>JAMPIV010014595.1:215000-741649 GCA_024509875.1 Oreohelix idahoensis
ACCTCATATTACTACTACACAACTGACACACATATGATAATATTAATAAAATATGTCACTACAAGATTCATATTGATAAATTCTATATATATATAACTTATAATTGAAATTGATTGTGATTCCTGGTTCACTTTGTATTTGAATCAGGACACATATATATTAATGAAAAGTACTTAATACATATTGATATTTGAAAATTTACCAGTGACTCGTTTAAGATAGTCTTATAGAATGTTTCATGTGTGTGAGTGTCACCGTGTTGTCAAGTGTGGTGGAATAAATTAAATTGTTTATCTGTCTGTTGTTGTTGTGACTTACACTTCATCATATACATACCCTAGACATATAACGTAGTCATCACAATATTCCAGAATAATTCTGACTGAGGTATAAATATGTGGCAGCAAGTAAGGTTATCTGTAAAACACTACACCTATTAGATACAGATACCTTCACCGCTGATCTCAGTCAGTACACTAAGTCCCCTATAGATATTTATAAAATCCCACTTTACCACATATGTTGGGGTCTCGCTCCAGGGATATTGAACTTTCTCCTGTTATAGATATTGGGAATAATAAGAATTAAAAGGTATCCTTGGGTGGAAATAAATAAGGTTGAGCTCTCAGTGCCTGTAGTGTCCTTAGATAATTATTGAAAGATTGAATTGTTACAAATGCATCTTAGACAATGGCCGACTTGGCAAAATTTCGATCTGCAGCTGTACAGACTGCGAAAGAGTTAGGAATGGACGGACAAATTATGATTGCTTATGTCACGGCTGAATGTGACAAATATATTGAACGGGAAGAAAGAAGATTAGAAAAAGAGGCCGAAAGAAAGTTAGAGGCTGAGACTAAGAGGTTGCAGATTGAGGCTGAGGCTAAGAGGTTGCAGATTGAGGCTGACAAAGAGGCTAAAGCATTGGAAGCCGAGGAAAGAAGACAGGCTGCAGAAAGGGAAGACAAGCGATTAGCTGCAGAGAGGGAAGCAGAAAAGGAAGAGAAAAGATTACAAAGGGAACATGAGTTACGACTAAGGGAGTTTGAGTTTCAAGGCCATGCTCCTGAAAGTGGTGCCAGTCCCTTTGCCTCTGATGCCACTGCTAGCCAAGGAGCCTCAACCTCAGCTATGAATTTTCATTTAGATCATTTTGTTGAGAAAGACGATGATATTGAGAGCTATCTAAATAGATATGAACTATTGGCTACCACATATGGGTTAGAGAGAGAAAGGTGGAGCTTAAAGTTATCTCAAGGTCTTCGTGGGGCAGCTTATGAAGTTTTTGCTAAAATGAGCAGAGGTGATCAGGAAAATTATGACATGCTAAAGCAGGCTCTTTTGTTAAGATATGAAAAGAACGCAGAATTTTATAGGAAAAAATTTAGGAATGCTAAACTACTGTCAGGTGAAACCTACCACCAGTTCTCTGCACGAATAGAGACGTACTTGGAGAAATGGACTTCTCTGGAAAAAACCCAAGATCTTAAGGAAATGGTCCTTATAGAACAATTAAGAGAGTCCATGGCTCCAGACTGAGAAAGTTTCTCATGGAACAAGGTGCAGAGAGGCTGGGTGAGTTGCTAAATGTTGCTGAAAGGTATCAAGCAGCTCAGGCAGAAGTATCAGGTAACAAAAAGAAACAGGAGGATAATTTTAGGGCACCACAGAACTTTAATAAATTTGATCCAAGAGATCAAAACAAAGGTAAGCACCAATTTGATAGGCCACGGTATGACAATAAAAATAAAACCCCACAATTCGATGAAAGGAAATATGATGAAAGAAAATCTTTCAACCAAGGAAAAAGGTGGTGTAAAAATTGTCAGATGGACAATCATGACACTGACCATTGTAGAAGGAAACCTGTGTATATGGCCACCCTTCAGGTCAGGTCGACCTCAAGACAGGAGGAGGATATTATGTTAGATACCACTCCAGAAGAGATGAGGAAGGCACAGGCTGGGGACAGGACCCTCAAGCCTTGTTTCAGGAAATTGTCAACTTGTCATACAACTCCAGGCAAGGGAGATTTTTACATGAAAAACAAGTTGATGTATAGGAAGACTGGAGCTAGATCCAAAGGTCAGGGACAGCTGGTACTTCCAAAAAGATATAGGGCAGAATTAATAAGGAGCCTACATGTGAAACCAGATGGGGACCATGAGAAAATAGGTACCATCATCCAAAAGGTGGCTCACCATTATTATTGGCCCAAAGCAAGGTGGGACATTGAGAATTTTGTGGAAAGGTGTAGCATAGCACATGAGGGAACACCCACAAGTGGAAACATTGATCAGGACCTGGACACGCCAAGGGGCAAAATTAGGCCTGATAATAAAAGGAAATATAAATTTGATAAAGTGGACCAAATGGAATGGGAAGCCCCTTTTCACGGACAAGCTTCACTTAACTGTTTTACAATGGCCACTATGCGGAGAGTGCAAAAAAGATGTCTTACCCCAGGATAAGCCGAAAATCCCTCAATCGGACTTAAACAAACTGGAGGAAGAGGATGTAGAGAGGAAATCTCTCATCAAGAATTTTAAGTGGGGAGAAAGCCCCAAGAGAAGAATTGGTAGCGGTCGTTTTGTGCCTGATAATTCTGGGGAAGAAAAATCATCACTATAGCGCTTCCAGTGGAAGAGACCATATCGGTGCATGGACAAATAGGTCCACACAATTAAAGGTTTATATGTAACGCTGTTAAGAATGTGGACTGATGAAAAAGCAGAGGAAAATATTACATCCTCATACCAATATGTGAATGAGCTGACCACTCGTTTAAAAACTGGCTGGAAACTTGCCAATGAAAATTTGAAACAAGCCAGGAAGAAACATGCTGCCTATTATAACAGGAAGGCGAAAGACAGAGATTTGGCTGTGGGAGAGAAGGTACTGCTTCTTCTCCCCGGGAGTCAGAATAAGTTACAGATTGGATGGCAAGGTCCATATACAGTTCTAGAGAAGGTGTCTAGAACAAATTATAAGATAGATAAGAAGGGGAAAGAAAAAATCTATCATGTGAATCTCCTGAAGAAATATTTGGAAAGAGAACATCAGGAAGAGACACACTTGTTGACCTTGTCCATTGCCATGGAGATGAAAAAGGAACCACTTTCATCATTTGAATATCCATTACACCCCTGTGAGACAGCGGCACAGGTGAAAATCAGTACACATTTAACGAAAACTCAGAAAGAGAGAGTGCAACAGGTTCTAGATACTCATACAGAGGTGTTAACAGACTGACAAGGGCATACAAACTTATTGGAATATGACATGAAACTGATAGACCCCACACCTGTCTGTATGAAACCATATTCGATTCCTTTTGCTAAGGATGAAGCTTTGAAGGAAGAGATAGACTATTTGTTGAAGGAAGGGATTATTTCACACAGTGAATCTTCGTATAGTTCCGGTGTTGTACTCTTAAGGAAACCCTCTGGAGAACATAGACTCTGTATAGATTACCGGAGACTGAATGCTATTACAGAAGGACAGGTGGATCCATTGCCGGATACAAATCAGTTGTTTGCCAGGCTAAATAAAGCTAAATATTTCTCAAGGGTGGATCTGAGTAAAGGCTACTATCAGATTCCAGTAAAACCTGAGATCAGACAAAATTGTTAGATGGAAACAATTCGGAGGAACGTAATGAATCCCTGAGTTGCCTCTTTGATTGAGGATATTCCGAATGTTTCATACAGGCTAATAAGAAGATTATGGGATCCACTACGAAAACTCTGCTATCACCAGGTATATGTTATCTCCTCATAACGTACATTTTGAGGAAAATCTAATGTTCTCTGGACATGTCATTGCGCAGACTCAGAGAAGAGAAATGGTGAATACGGGTTGTGAAGCAGCATTAAGACAAGCAGTCACACTTGCGGCTGTTCAGTAACATAACCGAAAAATATTATTGGTTGTAGAGGTCTGAGGCAGATTTCATGAGTAGTGCCTACTCTGAATGGACCCAACTACATAAAATCATGATAGCACTACAGCAGAGTAAAGTCAAGTTGACTTACATTTATCTATGTGTATATAGAATAAAGGACTGACATAAGATGTCTGCTTTAAGAGGGGAGATGTCGTGAAATATTCTAATCTACATATATAAATTAAAACGTAAATGTAAAGCCTAACAGATAAATTTAATAAAAGGAAAGAAGAATGGTAAAGAACAGTGCTGTCACAATGACTGTACTCGAAATCCCCCTTGTTTTCTACTTCGTCTGCAAATTGTAACGTTTCACGTTGATAGTAAAGGCCTACTGCATCATTACACGCTTGCTTCAATAAAACGTGTACTGCCTTTCTAAGAAAAATCTTGAGATACGCAAGCTGATTAATGACCTAAATTAATACTAGCATTAATTACACTACGTTACCATAAACGAACGGACAGATGGACTTAAGATAGAAAGAAGGGAGGGCTGAAAGCAGGGACACATGCAACACTAAACACGCGTCGCGCGATACACAATTGCTGCCATCACGCGTGTAAGGCCACAAGCACTAGCTTTTTTTCAAATCGACAGTGATAAAAAACACTACCCATACCAGAGTTAGGTTTTGAAATCCAGAAAAACGCTTATTAGGAAATATGACATTATACTGGTTTACGTTTGAAAACATTACAGTACCCAGACACCACATCGTTTTCGAAGTAAACAGGAGGTAGAAGAAAGTGCATATTTTGAACGCAGCCACTTAGCTCCTTTAAATTTGTATATTTGGGTTCCTTAGGACTTGCTGACAAATAATATGTTAAACGTTACGCAAATAGTCTAGGAAATACCAAATTATAGCCAAAAGAAATAGTGAGGGATGTCAGACAACACCCAAATCAGAATCGCTCAGTGGCAGAGTTTCAACACACCATTGTACGGGAAATAGGCTGACATGTTACCTCCTATTTGATTGGCGGAAAATAAATGTAAGGCTAAACACGATTAGTCGGGCTATAAATACTATCTTTCGTTGTCAGGGGAAACGGGAGTAGGAGTACTTTTTTTCAAACGATTGGGTAGACATGGCACGATTGGTTAGACTTGCCAATATAGTCAATTAGAGGCGTCAGGTCAGCACCACATTTGCAAATAAACTTACTACAGAATCAATGCGTTGAGCACCAGTGCCTAATTTTCTAAAATAAAAGCCTGGGACATCGGCAGATCGAAATTGTGTTATATTCAGTGCCAGTCAACGTAATTCTGTATTATTTCCATGAATTGTGGTAAGCTTGAAATATTTGATATCTTTTAATGAAAATTGAATGTAAATTGATAATTTATGTCTGTATATATGTGTGGTTCAGTAGCGAACATGAGGTGAAGCATATATAGTGCTCCAACCTGAACAGAAGGTGTCGGAGGAAAGTAAAACTGCATGGAATTGCCAAACAGTACACTGCCACCTATATTATTGACTAGAAAGAAATAATGCTGGAATTGCAGAGGCGTAGTAACCATTAGGGAGGAATATACTGGTGAAAATTGTTTCAGATGAAGATAGCAGTTGGCCTACCGCTCTGAACTCAGTGTTTGTTATGTATTGTGCTCAGTGTAGAAATAGAGTATAAATTAGTTCTGAAGTAGGAGGTACAACCTTCTTGTTTCAGGGACTGTGGTCCTAAAGCTATTGAGCAGTACCTGGTCAGAGCTTTGCTGAATCCAGAGGCGGACAGCATACTCCTTGGTCCATATAGCAAACAGTGAGGTGTCTCCAGAACACAGGGGAGCAATCGAGCAGAGGAGTCTTTTCATGCCGCCATCACGAAAGTTAAGCCTATGTGGCCAGCGGAGCTCAACATTATGTAACCCCATCTTAAACCGACATTGTATTAAAATAAGGGGAAATTAATTGTTTTAATGAAAGGAACTGAGAACATCTCCAATACTAGTTCCAACAGAAACAAACACGTGAAGTCATGATGACACATAACAACATAGCTTAAAAAAACAAAACCAGTATTACCTCATATTACTACTACACAACTGACACACATATGATAATATTAATAAAATATGTCACTACAAGATTCATATTGATAAATTCTATATATATAACTTATAATTGAAATTGATTGTGATTCCTGGTTCACTTTGTATTTGAATCAGGACACATATATATTAATGAAAAGTACTTAATACATATTGATATTTGAAAATTTACCAGTGACTCGTTTAAGATAGTCTTATAAAATGTTTCATGTGTGTGAGTGTCACCGTGTTGTCAAGTGTGGTGGAATAAATTAAATTGTTTATCTGTCTGTTGTTGTTGTGACTTACACTTCATCATATACATACCCTAGACATATAACGTAGTCATCACAATATTCCAGAATAATTCTGACTGAGGTATAAATATGTGGCAGCAAGTAAGGTTATCTGTAAAACACTACACCTATTAGATACAGATACCTTCACCGCTGATCTCAGTCAGTACACTAAGTCCCCTATAGATATTTATAAAATCCCACTTTACCACACTGGCGTGGGCGACGATGTATAGTGGGTTGTAGGTTAGTGGGGACTTTTTGTGTGTTGTTGGGTGTGCTATTTAGACATATATACATACATATATACATACATATAGACATATATATATATAAAATATAAAAAATCGATAACGACGGAAAATATAAAAAATCGATAATGTTGGCTTAGGTTACTAAGAGCGTTTTTTTTTTTTGAAGTGAGGGGAGTCTTTTTGTACTGCAGTGTGTCGTTGTGTGTTGTTAGTGTGTGATCGATAATTTCAGAACTCGCGCGTGCGGTTTTGTTCCACAATGATCGGACGTCGTTATCGATATGTAATTTCGTTCATTGTTTAATTGGTAGCTGGAACTCATGAAATATTAATTGGTACCGCTGAGGACAGGAAAGAGTGGTTTTCTACGACCAAACTGTCGAACAAAAGGAGGTCATTTACAAAGTAGAATCACACTCTCTTAGTTATAACGCTGTGTCCGTGACACTGTTTGCCGTTAATGTTGTATGTAAAAATATAGATTGTCAAACTTTGTGATAGTGTTTTGTTAATGTGACACTATATGCAGAACTTAACAGGGTACCAATGATATCTTTAAAGACCTATCTTTAAATAGCACATGTTATATATGGTCTGTTGACTAAAAAATAATGTGGCGAAAACAAACAAGTGATATTTGTTCAAGAGATTGTGTGGCTGAGTGAGTAGCGAGTGATGCAAAACAAACAGACTTGTGTGTTTTGTTCACAGGGATTCTCACGTTGTTGAAAACAGGGAGTCTCACGTTGTGTAGGGTCTAGCTATAAAATAACTACGTGTGAGTGTAATTTAAATCTATTCACCCCAATGACCATCTGGTGCTATGTAAGTGACCCGTACCAACACTTCCTAGTGAAGCAAAAAGACAAACATGAATATAACAACCGATCTGTTCTAAAACCTTCAGGCAACGATGTTACTACTTGACTTGAGACGAAGGCCTTTTTTTATAAACACTCTTTGGTGAATTCACCTTTTTCCTACCCGCTATAGAATAAAAAGGAAAATATAAAACAAAAAAGTAATACACGTTATAGAGGAAGATGACTAATGTTCGGTGTGATGGGAGTGCCTTTGGTTTTGTGTTGTGTTGTGTGTGTGTGTGTGTAGCTAGTGATGACAATATAAGACGATGAGAGATGAAGTGGCGTCGTAGGCAGCTATTCATGTGATGTAAAAAAATATGACAGGGAATTTCCATTGTTGGGTAAATGTAACTACATATTATGACGGGTGCTGGGTCACGTGGTAGTTTTCTTTATTATTTATATTATATCATGAGTAATAAATCTACTTACCCCAATGTTCAGTTAGTGTTATGTAAACGATCCGCACACAACCGTAGTCTCCAACATAAAAAATACTGGTAAATAGAAACAATCATACAAACACTTTTATATATGTGTTAAACATAGAAATACCAGAGATACTGTATTTATATTTAACACAAAAACACAGAGATACATACCATATAAACTTTCAACGGATGATTTTTTCAGTGGTCTTTTCTTTTGGTTTCAACGGCTTGGTATTTCAGAAGACTTCTCTTCAAAATGACTGATCTGTGAGGTCTTCGTTCATAGAGCGCTGTTTAAAGAGTGACCGCTCTAGAAACAATTCCTTGGTTATAGCAGACGAAGGGTTGTCTCTCACATGCGCATGAATACACAAGCTGTTACGTGAGGGTGCCATCCCGTTAGTTGTGTCGAGGAAGTTATCAGAGACTAGTGCACGCGTAAGGTTTCGCGGTGATTTGATTGAAAGTGGATTATTTTCAGCGTATTCGTTCGTTGTTTAATTAAGATAATTGCTCACTGGTGCGACAGCATGTCTAATTGGGTGCAGTGTTGGCGAGTTCAGAACGGTCGGAACCCGTTATCGATTATTTTCGTTCATTGTTTAATTGGAGGGTGGTCCACTTGTGTTCGAACCCCCACCGACTTAAGGTTTCACTTTTTTCATACGGGTGACATCTGGTGATAGGTTTTATTTTGTCTCCCAAGCGATTCATACATGCGGTGACCATGGAAATGTAGTACATTAAATAAATGTAACTAAGTATTTGTTCCAGTTATCAAACGAGTATCTGCGTTTGTCCTGCAAGTTTTAAACTTTAATGAATCCTTTTCTTCCACTCAACAAAGTTGACCCCCCAAAATTTTTCTCCCAGATCTGCTCAACGGTTCCAACCTATAGGTAAATAGAGCAACTGTCAAATACTTCTTTAAAAATTTCTCCCCTTGGCCAACAAATTTCTTCCCCTTGTCAAAAAATGTCTCCCTTTTGTCAAACAAATTTCTTCCCCTTGACAAACAAATTTCTTCCTCTTGTCAAAAAAATTTCGCCCCCTTGGTAATCAAATTTCTTCCTCTTGTCAAAAAAAGTTCGCCTCTTGGTAATTAAATTTCTTCCCCTTGTCAAAAAATACTGCTCCTTGTCAAAGAAAATTTCAGCCCCCTTGGTAATCAAATTTCTTTCTCTTGTCAAAAACATTTCGCCCCTTGGCAATTAAATTTCTTCCCCTTGTCAAAAAATACTTCCCCTTGGCAAAAAAATTTCCCCCCTTGGTAATCAAATTGCACGAGTAACAAAGGCTGGCCTCGGTAAAAACTTACAGTTGCGGTCTTCAACCCGCTCTCCAACGGTTTAAGCATTTCATCACTTCTTGCCATGTACACCCAGTTGGTGGGAACAATGGAAACCACCTTCAACAAGGTATGAGGGATAGTGTCTGTCGTTATCACACCACCTCTTCAGTAAAGTATAACCATGAGTGTCTGGGTGTGTGGGTGTGATCTTGTATTATTATTTTATTATACATAAACATGTTTCCGATAGTCTATATTTAGCGCGGACGTCACCCACCGTAATCGACTACAAACAGTATGACTCATTCGTCGATTACATTTGATAATGTTTTCCTCGCGAGCGCAGACCATCGATCGAGTTTAACAGCGAGTGGTAAAAAGCACGTGCGTGGTCTGCCTGTGACATATATCTCTACGGTTGTGTTCAATAAAACTGTCTATTTGGGTTTGTCCAACCTAGCCTTTGATATTATTTTTTATGCTGGAAACATCGACTGTGTAGGGTCATTTTCATAACACTAGATGGACATTGGGGTGAGTAGATTTTATTACTCGATGCTAGACCTAGTAAAGTCTCTAACACTTCCCTCCCACTTCTCGCTGCTGGCTCTGGTCATGTCTCTAACACTTCACTACCACCTCTCGATGCTAGACCTTGTATAGTTTCTAACAATCCCCTTCCACCTCTACTTGGTGACCCTAATATAGTAACGTCTCTAACACTTCACTCCCACCTCTCGATGGTAGACCTGGTCATGTCTCTAACACTTCACTCCCACCTCTAGATGTTATAACTGTTTGTAAAATATATATATATATATATATATATATATATATATATATATATATATATATATATATATATATATATATATATATAGTAATATGTACGTATAACTGTTGAATAAATCAACATCACATAACACAATACAATACAACACACCGCAACTCAATCCACCCCCCCCCACACACACACACGTGCGTGCGCCCACGCACACACACACTCACAGACGCACAACCACGTACGCGAGCGCTCACACACACACCCACACACCCAGACACTCATGGTTATACTTTACTGAAGAGGTGGTGTGATAACGACAGACACTATCCCTCATACCTTGTTGAAGGTGGTTTCCATTGTTCCCACCAACTGGGTGTACATGGCAAGAAGTGATGAAATGCTTAAACCGTTGGAGAGCGGGTTGAAGACCGCAACTGTAAGTTTTTACCGAGGCCAGCCTTTGTTACTCGTGCAATTTTATTACCGGGGGGGGGGGGGGTTTTATTGCCAAGTAGAAGTATTTTTTGACAAGGGGAAGAAATTTAATTGCCAAGGGGCGAAATGTTTTTGACAAGAGGAAGAAATTTGATTACCAAGGGGGAGAAATTTTTTTTGACAAGGAGCAGTATTTTTTGACAAGGGGAAGAAATTTAATTACCAAGGGGCGAAATTTTTTTGACAAGAGGAAGAAATTTGATTACCAAGGGGGCGAAATTTTTTTGACAAGAGGAAGAAATTTGTTTGTCAAGGGGAAGAAATTTGTTTGACAAAAGGGAGACATTTTTTGACAAGGGGAAGAAATTTGTTTGCCAAGGGGAGAAATTTTTAAAGAAGTATTTGACAGTTGCTCTATTTACCTGTAGGTTGGAACCTTTGACCAGACCTGGGAGAAAAATGTTGGGGGGGTCAACTTTGTTGAGTGGAAGAAAAGGATTCATTAAAGTTTAAAACTTGCAGGACAAACGCAGATAATCGTTTGATAACTGGAACAAATACTTAGTTACATTTATTTAATGTACTACATTTCCATGGTCACCGCATGTATGAATCGCTTGGGAGTGTGACGTACGTCTAGTTTGACAAGTGAATTTTCCCTGATATGATGGATGATTTAAGGGACCCTTAGCTTTTCATAACATTAGAACCCCTGAACATTTGTTGTAACTTTTCGTTTGCCAGAACGCTTTCCACCGGGACTCATGTAGGATACAGCGACGAGATCAAAGAGACAGACCGAGGGATCTTAGGGGAGACTATCGGCGCTATCAAAGACAGTAGTTTTCCCTGATACGAGACGCAGTTGCTTGCCGCTAATTTCGCGTCTCGGTGTCAATCGAAACCGAGCGAACGGGGGAAAGCGAAACGGGCAGCAGCGAACGGAGATACGAAGACCAGGGGGCTGCTTTTTCTCTTGATTTGGCGGTCAGATCCCCAAAAGTTCGTGAGATCAAATAAGTTGTCAAGTTTATCATGTCCCACTCAACTTACATTTCATTTTAGCTAAATAGACCATGTAGAACTAGACACGTTATCACTCGCTGGCCAGACCTTTACAGAAGCACTAGCTTTATTGAAATCTTGTTATAGATTTTCCCCTGGATTTTATATATATTTGCAGTGATTTCTAATTCTGTGCAAAGCGAGTGATCGTAACCTGTGCGATCCCAGCATTAAGAAAGCAATAAAGAACTCAATCTAAGCAAAGCAAAGCATAAACAGTGTGTAGAGTTCCCCTGACGCAGAACTGGTTGAGACTGTGTAAATTTTTAATCTTTGAGGCGATTCTATGTTTGGAATTCCGCTATCTAACTTATAGCAAAGAAAGCACACCCAAAGACAAATTTAACGCACCATCAAACAACTTAAGTCGTAACGGGAAGAAGAACACTGGCCCGAGCTTTGTTAGTTTACTGACACAGAGAGATAATTCATAATTTCCTGAACAGTGATGTGACTAGTTTTCTCACTGGACGTAAACCATACCTCACGGATAAAGTGTACCAGCACGCGTAAGAATTTTATTATCAGCGGCATAGTCAAATAGACCACACCATCCTCACCCCGGTATCAGAGACCGTGCCCTCCCATAGAAACTGTTATTAAGAAAAGAGACACAACTACAGATTCATTTTCCAGCGATTACGGGACCCTTTTATGTGCTGACCGCCTACCCGATAATCTGGGGCTAGAACTTGAACAAACACTCATACATTTAGTTGAGGTGTAACTGCTGTTGTGTTATTCTATGGAGTGCAAGATTTTTTTCACAATCGGTAAGTGAGAGCAAGATGAGTGAAGGCCTTTGCTAGCGCGAGTATGAATGACAGGAAATTAATTCTTTTGTGTGACCATTTTGTTAACTTGCTTACCTGGTAACATATATCTTTTCTGTATACCCTACATTGTTCCTTTAAGTGGGATAGTTGATAATTTGTTAACTCTGTTTAAAACCACCTCCTTTCCATTTGCTTAGTAAAGGGAAGAACAGCTGGGAAGAACAGGTTTTTTTTTTCTATCACTTATACCTAACTTGGTAACACCTCTTTCAGAGTCATTAACTTTACTGTTAGGTTAACGTACCCGTGTTCCTGATATTATCTATCTCTGGACTGGGTTTGTCTTTGTCTAATGAGCGGGAAGGGCTTAGTCGATACCAATCTTCTTCACCCCCTCCCAAACTTGTTATTTGCATTTGTGTACTTATGATAATTTATGTAATATCTGATATTTTTAGTGATTGATGTTTAAAGTGAATAAAATCACCTAAACTCATTTAGTTCTGTGTGTTGGATATACCCATAGCCCAACATTTCCCCTATTCGTTCAATATAGTTTGTATCAACGTCGTGTGTGTGTTTGAAAACACCAAATCGGTGAGCGCGCAGATGCGAGTCTGGAAAACTGGCAAATAATTGTTTGACCAGTAGAGTGAAAGAGAAGATTGAGAGACACGATTTGTCGTAAATAAGTCTGTCTTTACTCTCCTCCAGCACGCTGTGAAGTAACTATTAAATCTCTACATTTTCTATCACTGAGCTTTCCATCATCATTTTCCACTCTAAACCGGACCACTATTTCTACGACTCTTTTCTCTCAAAATAAATTTACGACAATATTTGGCTGGCTCGTCTGGGATAATTTTGAGATACATTTGATGCACACATATTTGTGGGCTGGTTCTGGGATCTTGAGCTAATTTTGAGGCAATCGCATAGCCGGGTTAAAGATATTTTGAGTCTGATTTAGTTTGGGTCTAACTAGGTAGAGTGTGAATGATTTGTCTTTGTGAATTAGGGAAATAAATAAATAATTACACCCCTAGACAAACGTTCTTTAAGTATTTGGGTTGTCCACACAGCATATTTACAGGTTGTTTTCTCTCCACAGCAGTAGAAAGTACAGATAAACAAATATATTTGCTATTTTAATTATCCTCTGGCGGAGATAATTAAATTTCTTTCTTTATAAAAGTTGCTGGGATTGCGTGATTGTTTTACAGTCACTAAGGTTTTTGAAGTCAAAAAGAGTTGAGCTTAGCTAAAGACGGATTGTTCTGATTTTTAAAAATTAAGTTAACAACGTCTCATCTCAATAACTGACTTTAGGGACGGAGTTTGTTGTCAGAGATTTAAAATTTAGGGGAAATCTTTTTTTCCTTTTAAATTGTTTTAATATAAATTTTTCTCTACTGTTAGTAAAAGTAGATTCTTTTCCAGTGTAACTTACCATTTAGTGGCATAGTCGCTTGCGTTTAGAGCCTTAACTGCCAGATAATAGCAGCGATAAGTTTGCACAGTACAGGTAGGAGGTAACACAGGTAAATTTGTACTTGTGTTTTTTTTCTCGTAGCGGTTCAGAGTTCCTCCCTTTCGCGTTTCTTCTTACTAGTTCTCTAAGCATACTTCATCTTATTCTTTAACAATGGCAGAGAGGATAAAGATGAGGTCCATCTTGAGGCTGGAAGCGAAAGAGGCAGGATTAGATGCAGAAGCTGCAAACGCGTTTATTAACCAGGAATTGGAAATATATGACGCGGAGCAACAGAGAGCCGAAGCTGAGAGGAAGGCGGAGCAACAGAGAGCAGAAGCTGAGAGGAAGGAAGAGAAAGAAAGAACAGAGAGGAGAGAAGCCCAGGAGAGGGCAGATAAGAAAGAAGCGGAAGAACGTCTTTTGGAACAGAAAAAAATTGAAGCAGAGATGGAAACTCGCAGAGAGAGAGAGAGAGACAAGGAAAGACAACATGAACTGGCGCTTAAGGCTCTAGAGAGTCGGAGCGCCTCTACTTCGACTAACGGAGAGCCGTCTTCGCCCCAGTCTCAATCAATGGACCTCTCCAGTACTCAATCTGCCCAATTGACTGCTATGTCGTTTTCTTTAGAATCTTTTCCTAGCCCTAACGAAAAAATTGACAGCTACCTAGAAAAATTCGAGAGACTCGCGAATCTTTATGGGTTAGAGAGTACCCGCTGGGCGCTCAAACTTTCAACGTCACTGAAAGGCAATGCTTATGACGTGTACACAAAGCTGGGACCGAATCAACATGATTACGACATGTTGAAAAAGGCCTTACTACAGCAGTTTGAGATGACTGCCCGAAAGTTTCTGCAGTTGTTCAGAAACAGCCGAAAAGAGAGCACGGAAACATTTCCCCAGTTCTCTTCACGTCTCACGGGTTATCTGACAAAGTGCATTGAATTATCTGACCTACCTCTTTCATATGAGGGACTCCTCGAACTTGTTCTTGTGGAGCAGATAAAATCCACTTTGTCGAATGAAACTCGTAGATTTTTGGCTGAACAGGGGGCAGTCAGGCTTGAAGACATACTCAATAAAGCCGAACGCTATAGCAATGCAATGGCCGAACTTCCCAGCACTAAACGAAAACCCACCGATGAGCCATCTCGAAAACAGAATCTAGAGCAGGCATCCTATTCTTCCACTTCCTCTCAACATTATAACCAACGAGATAACAATACCCAGAAACCTCCCCAGGAAAAATCGAAATTCTACAAAACCCGATACCCCCCCAACACAAATTCTGATCAACCCAACAAGCCTACGTGGCAGCGCGGCCACCAAGGTCAAGGAAAAGGGAAGACCCCTACACCAGGAACGTCTGATCAGGGCAAACAAACCGGTGCAAACCGCATTGGATGTTTGCATACAGCCTCGAAAGGTAGAGTCAATGTCAGTGATTCTCAACCTGAGGGGGACCGACCCTCAACTCGAGGAACTGTAATTTTGAACGGTACCTCCACTACTTGTCTTTTTGACACTGGATTAAGTTTTGATTGTATTGTCGCTAGGCACCTAGTCAAACCCGGTCAGGAGACAGAGGAAACCGTCAAACTTAGTGGAGTTTTCAGGAGTGATGCACCCAGGACGCTTCCTATCGCACTGGTAGAAATACACTCTGACTTTGTCAGAGGAGTTATTAAAGCGGCCATAATGGATGATCCGATCTACCCAGTTATCCTGGGATGTAGATATGTGTTCATTGGGAGACCTAAGGAGCCGATTGTGGCAGCGGTAACCACAAGAGGGCAAGCCAAGAAGGAGAGGGAGCCTGCGCCAAACTTGTTGCCGAATGAACTGAAGGAGGCGCAACAAAAGGACCCTACTCTGGCGCCCTGCTTTAAAAAACTGCCCATGGCTAAGGACCCCAGACACAACGGAGACATCTTTTCTAAGGATGGTGTATTGTATCGTAGAACGGGCAACCCGGACACGGGGAATAACCAGCTCCTAGTACCGACGCAGTACAGAAACCAGATCTTAGAAATGGGGCACTCTCTTCCCTTTAGCGGACACATGGGACAAAACGCCACTATTCAGCGAATAAAAAACCACTATTGGTGGCCAGGAATGAACTCTGACATTGTCAGGTATGTGAAATCCTGCGCCCAGTGCCAACGGGTAGCACCCAAGCACTTGACACCCCCCAGTACCTATGGGGCAAATGCCAATAGTAGGGACTCCATTTGAACGGGTTGCTGTCGACATTATTGGTCCTCTGGAAAAGACCAAAAGAAGGAACAGGTTCATCCTGACCTTAGTTGACACTTGCACTATGTGGGCCGAAGCCGTACCGCTACCATGCACTAATTCCAAGCATGTCGCAGAAGCCCTTGTGCAAATTTTTACACGGTTGGGATTCCCTCAACAAGTTTTGACGGACAATGGATCCCAATTCCGTAGCCTGTTAATGGAGGAGATCTTTAAGATCTTGAGGGCCAAACATATCCACACAAGTCCCTACCATCCGGCCGGAAATGGGCTCGTGGAACGTTTTAACGGTACCCTCACCATGATGTTACGTAAGCTGGGTCAGGAGAAACCGGAAGACTGGGACCAATATATATCGGCTGCCTTATTCGCCTACCGAGAGGTACCCCAAGCGTCTACGGGTTTTGCGCCAGCTACACTTTTATTTGGCAGACCTATTAAGGGGCCACTAGAAGCCTTACTTCGGTCCCTGACAGACCAGAAGGCTGACGAGACAGTCGTCTCTGCAAGCAAGTATGTATCTGAGCTTAAGGAAAGGCTAAAGCTAGGATGGGATCTAGCTACTACCAACCTTAAGAAAGCCCGCGCTAAAATTACTAAAAGATACAACAAAGCTGCAAAAGAGAGAGAACTACAACCAGGGGAGAAAGTCCTATTGCTACTTCCAACCGGAAGCAATAAACTTCGCATCGGATGGCAAGGACCGTTTACCGTCCTTAAAAAGATCTCACGTACCAACTACAAGATCTCCATCAAAGGAAAGGAGAAGGTCTTCCACATAAATCTGCTAAAGAAATATTTGGAAAGACCGGTGCCATCCTCCGAGCATCTCCTGGCTGTCGCCATAGCAACGGAAGACGAGGAAGATGATGATGGTTGCATGGAGTATCCATTGCAACCCACAGAATCCTTTAAAGATGTCAAGTTCGGCGACAATCTCTCACCAGAACAACAAACAGAAACTAGGGCTCTACTAAAACAGTACAGTGCAGTCTTAACGGATGTACCTGGTCGAACAAACCTCATTGAATTTGATATGAAATTAACAAACGAGACCCCTGTTCAAACCAGAGTTTACCCCATCCCGTATGCTAAAGCTGATGCACTTCGCGGAGAAATAGACAAGCTGCGTCAGGCAGGAATTATCAGTGAGTCTACATCTCCTTACAGCTCGAGCGTAGTGCTGTTGCAGAAGCCCAATAAGGAAGTTCGGCTGTGCATTGATTACAGGTTGCTAAACGCTGTAACGGAATTCCAGCCCGAACCTCTCCAAACTGTTTCTGAGTTGTTCACCAAGCTCAGCAAAGCAAAGATCTTCTCCAAGATTGACCTCAGTAAAGGTTATTATCAAATACCAGTCAAGGAGGAAATTAAACCTTTGTTAGCTTTCAGCACTAGTGAAGGACATTACACATTTAACGTGATGCCGTTCGGTTTGCATAATGCACCAGGAGTGTTCACCAGGATGATGAGGAAGCTTCTACAACCTTTGCAAAGTCCCCATATCCATAATTTCATGGATGACATCTTAATTGCATCGGAAACCTATGAAGAACATATTGCTACGGTTGCTATGCTCCTCAGGAGACTACAGGAAACGGGTCTCACAGCCAGACCTAGCAAATGTCTCATCGGGTTTGAACAGTTAGACTTCCTGGGGCACACTATTTCTCACGGATGCAGTTGGCCTATTAAGAAGAACGTGGAGAAAATAGTGGCAGCAAAAAGACCCCGAACGAAGAAAGACGTACGTTCCTTCATATCGCTATGTGCATACTATCAGAAGTACATCCAGAACTTCAACGGACTGACGGCACCTCTGACTGACCTCACAAAGAAAGGTTGTCCTGATAAGGTCATATGGGATCAAAAGTGCGAACACGCGTATAGCACTTTGAAAGGACAGTTGTCTGCATACCCCATTTTGAGGTTGCCTGACCTCAAGAAACCTTTTGTACTGAGAGTCGACGCGTCAGGTCAGGGCATCGGGTCAACACTGCTTCAAGCCGATGACAGTGACCTGAACATGCTATTTCCAGTTGCCTATGGCAGTCGGAAATTAAATAAAGCGGAACGGAACTACAGCGTAGTTGAAAGGGAATGTCTTGCTCTGATTGACGGTATCAGACGCCATCATGAGTTTCTTTATGGTACATCTTTCACGGTGCAAACAGACCACGCTCCGTTAGCATTTCTTGGTGCCAATAAAGAATTTAACGCTAGGATCATGCGTTGGGCCCTCCTTCTAAGCGTCTATTCTTTCAAAGTGGAATATATTCCGGGAAGACAGAATTTCGGGGCTGATTTTCTGAGTAGAAACTGGTCTACAGAGGAAGAAGAGCAAACTGAAGATACCACTCATCCTAAAATCACCAATCAGGTCACCTCCATTGTCAAAAATGAAAACATGAAAAATGGTTTCATGTCTAAAAGTGGGGACGATTGTGACGTACGTCTAGTTTGACAAGTGAATTTTCCCTGATATGATGGATGATTTAAAGGGACCCTTAGCTTTTCATAACATTAGAACCCCTGAACATTTGTTGTAACTTTTCGTTTGCCAGAACGCATTCCACCGGGACTCATGTAGGATACAGCGACGAGATCAAAGAGACAGACCGAGGGATCTTAGGGGAGACTATCGGCGCTATCAAAGACAGTAGTTTTCCCTGATACGAGACGCAGTTGCTTGCCGCTAATTTCGCGTCTCGGTGTCAATCGAAACCGAGCGAACGGGGGAAAGCGAAACGGGCAGCAGCGAACGGAGATACGAAGACCAGGGGGCTGCTTTTTCTCTTGATTTGGCGGTCAGATCCCCAAAAGTTCGTGAGATCAAATAAGTTGTCAAGTTTATCATGTCCCACTCAACTTACATTTCATTTTAGCTAAATAGACCATGTAGAACTAGACACGTTATCACTCGCTTGCCAGACCTTTACAGAAGCACTAGCTTTATTGAAATCTTGTTATAGATTTTCCCCTGGATTTTATATATATTTGCAGTGATTTCTAATTCTGTGCAAAGCGAGTGATCGTAACCTGTGCGATCCCAGCATTAAGAAAGCAATAAAGAAATCAATCTAAGCAAAGCAAAGCATAAACAGTGTGTAGAGTTCCCCTGACGCAGAACTGTTGAGACTATGTAAATTTTTAATCTTTGAGGCGATTCTATGTTTGGAATTCCGCTATCTAACTTATAGCAAAGAAAGCACACCCAAAGACAAATTTAACGCACCATCAAACAACTTAAGTCGTAACGGGAAGAAGAACACTGGCCCGAGCTTTGTTAGTTTACTGACACAGAGAGATAATTCATAATTTCCTGAACAGTGATGTGACTAGTTTTCTCACTGGACGTAAACCATACCTCACGGATAAAGTGTACCAGCACGCGTAAGAATTTTATTATCAGCGGCATAGTCAAATAGACCACACCATCCTCACCCCGGTATCAGAGACCGTGCCCTCCCATAGAAACTGTTATTAAGAAAAGAGACACAACTACAGATTCATTTTCCAGCGATTACGGGACCCTTTTATGTGCTGACCGCCTACCCGATAATCTGGGGCTAGAACTTGAACAAACACTCATACATTTAGTTGAGGTGTAACTGCTGTTGTGTTATTCTATGGAGTGCAAGATTTTTTCACAATCGGTAAGTGAGAGCAAGATGAGTGAAGGCCTTTGCTAGCGCGAGTATGAATGACAGGAAATTAATTCTTTTGTGTGACCATTTTGTTAACTTGCTTACCTGGTAACATATATCTTTTCTGTATACCCTACATTGTTCCTTTAAGTGGGATAGTTGATAATTTGTTAACTCTGTTTAAAACCACCTCCTTTCCATTTGCTTAGTAAAGGGAAGAACAGCTGGGAAGAACAGGTTTTTTTTTCTATCACTTATACCTAACTTGGTAACACCTCTTTCAGAGTCATTAACTTTACTGTTAGGTTAACGTACCCGTGTTCCTGATATTATCTATCTCTGGACTGGGTTTGTCTTTGTCTAATGAGCGGGAAGGGCTTAGTCGATACCAATCTTCTTCACCCCCTCCCAAACTTGTTATTTGCATTTGTGTACTTATGATAATTTATGTAATATCTGATATTTTTAGTGATTGATGTTTAAAGTGAATAAAATCACCTAAACTCATTTAGTTCTGTGTGTTGGATATACCCATAGCCCAACATTTCCCCTATTCGTTCAATATAGTTTGTATCAACGTCGTGTGTGTGTTTGAAAACACCAAATCGGTGAGCGCGCAGATGCGAGTCTGGAAAACTGGCAAATAATTGTTTGACCAGGAGAGTGAAAGAGAAGATTGAGAGACACGATTTGTCGTAAATAAGTCTGTCTTTACTCTCCTCCAGCATGCTGTGAAGTAACTATTAAATCTCTACATTTTCTATCACTGAGCTTTCCATCATCATTTTCCACTCTAAACCGGACCACTATTTCTACGACTCTTTTCTCTCAAAATAAATTTACGACAGGGAGACAATATAAAACCTATCACCAGATGTCACCTGTATGAAAAAAGTGAAACCTTAAGTCGGTGGAAGTTCGAACACAAGTGGACCGCCCTCCAATTAAACAATGAACGAAAATAATCGATAACGGGTTCCGACCGTTCTGAACTCGCCAACACTGCACCCAATTAGACATGGTGTCGCACCAGTGAGCAATTATCTTAATTAAACAACGAACGAATACGCTGAAAATAATCCACTTTCAATCAAATCACAGCGAAACCTTACGCGTGCACTAGTCTCTGATAACTTCCTCGACACAACTAACGGGGTGGCACCCTCACGTAACAGCTTGTGTATTTCTGCGCATGTGAGAGACAACCCCTTTGTCTGCTATAACCAAGGAGTTGTTTCTAGAGCGGTCACTCTTTAAAAACAGCGCTCGATGAACAAAGACCTCTCAGATCAGTCGTTTTGAAGAGCAGTCTTCTGAAATACCAAGCCGTTGAAACCAAAAGAGAAGACCACTGAAAAAATCATCCGTTGAAAGTTTAAATGGTATGTATCTCTGTGTTTTTGTGTTAAATATAAATACAGTATCTCTGGTATTTCTATGTTTAACAAATATATAAAAGTGTTTGTATGTTTTGTTTCTATTTGCCAGTATTTTTTATGTTGGAGACTACGGTTGTGTGCGGCTCATTTACATAACACTAACTGAACATTGGGGTAAGTAGATTTATTACTCATGATATAATATAAATAATAAAGAAAACTACCACGTGACCCAGCACCCGTCTTAATATGTAGTTACATTCACCCAACAATGGAAATTCCCTGTCATATTTTTTACATCACATGAATAGCTGCCTACGACGCCACTTCATCTCTCATCGTCTTATATTCTCATCACTAGCTACACACACACACACACACACACACACACACACACACACACACACACACACACACACACACACACACACAACACAACACAACACAACACAAAACCAAAAGCACCCCCATCGCACCGAACATTAGTCATCTTCCTCTATAACGTGTATTACTTTTTTATTTTATATTTTCCTCTTTATTCTATAGCGGGTAGGACAAGGGGAATTCACCCAAGAGTATTTATAAAAAAGGCCTTCGTCTCAAGTCAAGTAGTAACATAGTTGTCTGAAGGTTTTGGAACAGATCGGTTGTTATATTCATGTTTGTCTTTTTCCTTCACTAGGAAGTGTTGGTACGGGTCACTTACATACCACTAGATGGTCATTGGGGTGAATAGATTTAAATTACACTCACATGTAGCTATTTTATAGCTAGACCCTACACAACGTGAGACTCCCTGTTTTCAACAACGTTGTCGTGAAACATTCTAAATCCACATATATAAATTAAAAGGTAAATGTAAAGCCTATCACATAAATTCAATAAAAGGAAAGAGAAATGGTAAAAGGACAGTGCTGTCACAATGAAGTACAAAAATCCCCCTTGTTTTCTACTTCGTCTGCAAATTGTAACGTTTCACGTTGATAGTAAAGCCTACTGCATCACTACACGCTTTCTACAATAAAACGTGTACTGTATTTCTAAGAAAACCTTGAGCTAGGCACACTGCGTAATGACCTAAATTAATACTTCCATTAATTTCATTTTATACACTACGTTAACATAAACGGAAGGACAGATGGAATTGGGATAGAGAGAGTGAGGGCTGAAAGCAGGAACGCCGGCAACACTAACACGCGTCTCGCAAAATACAATTAATGCCACCCCCAACGCGAAAGGCCTGAAGCACTAGCTTTTTTTTTTTTTCAAATGGACAGTGATAAAAAAAACACTACCCATACGAGAGTTAGGTTTAAAAACCTGAAAAATGCTTATTAGGAAATATGACATTATACTGGTTTACGTTTGAAAGCCTGACAGTACCCAGACACCACATCGTATCGAAGTGAACGGGAGGTAGAAGAAAATGCATATTTTGAACGCAGCCCCTTAGCCCCATAAAATTTATATATTTGGGTTTCTTAGGACTTGCTGACAAAGAATATGTTAAGTGTTACGCAAATAGTCTAGGAATTAACAAATTATAGCCAAAAGAAAATAGTGAGGGTGTCAGACAACACCAAATAATAATCGCACAGTGGCATGTTTTGAAACCACTATTTTACGGGAAATGGGCCACCATGTAAAATCCTATTTGATTGGATAGAAGTAAATGTAAGACTAAACACGATTAGTCGGACTACAACTACTAATTTTGGTTGTTAGGGGAAACGTGAGAAGGGTAAAATTTTTTGAAAAGCTGTGTAAACATGGCCCGATTGGTTAGACCCGCCAATATAGTCAATTAGGAGCGTCAGTTCAGTGCCACATTTTAAAATAAACCTACTAAGAAACAGTGCGTTGAGATCCAGATCATATTTTTCTAAATAAAAGTCTGGGACAGAGGCAGATCGGAATTTGTGCCATTATTCATCGCCAGTCAACGTATTTGTGTATTATTTCCATGAATTGTGGTAAGCTTGACATATTTGATATCTTTTTAATGAAAATTGAATGTAAATTGATAATTTATGTCTGTATATGTGTGTGGTTCAGTAGCAAACATGAGGCAAGGCCTAGATAGTGCTCCAACCTGAACATGACGTGTCGGAGAAAAGTAAAACTGCATGGAATTGCCAAACAGTACACTGACACCTATCTTATTGACTAGAAAGAACTAATGCTGGAATTGCAGAGGCGTAGTAACCATTTAGGAGGAGAATACTGGTGTAAATTGTTTCAGATGAAGCTAGCAGCTGGCCTACCGCTCTGAACTCAGTGTTTGTTATGTATTGTGTTCAGTGTGGAAATAGATTATAAATTAGTTATGAAGTAGGAGGTACAACCTTCTTGTTTCAGGGACTGTGGTCCTAAGTTATTGAAGCAGCACCTGGTCTGAGTTTTGCTGAATCCAGAGGCTGACAGCATACTCCTTGGTCCAGATAGCGACCAGTGAGGTGTCTCCAGAACACAGGAAGCAATCGAGCAGAGGAGTCTTTTCCTGCCGCCATCACGAAAGATAAGCTTCTGTGGCCAGAGTAGCTCAACATTATGTGCCCCCCCCCCCCTCAAAAATTGACAGTATATTTAACACAGAGGGACAATAAACTGTTGCAAATGACAGGAACTGTGAACTTTTCCCAATACTATTTCCAAGATAATCAAACACTTGAAGTCATGATGACAAACAACAACCTAGCTTGAAAAACAAAACCAGTATTACCTCATATTACTACTTCACAACTTACACACATAGGATAAGAATAATAAAATATGTCAATACAAAGATTATATTTTATAAACTGTGTACATACTACTTGTAATTACATTTGATTGTGATTCCTGGTTCACTGTGTAGTTGAATCAGGATATCCATTATTGAACAGAATCATTACATATATATTTGAAACTTTACACTTGACTCATTTAAGATAGTCTTATAGAGTGTTATATGTGTGTGAGTGTCACAGTGTTGTAAAGTGTTGTGGAATAAATTAAATTGTTTATCTGTCTGTTGTTGTTGTGACTTACACTTCATCATTTTCATAACCCTAGACATTTAACGTAGTCATCACAATATTCCAGAATAATTCTGACTGAGGTATAAATGTGGTAGCAAGTAAGGTCATCTGTAATACACCACACTTATTAGATACAGATACCTTCACAGCTGATCTCAGTCAGTACACTAAGTCCCCTATAAATATTTATAACATCCCACTTTACCACATATATTGGGGGCTCGCTCCCGGGATATTGAACTTTCTCCTATTATATATATTGGGAATAATAAAAATTTAAAAGGTATCCTTGGGTGAAAATAAATAAGGTTGAGCTCTCAGTGCCTGTGGTTGTCCTTAGTTAATTAATTACAGATTGTATTGTTTAGTTAGACATTATATACATTTACCTGTTAGAAAATGGCGGACCTGGCCAAATTTCGATCTGCTGCTGTGCAGACTGCTAAAGATTTAGGAATGGACGGGCAAATTATGATTGCTTATGTCACTGCTGAATGTGACAAATATATTGAACGTGAGGAAAGAAGATTTGAAGCTGAAAGAAAGTTAGAGGCTGAAAAAGAAATTAAGAGGTTGCAGATTGAGGCTGAGGCTAAGAGGTTGCAGATTGAGGCTGACAAAGAGGCTAAAGCATTGGAGGCAGATAAGGAGATTAAAAGGCTCCAGTTGGAAGAGAAAAAGGCTGAAAGGAAAGCCGATGAAAGAAGACAGGCTGCAGAAAGGGAAGACAAGCGATTAGCTGCAGAAAGGGAAGCAGAAAAGAAGGAGAAGAGATTACAAAGGGAACATGAGTTACGACTAAGGGAGTTTGAGTTTCAAGGCCATGCTCCTGAAAATGGTGCCAGTCCCTTTACCTCCGATGCTACTGCTAGTCAGGGAGCCTCAACCTCAGCTATGAATTTTCATTTAGATCATTTTGTTGAGAAAGACGATGATATTGAGAGCTATCTAAATAGATATGAACTATTAGCTACCACGTATGGGTTAGAGAGAGAAAGGTGGAGCTTAAAGTTATCTCAAGGGCTTCGTGGGGCAGCTTATGAAGTTTTTGCCAAAATGAGCAGAGGTGATCAAGAAAATTATGACATGCTAAAGCAGGCTCTTTTGTTAAGATATGAAAAGAACGCAGAATTTTATAGGAAAAAATTTAGGAATGCTAAACTACTGTCAGGTGAAACCTATCACCAGTTCTCTGCACGGTTAGAGACATACTTGGAGAAATGGACTTCTCTGGGGAAAACCCAAGATCTTAAGGAAATGGTCCTTATAGAACAATTAAGAGAGTCCATGGCTCCAGACCTGAGAAAGTTTCTCATGGAACAAGGTGCAGAGAGACTGGGTGAGTTACTAAATGTTGCAGAAAGGTATCAAGCAGCTCAGGCAGAGGTATCAGGTAATAAAAAGAAACAGGTAGATAATTTTAAGGCACCACAGAACTTTAATAAATTTGATCCTAGAGATCAAAACAAAGGTAAGCACCAGTTTGATAGGCCACGGTATGACAATAAAAATAAAACCCCACAATTCGATGAAAGGAAATATGATGAAAGAAAATCTTTCAACCAAGGAAAGAGATGGTGTAAAAATTGTAAGATGAACAATCATGACACTGACCATTGTAGAAGGAAACCTCCTCATTGTTATGGCCACCCTTCAGGAAAAAAGTTCAAACCTGCGGAACTACAGGAACCATACCACCCCCCAGTGTGTGAAGATGTCATCTGTCCAGGTGAGATAAGGAATGATACAGGCTGGGGATTAAGACCTCAAGTTCTCACTTGGTTCAGGCAGAAATACACCACAGAAACAGTTGTCATACAAACTGCAGGCAAGGGAGCTACCATGACACTTTCGCCCGGATAAAGGTGAAAAATGTGGAAGTTGAATCATACAGGAAGGCAGGAAAATGAGCCAATCTACCCTCTGGTCATTGGGGACAGATTGTCTTCTTGGGGAATCCAAGAGACCATATGGCAACAGTGGACCAGATCACATTAAAAGGAGGAGCCTATCCATGTGAAACATCCAGATGATGGGAAGGCACAGGCGGAGGACAAGACACTCAAGCCGTGTTTCAAGAAGTTGCCCAAATCTCATACACCTCCAGGCAAGGGAGAATTTTATATGAAGAACAAACTGATTTATAGGAAGGCTGGATCTGAATCCAATGGTCACGGACAGCTGGTCCTTCCCACTTCATATAGGACTAAAGTGTTGGAACTAGGGCATGCGATTCCCTTCAGTGGTCATATGGGTATCAGCGCAAACGGACAGCGTATAGCTTGTCACTATTTCTGGCCAGGAATAACTGAAGATATCAAACGATATGTAAAATCCTGTCCAGAGTGCCAACGAGTAGCACCTAAGCATTGGACTGCACCAGCAACTCTGGGGGAAATGCCCATAGTGGGAACACCCTTTGAGAGAGTTGCCGTGGATCTTGTGGGACCTCTCACTCGAACTAAGAGAAGGAACAGCTACATTCTGACTCTGGTGGACACTTGTTCTATGTGGGGAGAGGCGGTAGCCCTGTCATCGATTGACTCTAAGCATGTGGCAGAGGCATTACTCACAATTTTCACAAGGTTAGGCTTTCCCAATCAAATCTTGACTGATAATGGCTCTCAGTTCAAGGGGAAACTAACAGAAGAAGTTTTCAGGATCTTCCAGGCCAAACACTTCCATTGTAGTGTGTACCATCCCCAAGGGAACGGCCAAGTGGAAAGATTTAATGGCACGTTGATGTCGATCCTGAGAAAGTTGGCACACGAAAAACCAGATACATGGGATCAGTACCTTCACGCCGCCCTCTTTGCTTATCGGGAGGTACCCCATAATTCAACCGGTATGGCCCGGCAACATTATTATTTGGAAGGCCAATAAAAGGTCCACTTGAAGCGCTGTTAAGAACGTGGACTGATGAAAAGGCAGAGGAAAATATTACATCCTCATACCAATATGTGAATGAGCTGACCACTCGTTTAAAAACTGGCTGGAAACTTGCCAATGAAAATTTGAGACAAGCCAGGAAGAAACATGCTGCCTATTTCAACAGGAAGGCTAAAGACAGAGATTTGGCTGTGGGAGAGAAGGTACTGCTTCTTCTCCCCGGTAGTCAGAATAAGTTACAAATTGGATGGCAAGGTCCATATACAGTTCTAGAGAAGGTGTCTAGAACCAATTATAAGATAGATAAGAAGGGGAAAGAAAAAATCTATCATGTGAATCTCCTGAAGAAATATTTGGAAAGAGAAAATCAGGAAGAGACACACTTGTTGACCTTGTCCATTGCAATGGAGATGAAAAAGGAACCACTTTCATCATTTGAATATCCATTACATCCCTGTGAGACAGCGGCACAGGTGAAAATCAGTACACATTTAACGAAAAATCAGAAAGAGAGAGTGCAACAGGTTCTAGATAATCATACAGAGGTGCTCACAGACCGACCGGGGCATACAAACTTATTGGAATATGATATGAAACTGATAGACCCCACACCTGTCTGTATGAAACCCTATTCGATTCCTTTTGCTAAGGAGAAAGCTTTGAAGGAAGAGATAGACTATTTGTTGAAGGAAGGAATTATTTCACACAGTGAATCTTCGTATAGTTCCAGTGTTGTGCTCTTAAGGAAACCCTCTGGAGAACATAGACTCTGTATAGATTACAGGAGACTGAATGCTATTACAGAAGGACAGGTGGATCCATTGCCGGATACAAATCAGTTGTTTGCCAGGCTAAATAAAGCTAAATATTTCTCAAAAGTGGATCTGAGTAAAGGATACTATCAGATTCCAGTAAAGCCTGAGGTTAGACCATACCTAGCTTTTAGTACCTCAGAGGGACACTATGAGTTTAACAGATTGCCATTGGATTGAAGAATGCGCCTAGTGTCTTCTCTAGAATGATGAGAAAATTATTGGACCCTCTGAATAATCCATGCATCACAAATTTCATGGATGATATCCTTATAGCAACAGAAACATTTGAGGAACACATTGACTCTCTGAACATGCTGTTTAATCGACTTAGAGAAGCGAATTTAACAGCCCGACCAACCAAATGTTGCGTTGGATGTAAAGAATTAGAATTCTTGGGACACACAGTTCATCAGGGAAACATGACCCCTGACCCCAAGAATTTAGAGAAACTAAAGAAAGCCCCGAGACCACAAACCAAGAAAGACGTGAGATCCTTTGTCTCATTATGTGGTTTCTACCAAAAGTATATCAAAAACTTTAATTCCATATGTGCACCGTTAACTGATTTGACACGTAAAGGAAATCCAGATCGAATTACATGGACACCACAATGTGAATTGGCTTACCAGGAATTGAAGGAAAAGCTCACAAGCAAACCTATTTTGAAATTACCTGACTTAAGTCAAGAATTCATTGTAAGAACGGATGCCAGTAATATCGGGCTAGGTGCGACACTGCTACAGAAATCAGATGCATTGGATGGGGAATTAAGCCCAGTGGCATATGCTAGCAGAAAGTTGAATAAAGCTGAAACCAACTACTCAACTAGCGAAAAAGAATGTCTTGCAGTAATATGGGCGATAAAGAAATTCAATATTTATCTGTATGGGAAGGCATTTAAGTTGCAGACGGATCACAAACCCTTGTCGTTTTTTAGCGCAGGCTAGGCATGAAAATTCTAGGTTACTCAGATGGTCCTTACTTATGCAGCCATTTGAGTTTAGCATAGAGTATATATCTGGAAAAACAAATCTGGGAGCGGACTTTTTAAGCCGACATCCGTGTGATGAGAATCACCGTAAGCCCCAGAAATAATAATAAATTTCTCTATGTGTATATAGAATTATAGACTGACATATAACGTCTGTTTTAAGAGGGGAGAATTTGTCGTGAAACATTCTAAATCCACATATATAAATTAAAAGGTAAATGTAAAGCCTAACACATAAATTCAATAAAAGGAAAGAGAAATGGTAAAAGGACAGTGCTGTCACAATGGCGTACAAAAATCCCCCTTGTTTTCTACTTCGTCTGCAAATTGTAACGTTTCACGTTGATAGTAAAGCCTACTGCATCACTACACGCTTTCTACAATAAAACGTGTACTGTATTTCTAAGAAAACCTTGAGCTAGGCACACTGCGTAATGACCTAAATTAATACTTCCATTAATTTCATTTTATACACTACGTTAACATAAACGGAAGGACAGATGGAATTAGGATAGAGAGAGTGAGGGCTGAAAGCAGGAACGCCGGCAACACTAACACGCGTCTCGCGATATACAATTAATGCCACCCCCAACGCAAAAGGCCTGAAGCACTAGCTTTTTTTTCAAATGGACAGTGATAAAAAAACACTGCCCATACGAGAGTTAGGTTTAAAAACCTGAAAAATGCTTATTAGGAAATATGACATTATACTGTTACGTTTGAAAGCCTGACAGTACCCAGACACCACATCGTATCGAAGTGAACGGGAGGTAGAAGAAAATGCATATTTTGAACGCAGCCCCTTAGCCCCATAAAATTTATATATTTGGGTTTCTTAGGACTTGCTGACAAAGAATATGTTAAGTGTTACGCAAATAGTCTAGGAATTAACAAATTATAGCCAAAAGAAAATAGTGAGGGTGTCAGACAACACCAAATAATAATCGCACAGTGGCATGTTTTGAAACCACTATTTTACGGGAAATGGGCCACCATGTAAAATCCTATTTGATTGGATAGAAGTAAATGTAAGGCTAAACACGATTAGTCGGACTACAACTACTAATTTTGGTTGTTAGGGGAAACGTGAGAAGGGTAAAAATTTTTGAAAAGCTGTGTAAACATGGCCCGATTGGTTAGACCCGCCAATATAGTCAATTAGGAGCGTCAGTTCAGTGCCACATTTTGAAATAAACTTACTAAGAAACAGTGCGTTGAGATCCAGATCATATTTTTCTAAATAAAAGTCTGGGACAGAGGCAGATCGGAATTTGTGCCATTATTCATCGCCAGTCAACGTATTTGTGTATTATTTCCATGAATTGTGGGAAGCTTGACATATTTGATATCTTTTTAATGAAAATTGAATGTAAATTGATAATTTATGTCTGTATATGTGTGTGGTTCAGTAGCAAACATGAGGCAAGGCCTAGATAGTGCTCCAACCTGAACATGACGTGTCGGAGAAAAGTAAAACTGCATGGAATTGCCAAACAGTACACTGACACCTATCTTATTGACTAGAAAGAACTAATGCTGGAATTGCAGAGGCGTAGTAACCATTTAGGAGGAGAATACTGGTGTAAATTGTTTCAGATGAAGCTAGCAGCTGGCCTACCGCTCTGAACTCAGTGTTTGTTATGTATTGTGTTCAGTGTGGAAATAGATTATAAATTAGTTATGAAGTAGGAGGTACAACCTTCTTGTTTCAGGGACCGTGGTCCTAAGTTATTGAAGCAGCACCTGGTCTGAGTTTTGCTGAATCCAGAGGCTGACAGCCTACTCCTTGGTCCAGATAGCGACCAGTGAGGTGTCTCCAGAACACAGGAAGCAATCGAGCAGAGGAGTCTTTTCCTGCCGCCATCACGAAAGATAAGCTTCTGTGGCCAGAGTAGCTCAACATTATGTGCCCCCCCCCCCCCCCCTCAAAAATTGACAGTATATTTAACACAGAGGGACAATAAACTGTTGCAAATGACAGGAACTGTGAACTTTTCCCAATACTATTTCCAAGATAATCAAACACTTGAAGTCATGATGACAAACAACAACCTAGCTTGAAAAACAAAACCAGTATTACCTCATATTACTACTTCACAACTTACACACATAGGATAAGAATAATAAAATATGTCAATACAAAGATTATATTTATAAACTGTGTACATACTACTTGTAATTACATTTGATTGTGATTCCTGGTTCACTGTGTAGTTGAATCAGGATATCCATTATTGAACAGAATAATTACATATATATTTGAAACTTTACACTTGACTCATTTAAGATAGTCTTATAGAGTGTTATATGTGTGTGAGTGTCACAGTGTTGTAAAGTGTTGTGGAATAAATTAAATTGTTTATCTGTCTGTTGTTGTTGTGACTTACACTTCATCATTTTCATAACCCTAGACATTTAACGTAGTCATCACAATATTCCAGAATAATTCTGACTGAGGTATAAATGTGGTAGCAAGTAAGGTCATCTGTAATACACCACACTTATTAGATACAGATACCTTCACAGCTGATCTCAGTCAGTACACTAAGTCCCCTATAAATATTTATAACATCCTACTTTACCACATACGTGAGAATCCCTGTGAATAAAACACACAAGTCTGTTTGTTTTGCACCACTCGCTACTCACTCAGTCACACAATCACGTGAACCATTAACAACAAATATCACTCGTTTGTTTTCGCCACATTTTTTTTTTAGTCAACAGACCATATATAACATGTGCTATTTAAAGATAGGTCTTTAAAGATATCATTGGTACCCTGTTAAGTTCTGCATATAGTGTCACATTAACAAAACACTATCACACACAAAGTTTGACAATCTATATTTTTACATACAACATTAACGGCAAACAGTGTCACGGACACAGCGTTATAACTAAGAGCGTGTGGTTCTTCATTCACGCGCGAGTTCTGAAATTATCGATCACACACTACCAACACACAACGACACACCGCAGTACAAAAAGACTCCCCTCGCTTCAAAAAAAAACCGCACTTAGTAACCTAAGCCAACATTATCGATTTTTTATATTTTCCGTCATTATCGATTTTTTATATTTTATATATATATATGTCTATATGTATGTATATATGTATGTATATATGTCTAAATAGCACACCCAACAACACACAAAAAGTCCCCACTAACCTACAACCCACTATACATCGTCGCCCACGCCAGCGCAAAAAGGCTCCACTCGCTTCAACAACCCTCTTAGTAAACTAAGCCAACATTATCGATTTTTATATTTTCCTCTTTAACTCAATAAGGAAGCTGACCAGCGATCCGGAGCATTAATGTCTCCCATTACCAAGGGTGTTTGCAGATTTCTTTAAAAATAACTGTTGTTTTTTTTAAATTCATAAAAAATTGAAAAACAGACATAGGGTTTTGAAATTTTCAGAGCGCCATTATGAATGGTTGCTACATCTATAAAAATATATTTTATGCAAATTGGTCACATGATCATGGCGGCCATCTTGAATTTGTGTGGCTATTTATAGAAATTTCAGGAGATGTTTTAAAACCATGATATTTTTCCAGTGTTTAGTGAATTTGTTTGATGTCAGTGCAATAAAATGTTAGGGACATTGATGGCAATGAAGAAAATAATCTTAATTGACGTACTGATTTAACGATGAACTAGCAATCTAGTGCATTAATGTCTCCCATTAACAAGTTTGTTTGCCGATTTCTTTAAAAATAACTGGTTTTTTTTTTAAATTCATAAAAAAATTGAAAAACAGACATAGGGTTTTGAAATTTTCAGAGCGCCATTATGAATGGTTGCTACATCTTTAAAAATATATTTTATGAAAAATGGTCACATGATCATGGCGGCCATCTTGAATTTGTGTGGCTATTTATAGAAATTTCAGGAGATGTTTTAAAACCATGATATTTTTCCAGTGTTTAGTGAATTTGTTTGATGTCAGTGCAATAAAATGTTAGGGACATTGGTGGCAATGAAGAAAATAATCTTAATTGACGTACTGATTTATTAATAACCATGTATTTCAACATAAAAGGCTCATAAAAATTGTGAATAAAATGCAAAGAAAATTTAATTTTTATATTGTCTTTTTTGAGTGTATTCTGTGTCTGCGGCATCTGACAATGAGTGTTTGTGAATGTTTTGAATAGTTACATACCTCTAGTTGGAGTCTGAGCTGCTTCCTTCATTAACTGGGGTTGAAGTTGTAGCTGTAGGCCTCTGCAAGAGTCTTTGTCTGGATCGTTGATAATCCTTGACTGTGTGGTATAATTTGAAGCACGGTATCGTGCATAGAGGTACATTGCAATCTGGGCAGTACATGACAGTCTGGCTTCTTTTCCCTGCAGCCTTACACACTTTACAGTCTGGTTTGTACCTTGCCCTTTCATATTTATCAATGAAGTGGCGCTCAGTAAGTCGTGTTGTTGTGACTTGTGGTTTTGAAGGTGTCACATTGCGTCGAAGAATAGCAGGTTCAATAAGAGCGAGACTGACATCCTGCCTGAACTTCTTTGCTGTGATCTTTTTTGTAGAGTTGGCAGTGTTGTAGGTTATGTGCCCATTAACCAGGGCAGTTTCAACTAAGAAATGATATAATGGCAGGTACCATTTATATGATCTGTGTGGGTAGGGATAGCTTGCACCCAGTTGGCCGAAGTGGTCGACACCTCCCATACTTTTGTTGTATTTTTCTGCTAGCACTGGCTTCTGAATTGTTCTGCCCTCAGGTATTCCTCGTTTTCTAACTGTCTTGTCCATAACATCATTGGAGTGAACAGTAGATAAAAGATTAACTCTTTTTGTGTCATGCCAGGTAACTGCCAACATGCCTTTATCTTCTGTGGCACAAAACACAGGATGATCTGCCTTTTTCAATTTGAGTTGCTTTTTCTTCAGTGCTTCAGGAAAATGCTTCCTATTCTCAGCTACTGTTCCACATGCACCAATCTGAATTTCTTTCAGCTCTTGAAATAAAGCTGGGGCTGAATAAAAGCTGTCGCAGTAGAGAATATGTCCTTTGTTGCCATATCCATCAAGAAGATCTTTCACAACCCTGGAAGTTGCCCCAACAGAACCTTCATCATTTGCCTTACCAGTATAAATTTTCAATTTCAGGCAGTATTGTGTTTTAGCATCAGTGAGTACAAATACTTTTATTCCCCACCTTGTGGGTTTTGCTGGCATGTATTGCTTGAAATATATTCTACCCTTGAACCTCACCATCGATTCATCTATTGACAACTCCCGCCCAGGTGTATAGTGTTGCTTATATGTAGGCAAAATAATATCCAGTAAGGGTCTGAGCTTGAAGAGGGGGTCATACCCAGGCTGCCCCCTCTCAATTCTGTTATCATTATTATTAAAATGGAGATTTCTGTGGAGCTGTTGGTACCTGTTCCGACTCATGACCCTCGAATATGGTGTATCATTCAACCAAAAATTCTTACACCAGTAGTCTGAGACTGCTGGTTTGCAACACATTCCCATACCAATCTGAAGGCCTATGAATGCAGAAATTTCAACTGCATCAGTTTTATCCCAAGTACGTTTCTTGTACTTAGCATTTCCTGTGTACTGAGAGAGGCGATTTTCTCCGTACCTATTCACTTCGTCAGTGATCAGATCTATGGCAGTGTCGGGGAAAAAAAGTTTGAAAAAATCAATTGACTTAAAGTCAGATGTGTCTGTCGTGACACCTTGTTGTTCTTCTTATGAAGGAAGCATGTCAAGCTCAACAAGTTCGTTTTGAGCAAGCTTTCTCCATCTCCACAGATTATTTTGATGTGCAGTCTTGCTGTGGTCTCTTGTGCCACGCCCATCTCCTGCTTCAGATGTACCTACATCACCTTCATCTAATCCAAATTCGTTATCGCTGCTATCAGTTGCATTTCGATTGAGTGAAACATCTCTACTTAGCCATGAGATATCACTTTCGGCCCCAGATTCGCTGCCAGAGTCAGAATCATCTCTGTTATAAGTCTGGTTTTCATCATCACACATGATGAAAACAAAGAATGGGCTCTTGTACTAAAAATAATGAAATTTTAATCAAAACTCGGCTTTTAAACAGCGATTCACGATATCATTCATGGGCGCAGCCATTTTGGAATGTTAAAAATACCCGGATGAGGCTTGTTTCGTAAAACTATCGATACGGCTGTCTGTTGCGTTGGTAGAGTTACTAATTCGACTTTCGTCGAATCTGGTCAGCAAGGGTTTCAACCGGAAATTCGACTATCGTCGAATTTGGTCAGCAAAGTGTTAAAAGAGATCATTAACTATATACTTCTATCTAACACTTCACTCCTGAGTCATACACAAAACCACCAGCTACACCTCAACACACACCCATGAGTCATCACCACCAGCCAAAAAAAACAATACCCGCCAAGTCTCTAACACTTCACTCCTGAGTCATACACACAAAAATCCCCCCTAACCTACACCCCACTATACATCGTCATCCTCCCCCGCACAACAACAATACCCGCTTCCTTAAAAAACCTCTTAATAACCTAAGCCGCCGTTATCGATTTTTATATTTTCCTCTTTAACTCAAGTATTCTTTTAAAAGAGCTCATTAACTATATACTTCTATCTAACACTTCACTCCTGAGTCATACACACAACCACCAGCTACACCCCAACACACAACCATGAGTCAGCACCGCCAGCCAAAAAAAAACAATACCCACCAAGTCTCTAACACTTCACTCCTGAGTCATACACACAATCACCAGCTTTACCCCACCATATGCCCATGAGTCATCACCGCCACCCCCCAAAAAAAACAATACCCCGCTCCCTTAAACAACTTTCTTAGTAACCTAATCCAACATTATCGATTTTTTATATTTTCCGTCATTATCGATTTTTTATATTTTATATATATTGTATGAAATATATATATATATATATATATATGTATATATATCTATATATATATATATATATATATATCTATATATATATATATATACATATATACATATATATATATATATATATATATATATATATATATATATATATATATATATATATATATAAATATATATATATATATATATATATATATATATATATATATATATATATATGCTAACTAAATATATGTAAATATATGTATAACTAAATATTGTAATAAACCACACATATCAACACCCCCACCATTATCGAACTAATATATTACTATATAAAAATCAGTCTAAATATATATGTCTAACTAAATATGTTTATATATATATATATATATATATATATATATATATATAACTAAATGTTGTAATATAAATATTGTAATATATGTATAACTGTTATCTAAATATTATCTGTAAAAAACAAACAACGCGCCATTGTCGAACTAATATATTACTATATAAAAGTCAGTCTTAATATATATGTCTAACTAAATATATATCTAAATATATATATATATATGTATAACTAAACATCGTCTACCTGTTGTAAATATATCGTCTTCCTATTCTAAATATATCGTCTTCTTGTTGTCTCAATATATCTTCCTATTATCTAAATATATCGTATAACTAACGTCTAAAAGTCTTCCTATTGTCTAAATATATCGTCTTCTTGTTGTCTAAATATATCGTTTTCTTGTCTAAATATATCATCTTCTTGTTGTCTAAAAGTCTTCCTATTGTCTCAATAAATATCGTCTTCTTGTTATCTAAATATATCGTCTTCTTGTTGTCTGCGAGACTTGGACACTCAATAAAACAGTTGCAAAAAAGATTACATCATTTGAAATGAAATGCTACAGAAGGATGTTGAGAATACCCTGGACAGAAAAAAGACCAACAGAGAAGTACTGCACTCACTAAACGTACAGGAACATTGGCTCCTAAATACCATCGCAATAAGGAAGCTGAAATTTTTCGGTCATATAAAAAGACATAATAGCCTGGAAAAAACAGTGATGGAAGGCATGGTCCCTGGAAAAAGGGGGAGGGGTCGACCTAGACGACGGTGGATCCAGGACATCACAGATAGTCTGAACTTGTCTTTGGCTGATGCAGGTCGACTTGCCCAGAATCGTGATGCGTTCAGAGCAGCTGTAATGGAGACAACGTTCTGGAAAGAATACGTCACATGATGATGATGTTGTCTAAATAAACAACACCATTATCTAAATATATCGCTATATAAAAGTCATGCGCCTCCTGGCCCACCTCCTGAATGCGCTTATATAACAGTCACGCGCCTCCTGGCGTTTTTGCTATATAAAAGTCACGCGCCTCCTGCGCGCCTCCTGAATACTACCTAAAAGGTACATTGTATACTACTGATAAGGGCAATTTTACACTGCAACAAGAGAAATAAAAGTGAACAACAATGTTGATAATCAACAATGAAGGCAGGAAGTTATGAGGAGACATGATCATCTACGCTATATGGCATGGTACTTGACAAAGAATAATGAAGTCGAATCTACAATTGTGAGTTAGTTAGCAAAAGTGACTTAAAGGTTATGGACTATTTCTTTTTTGTCGTTCGCTCTAAAATGATTACATCTATCTATTTTATAAAGTTGGCAGTCCGTCTCAGCCTTCTCTCGTCACCATACAAAGTGCCTCTCTCAACTGGGTTGAAGAAAGCACGCTGCTATTCTGCCCCTCTTCTGAAGCCGACAGTTTTGGTGTACGTGTTCAACTGTTTGTTTGTCCTCCGCACATGGACACATATCTGTCTGTTTGTCCTCCCCACATGGACACATATCTGTCTGTCTGATTTTCAATTTGTTGAACAGATGGTATTTAAGTCTACAATGGCTGGTTCTTTGTCTGAAAATTATCACTTCATCTCTTCTTGGTAATGTATAGTATTGTTCTTGTGACGGTATTGCCTCCCCTGCTTTGTAGTAGAAGTCCAACAGTGGCCAAAACTCAAGAGTATCTAATATGAGCTTCAAAGGTATCTACCTTCGCGCAAGATTACTATTGGCAGAGATGTAGATAGAAGGGTGATGACACCTATTACAAAGGGAGTATTCACAAGATATTCAGAATAAGCGAGAACAATACTGCTTTGGCTGAGTATGTTAACTCTGTAATTCTGCCGACGCTTTGGTGAAGGATTTAAGCACTTATTACTTTCAGCTCGTTTAAGCCCCCCACCCCTGATTTACTCAGTGGAATTCTGTTATTCTAGTATAGCTCTGTTTAGATTGTGTGTAGTAATTTGACTGAGACAAACATGCAGTAACTTTAAAATGATTAAATCGAAGTTAGATCTGTAACATTACAAATAACAAAATTTAATAATCACTTTAGGTTTTAACAGTTGGACATAATTTGAATAGTTGTGGATCAAGAAAAGTTATCATCACAGTATTTAGGATGTCAGATATTACAAGAAAAAGTGGCAGCATATATTTGAACTTAGCTGCCAATGACGGTTCTGCTCCTTCTAGGGTTGGTTCTTTTCACTCTGCCCACGCTCGTTTCTGGTCAAGGTTGTCGGGGGTAGCTCGTTTCCCAGGAACGTCAAGGAGTCTACCACGTGGGTCCTTCGTCTTAAAGCTTAGGCCACGGTTCCCTTCTTGTTCCAGAGATGGTACTTTCTGCTGGTACCACCAGTAACTTTGGTAAAAGAATAGAACGAAACGCTCTTCTGAGTATGGCGTTTTCCACCCCATAGTTATCTGTTCCTATCTTCCCATACACCATCCCAATTACTCAGACTTTACTCTCGATGAGAATTAAATTTAATCCCTCGGGATAAAACTTCCTTTACATTTAAATAGAATAGCTTTAGCTTTACATGACTTTTAAATGAAAAGGTTAATAATACATATACAGTCTGTTTACGTACATACGAGGGGCGTTAAGAAAGTAATGCACCACATCGTTTTTCTCAGGAGATGTTTATTCAAAAAGCATGAAATTTATACACAATATACATGGATATGTCATGTAAACATCGACATTATTCAACATAATCCCCATCAACGTGTACGGCTTTATGCCAGCGCGAAACAAGTGCATGCATTCCTAGCCCGTATCAGATTTTGTCTTGATCATGTAGCCATTTCTTCGCTGCATGAATCACTCCTTCATCATCTTCAAACCTTGTCCCACGGAGTGCATCTTTAAGTGAACCAAATAGGTGAAAATCAGAGGGTGTCAAATCGGGACTATAAGGTGGATGGGGTAGTACAGTCCAACCCAATTTGGTGATTGTTTCCCGTGTTGCCAGACTTGTGTGAGGGCGCGCATTGTCATGAAGGAGAAGCAGGTCTGCTGGATTCTTGTGCGGCCGAACTCTGCGAAAACGTTGATTAAGTTTTTTCAATGTCTTAATGTAAGCTTGCGAATTGATTGTCTCTCCTCTTGGTATAACGTCCACAAGAATCACACCTTCAATGTCCCAAAAGACAGTGATCATGATCTTTCCAGCTGAAGGAATTGTCTTGAATTTCTTTCTTCGTGGTGATTGCGGATGATGCCACTCCATTGACAGTCTTTTTGTCTCAGGTTCAAAATGATGTGCCCAGGTTTCGTCACCTGTAACGATCTTAGCCAAAAAGTTCTCTCCATCAGCATTGAAACGCTCCAACAATTCAGAAGAAATTGCTTTCCTTTGCAATCGGTGGTCATTTGTGAGACTTCGAGGAACCCATCTTGTGCAAACCTTAGAAAATCCGAGAGTTTTTATAACTGCATTTGCACTACCAATGCTGACTGACAGCTGTAAGGCCAATTGTTGAGTAGTGATTCGCCTATCAGTAAGAATAATTAACTCAGCGCATTTCAACATTTCTGCGTTGGTGGCTGTGGCAGGACGTCCACAGCGCCGGCCGATCAAGCAGCTCCGTATCTCCACTTCCTTATTCTTTGATTCTCTGAACCCAGCGACTGACTGTACTCCTGTCGACTGCAAAACTTCCATACACATCACATAGACGCTTGTGAATGTTCACAACAGTTTCCTTCTCTGCAACGAGAAATTCTATCACAATTCGTTGCTTATAACGCAAGTTGCTAACACGCTCCATTTCAACGGTTTAGGGCAGCCGTATTATCTAGCCGGTTGCAGTGCAATTTGGTGCACACAATTGGCACATGCAATATTTGAAGTGTGCAAAATTTCATGCTTCTATCTTCATTCTTAGCTGAGAAAAACGATGTGGTGCATTACTTTCTGAACGCCCCTCGTATCTCCACTGACTGAAAGGTGTTCGCAATATAAATTGAATATGTTTTCCTTTATGTTTTACACTGATTGAAAAGTTTGAAAACTTACATTAATTTTAAAGTGACTATGTTTATAGGGACATTTACACTGCTTTGAAAATGTAATTATTAAACTTAGGACGTACATCATTGTGACATATAATGGAAATATAGCCTACAGTATCCGACAGCCTTTCGATACTTCATGGCGTTCTAAGATTCGTTAGCAAAGTCAAGTATTTGACAGACTGCATTACTCACTTTTAATCCACACCTCTTTTCCTTGAGACGTAAACAAACAGACATATTACCTACTTCCACGACCTCTCAGCAATAACAAAGAGCTAATCAGTGTTGTTTACCTGAGTTTCTCACGCGAGCTGATCTGTCAATCATCAGATATTAGACACATGCACGTGGAAACAACGAACATCTTTTTGAAGTAGCCGCACGGGCAGAAATCTTTCCCGAGGGACCCTGTGATGTTCGCACATTCAGGGGGAGATAAACGCTTTGATCTCCAGAAATGGGGAAAATCTACGGACAATCCCGTTACACGGTTTAAGCCTCTGTTGTCGACTGGCAAGCGCCGACAGGGCCACCGTAAAAGCTTTTATCTGGGGAAACATAGTTTCCCGAGATTTCTCTGCTACACAAAGTGTGAAAATTAACATCCTCTAGAGATCATGATAACATGATAGTATATAAACTGCGTCTTTCCCAAATCAGTTATCAGTGTCACTAAGAATTTTTCAGAGAGTCTAAACACGTTATCTAGAACCATTGGGAACAGATGTGTTAATGGTTTCGTGGTGTTTTCTTTCTTGACTTCTGGTAATATAAATGTGTGCTTAAGCGTATTAAGGTGTTAAAAGTTTATCATCTTAAATTCACTGTGATTTTCTTAGGTGTTAGAATTAATGGAAAATAACGCGTAGCTGGTTGTGTACCAGTTGTTCAGTAATGATAATTTTTCCACCCGCTATCACACAGAAAGAGACGGTTTAGTTGACTAATTAATACACTTGGCGCGACGGATAATTGACGGAATAGAATTAACGTTTATTTCATTTTGTGTAATTAAGTAAGTGACAGTTGCTTAAATATCATGCGATGACAAACAGACGCCGACACTCTAATAGTTACTTAGCGACAGGCGATATTTGTTAAAGTGCGCGTATGGACACATTAAATAATAACTGACATTGTACGCTGATTGTTAACGCTCGCAGAATGAGCGGCCGAGGGCACATACCTTCACCTGATCTAGAGACGCCGTGCTAGCAAAACCTGACCAGATAGGATAGGCTAGAGACACCGTGTGCCTTTTAACTTTAATCAGGACTGACGGAGATGATGAGAGATCGTCTCGTCCCCTTCCGTGTGCTTATATGTAGATATATATATTAGTAGCATTTTTTTCATAATGTCTCTCCATCCTTAGGCATGAACTGATCAACGGCGACCAGCGGTTTTTTATTTGGCTTTATTTTGGTCTATATTTTGGGCCTTTCCTCCATTTACTGATTGGATTTAAGTTGTCTTATTTTGGCTTACGCGTCTCCAAGTTCAGTTGTGAACAGGACCGGCCACAGAGACTAACTAACATTTTAATAGTAAATTTTAACTGGACTTACAAATAAACAGATATATTCATTCAATTTTATCAGCCCATTGCGGAGTAATAACAATAACAATTCTCCCGACCTTTGATAGTCGTATCCAAGTGGATTTTTATCCAGAAGAGTTACGCTATTTCAGAATCGGCACTCACCAGAGCCAGCCGATAGGATTTACCATCATCATCAAGTAACAATAGTTAACAGTTTTAGCAATCAGATGTTTTCCTACTGTTTACCGTGAACACCAGATCTCAGAGAGTTTCTGCATTAACTATTCGAGGTGACATTTGTTTATCCAGGAATCACCCACCAAATTAGGCGTTCCCCTTATAATATTTAATTACTGTAAGGAGGGACTGGGGACCTATTTGGACGATAAAACCCACTGGATTATATCTATTCAGGCATTGCATGTCCAAGAGATGTTTTTCACCAAGAGTAGGCAAGCAACGAATGTGTGACCACGTATGACAGAGAGAGAGTGAAATATTTTTTCTTTAGTACAGGAAACATTGTATCATCTGCACTCTGTTTAAATATTGTTTAATTTTATTGGATAACGTTTAGTGGGAACTGTGTTCTTTCTTTACTGTCTATATAACCTAGTGCTAACCTTTAACCTTTGGGGTTATTAACTTGTTGGGTTCTTTTCTTCTCAAGGAGGGCTAGGGCACAGGTATTCTGTTATTTTTTCATGTATAAATTCTGATGTATTTGATCTTTCTCTTTTAGATATTCGATGTTGTAAAGTTTAATGATAATAAACAACAAAAGAACTAAACTTTGTGTGTTGGTCAGACCCATACCCAAATTTACCATAGTTTTTCACGTTTGTGTGTCTTGTTGTCACACAGCTGTGTGTGGGTGGGGTTAGTGTAACTTATATTTCTCAATATAGGGAGGTGCAAGATTGTTTTATACTAAATTATAGTCGTATATATAGGCTGGACTAGAGAAACTACTCAGTCCAGAGACAGATCTTCTCCTTAAACTATTCACTCGTGAAAATCTATTTCTTACTCCTTTACTTCTCACGTAGTTATCACCATACCTATACTCAGGCGGGACCTTAAATAACTTTAAAACCTATCTAAGCACGACAATCATGTCTTTCATCTTTCCCTCCCTGCTGCATAGGGAACCTGTAACTACTTTATGCATGTAGTTCTCTTTACGAAACTATCAATAAAGCAATCACCAGCCCGTGCAGTGGTGGTTCATGATACGTCATTCTATACGCTGAGGTTGCCAGCCTCAAATGACTTTGACATCCAATAGCGAGTTTCACATATTAAACTTCACATGGTAATATATATATATATATATATATATATATATATATATATATATATATATATATATATATATATATATATATATATATATATATATATATTATATATATATTTATATATATATATGTATATATATATATATATATATATATATATATATATATATATATATATATATATATATATATATATATATATATATATATGTATATGTGTATGTATGTATGTATGTATGTATGTATGTATGTATTATGTTAGTTCACATGTTAGTAATAAAATATGAATTGTAAATCACAACTTATGTCAATCTTGACTCACAAACTTTTTGATCAGATGAATAACAGAGACGTGAATCGGCCTCTTACACGCGTCTGGGATGTCGCTAATTTAATAAGTTCCCTCTCTGACTTCGTGTGTGGTCCTTCAGTTTCCTCAGCCCCGGTTTCCTTATTTAAAATGTTAGAGATTTCCTGGGCTATATTGTAAGTCCTGATAAATACTCCAATAAAAGGTGTCCGGTAATTTAAGAAGGAATTCTGAATTATTATTCTTCGCTGAAGCAGTTTGGTGTCTTGACGAGCAATTTTTCAAGTGAAATAGCTTGAGAAAATAAACAGATCATATTCCCTGCCTTCCCACGCCTTCGTTTGTTATGAGCTAACAAAAACTCCAATCGTATCCAAACAGGCAGGTTATGGGGTAATTTCAAAATATTCCGACATCGGATAATTTTGAACGTTAGGCCGAGGTCAACTCTCCCATTTATGGTAATATGATATCCGATGCCCTTGTGTACAAACTTACAAACATATCGGGGGAACTCACATGACAACAGGTGTAAGCTGTAATACTTACTACTTTATTAGAAAGTAATGTTGTCATAACAAATCGACCCGGAAGCGATTAAATCGTAAGTTCCGCCTCGTGCACGGGTTATCCTGTGCTTAAGCTTTTAGTAAAGCTGTGCCGCGCCCTCGAGGCCGTGATGTATCATATCAGTCGCTCCTTGCAAATATTTTAGCAAAGGGACAGGACACGCACAGACGTAATGACTAATCCCTGAGAGGGGTGTACGAAGGAAAATACAAAATATCTGCTACTTAGCAGAAAAATAACGAATAAAGAAAGAAAGAAAGAAAGAAAGAAAGAAAGAAAGAAAGAAAGAAAGAAAGAAAGAAAGAAAGAAAGAAAGAAAGAAAGAAAGGAAGAAAGAAAGAAAGAAAGAAAGGAAAGTGCGATACTTGAGAGCACATATTAAAAATCAGTACCACAAATGTACCGAAACTGCCGGAGAGAATCAAAGATCGATGGGGGCCGCCCCGTTTTGTCACAGATCTGCAGTATCGGGGTTTGGGTGTTCCTTATGACATTTTTCTCTATAGTTATTTGTGATATTGCTTTTAACTCATCATATGTAGCCCTGTCTTCTATTTGGACAAAACTTCCTCCCAACCGTTTTGAGTTATTCACATAATGACTCTTTATTTTTGGTCTTTGTAATGATTTGTTAATTTCTACGCTGGCATCTTTTATAACGTATTCCTGAGGTTTTATAGCTTTTCATATGATTGTTAATTTGTAACACTATATAATTGTTATCTCCTGTTATCTTCTTCGTGTTATCACGAATCCTTTCTGTGTGATAATAAAGACTGCTTAACACGGGATAAATTTCCTTCTTGCTTTGATGGATTAAAAATGGTTTTCGTTTCCGTTGTTAGCTGTTTTTTTTTTTTTCTCTGTGGGGGAACTCTAGCCTCATTACTTATTTGTGTATATTTTCTTTACTTTTTTCTGAGTTTGCTGTTTGTTGCTTTAGCGCTGAGGTCGGATAAAATTAGATCCAGGTCTACCGGTAGAACACGGTGAATGATTTGGTTGAATTATAGATGACGGAGGGGGGAGAAAGAAAGATTTCTAAAGCTAGATAAATTTCGGACGAGACCTTTTCCGCCGTCATTTAAAATGATTAAAAGCACTTCTTCCACGTTTTCATTGAAAACTCACGAGTTATCTTACACAAATTCACTATAAACGCTAACTGCAAGAGATCGGAACATGCTCTTTTCTTTGAAGTGAGATTTGGTTTGAAAAACTATCATTGCACACGGGCAACTCCATCAATGATCTGATCTGATCTCCTCCCTTAGATCACACAAGGAGGACTTCAGCACAGTGCACGAACTCCGTAGCACCGGCGAGAATCCCAATATGTGTATATAGGAATCACACACTCTATCAATACTTTTGTGGTTGGTAGGTGTCGTGAAACGAGTGTGTGTAAACCCACTTCTTAGTTAAATCCCTATGTCGAGAGCCAAACCAATCAACGAGCAACGTTCACCAGTCTCTGAGACAGAATAAAATTAGGCTTAAGCCCTGTTTTTCGGATCTCGGTCGGGGCCATCTTGTCACCCAATATGGCGGAAAAAACAGAATAAAATTAGCCATAAGCCCTGTTTTTTTTCGTGACTCGTCTAGGTCAAGGACGGTACGAGGCATGGTACAAAACTGCAGACAACCAATCAGCTTGCCCCGCCAGGAACCAACAAACGCTTTCCTTAACTCTTTAAGCCCCAAGAGCCAGTATACTGTACTTCCCGCTAGACCCATTTGGCCCAAGAGCCAGTATACTGGCTTTCGTATCTCTTGATTCTTTCTATGGCTTATTTCTAATTTTGACAACTCAAAAACGCTATCTTCTTAAAGTATAGCCATCCATTATGGACTTTTGTTATTTATGAATATGAACATTTAAAAAAAATTATTTCCAAACAAAAACAATAAAAACATACTGGTATGGCCATTTTTGTTTGGGCCAAACCCACCTTTTTGCTTGGGACTGAAAGAGTTAAGCAGTAGAAGTTACCTCACCTGTCTATATAATCGGGCGAGATTTTATGCAAAAACACGCAACACCAACACGAAGCCAGATAGACCGACTGAAGAAGAGAAGCTGTCAAACTTGAGTTATCGCTTACCTGAGTGCATTGACCTGGCAGCCTGCTTCACTAGTCGAATCAAAACCTGGCCTGTTTAAATCTTAGAGGGGAAGCATAATTACTATACCTGTAGGAAAATAGGCCTACAGCAGGTATATAATGTTGGTATTTGTTGTGTGTCATTTATACTACCTACACCTGTATATATTTAATTATTTTGGTTCACTATGAATGTATCAGGTTACTGACTGTATCTTGGGGCATTAGGTATAATGATTGTATTTCCTGATATGATTGATGAAGACGAAGACTAATAGGACTCATGCTTCAATCTATTGTCTCCTATAACTTCAATCTATTGTCTCAGATAACTCCAAACTGAAATATAACCAAAACAGTCCTTGTTAGGACTCAACCTATTGTCTCCTATAACTTCAATCTATTATCTCAGACCAACTGAAATATAACCAAGACAGTCCTTGTTAGGACTCAACCTATTGTCTCCTATAACTACAGTCCTTCTTAGGACTCAACCTATTGTCTCCTATAACTTCAATCTATTATCTCAGACCAACTGAAATATAACCAAAACAGTCCTTGTTAGGACTCAAACTTCAATCTATTGTCTCCTATAACTCCCACTTGAAATATAACCAAACAGTCCTCATCTCATATACTCCTATCCTAAGAACATAACAATATTGTTAGGTTATATGTTACCAGCTAGTATAGCACTTGTCAGAGAGGGCCTGGTATATTATAGGGGGAAGGAAATGGTTGTATCACACCTAGGTGTACATATTATTGGATGTATTCATGTATTGAATTTATATTATGGGATGTATTCATGTATTGAATGTATTCATGTATTTAAATTTATATTATTGGATGTATTCATGTATTGAATTTATATTATTGAATGTATCCATGTATTAGTTTATTCGAAAGAATGTTTTGCAAGTAGACACCTGTCTTGTCTCGCTATTGCTAACTCATACTGAGCCATGTTGTCATTCATCCTACAAGCAGACACCTGAGACACACGCTCATTTCATACTAGAAATAGGTGGGCTTGATGACAGAAATTAGCCCCTATTTTTACTTGTTACAGGTTTTATTCGCGTCATCAAACCTGAGGTCGTATGTTCGAGTCAATCCAGCTGCCTGGAACTTCGCAGGAGCATAGAGATTGTACAGAAGCTACATCTTTAGTCCCCGTCAGTCTTGGGTGGGCTAAAATAACGATCCTCAGCAGGTGTTGTGTGAACCCAACTAAGGAGAACAGAACGTTTTGAGAGATGAGTTCACATTAGTACCATTTCTGTCAGCATTGTGAGCAAAGTAACTGTCAGTGACGAGAAAGCGAGTTAGCATAGCAAGAGACAAAAATAACAGCATAGCTGATAAATTTTATATACTTAATTAACAGCACAGCTGATACATTTACTATAAGTAATTAACAGCCCAGCTGATATAAATTTGTTTCCTATAATTGGAAGACTTGTAATATATATACATATATAAATATATGTGAATCATTTGTAAACTTACAAATCCATTACATTCCATTGTTTCAACATCCGCCCTTCAGCACAAGAGTAGATAGTGTATATACTAAATAAATAATAAGGAAATTGTATTTGAAGACTTGTCAATTTTATCATTGTTAAGTAAAATCTGTTTCCTTGTTTTAATATCACAGTTACACAGCGGAGGTGGCAATTTATGTCAGTCTCCTCTTTACTAATTTTTCGAGATCAGATCATTCACAGCCGTAACTAATTTGTGATACCAGTAGTTCTCTCAGACACTGGGACTTCACCATTTTCTGCAGAAATTCTATTTCTGAAATTGTCAGTACTATACTGATCCTAGAGCCAAATAAAAACCTCAAACCACACTGGGGGCTCGTTCCTGGGATATTTCTATATATCTTGATCCATACTTAGTCTATTCATCTGTCTACTAACTCTATCTTGTGCCACCCATAGATAACAAAAGAAACAAATTTTTGAAAAAAATTCTATAATAGGATTGTTTATTGTTTTCTTAAGAGGAGTACCATTTAGTACTCAGTAAATAGTTGATGCTCGCAAAGTTGCACGGAAATTATTTGTTCAATTAAATTAATTAAGTTTAATTATAATATTTGGATATAGTAAATTTACATACCCTATCTAAGTAACGCCATGGCTGATCTAGTGAAGTTAAGAACTGCGATCATGCAGATGGGTATGGAATTAAATATGACAGGTGATCCTCTTATTCAGTATGTCACAACAGAAGTGGACAAACACATGGATAGGGAAGAAAGAAAGTTGCAATTAGAGATTTTTCCCGAAACCTTAGTTATAAATTTCGTGTCCAATTTAGCACCAAACATAAAATTATTTTGTGTTTCTTTTTTCTTCTGATCTGATAAAAATCACCCTTAACTTCTGTAGGGATTACTGCAATCATTACGTTTTCTTCAATAATAGTTTATAATCTTGTATCAACGAACATTTTATTGTTGCATTTTTTCGATGTTCATAATAAACTTTCTTTCTCTATAAAAGTATTTCTTTGTGTCAGTTTCATGTGACTACTAGCTCCGTGCATTCTATTTTTCAAAAATGTTGTTGAGGACTGCTGCATGGTATGTAATCATCTTGGTTGATTTTATTTTTAACTGAGACGATTGCACTATTCAGCATCCCAACTAGATAACCTAGTACGTTACGCGTAGTGAATGATGACGCGGAATACTTGGCAACCACGGAGTCTGTGTTCGTGCCTTTATGGCCATCGGTTGTGTTCCAGCCTTCTTATTGTGGATTCGTTAACCACTTCGCAGTGTGATAAAATATATATGGATAATTCAAATAATAAACTTGGTAGACTCAGTTCTAACGGTCGTGATCAATGCACTAGGCCATGTGATAAACAGCGATAGCTTACATAAACTTGATTCTAAATCAGAAATGTGGATTATATAATTCTAAAGTGTTGTTCGTGGTTTTACATTATATGTAACTCGTATCGATTAAAAATTGTGTAAAGTCGTCACTACCAGACTCGTTTGTACTGAGGATGTTTCTCAAGAGTTGGCTTCGTTACGAATTTGTATTGAAAATTCGTTGTTTGACAGTTACAGTCAACCGTAAGCAATTAGGAATAATAACACGCCTAAAACGATAGAAAAATCAATAATCAATAAATCAAGACTTGTAAAAAGTTAACAATAAATATTTATTCAAGAATCATACAAAAATATTGCAGCCAAAAGATAAATGAACCCACTGTTGCAGCAACGAAGATGTAACATACGTAACAATTTATTCTATGACATTCGACAAAAGAAAATAATATTCTTCTTCGTTTATTTAAACTCCGCAACAAATGTATTTATTAGTTTGTTTTGGCAGAGTGGTTTGAGCGGTTGTTTCTCGACGCAAAGTTATACGGTTCGAAAATGGTAACGTCATTCTTCGATCTACTTGGCTGTAAATGGATACACGAGTCTTCTCTTGAGTTTGGGAAGTCAAATGTAGCGAGGAGGAGAACTAGTCACCCGAACTTGCACATCTGAGACCTAATATATGTGAATTCTCTAACACTTCACTCCTCTGCGGCAGTATCTATAATCTATAACATTATTAATGTTATACGTCGTGCCTCGAGGCGCAGACGACCATGTCTCTCCACAGATTTTGTTCCTGGAAGATGTGGATATCAGTTCTCTTGTTGACTTTATACCATGCCATTCTGTCAAGCACTCGGCCATCTTTTATTTAGGTCTTCCTCTGCTTCCATTGCCTTCTATTTTCCCGTTGTCACCCTGCTTTCGAACTTCTTCTCATCACATAGCGAATGAACGTTGACTTCTTCTTTCCTCCTTTTACTCCTTATGATGGAGTAAGGAGCCGTCACTGCAGCTGGCTCCCATGCAGGAAGCTGGCCCCGCGGCATTCGTGTGATCTTGCAGTAGTGGTTTCTGATGCAATTTGTTTTACGCAATGAGGTTGCCAGCCACGTGCACAACCTCATGTTAGTCGCCTCTTACGACATGCTGGAGAGAGCAATAAGCCTATTTTATTTTTTCTCCACAGAGAACCCTGGAAACGACACATTGACTGTCTCCTACTTATTTTTCTACATTCTGTTTCTACGTTGAGCTTAACTGTTCACGAGGTTCTTATAGAAAATAGGGAGGACTGCTTTAAAACGATGATTGGATAAACGAAAATATGTAATGCGTCTTACTAGGATAAAAGTCAAAGAAAAAAAACAATGTTACGGCCGCGGGAGCTTTTGTAAGGGACAACCGAATACAAACACAAGAGAATGAAAGCAAGAACTAAGAGCTAGTTAACATTGCCTCCAATGAATTTATCAGTTGCTTGTCCATGGTCATAGTCACTTCTGGTCCAGTATCATTTGATTGATAAAATAATACTGCTACAGAGATTTTTGGTTTTTTTTTCAGTTCGTTGTTTTTGGGTTTTCCCGTTCGATAACTCATTGTGCCATCATCATATTTTCACCCCTATATCTACTATTGACCAAACGTGCATGAATTAGCAAAAGGTAACGGCAGCCCCATCGGATATACTGTCGTAGGGGAGTTAATTGTTAGATACTTCTCTACAGTAGGTCTCAGCTTTATAAGGTCCGGGTGGCCAGTTATCTTCCTCGCTGCCTTTGATTTACCGAACTCAAGAGAAGAGTCAGGCTCCGTTTACAGCTGGGTAGTCCGGAGAGTGGCGTTGCCAGGATTCGAACCCCGTAATGTTGTCTCGAAAAGCAAGCTCTCTGCCAATCGACGCTCTATAGATCAAACGTACATGTTTTGTACCCGTGTAATATTTATTGGTCAGATCGAACAATGTAGCACTGAAACCAGGCCCAAACCGATTAAGTCTATGAAGCAGCTAGGGGGAGAGCATTTTGTTTTTCTTTCAATTAGCTTGTTAACTATTTGGAACGAGTATGCCGGCTGGGCCTAGTACAAAGTCCGATTACTCATGCACGAGGGGGGAAAGGTTAAGCGGTATGACGCGTCCTACGCTGCCATGACTGTATTCACAAATGTAGATAACCTCCCTTTTTTTCCCTTATTCTTTTTTATTTTATTTAGCGTGCGGGAGGCACTTTGACTTGGTCCGTACGTGCGTTGCAGTCAGTAAACGATCGTGAAGTTACTCACTCACTGTTGGCATACATGCCTGAAGTTACTCACTCACTGTTGGTTGTTTTGGATTCACTAGCTTGCAGAACGCGGTACAAACATAACATTTGTGTGTAGCGTGCTATTTGAGAACAGCTCTCAATTAATTCTGGTGTTCATTCAAGTAAACTGGGTGCCCTACTTAATGTAGACTGTTCTAAAGGACTATGTCATCTAGATTCGGAAGTAGTAGATTGTAAACATAGCAGGAAGATTCATTATTAAGTCTGAACTTTGTTGAGGAGTGCAAGCTCGCAGTTTTTTCCAGGAACACAGTGGGCATTTTTTGTGTGACTTGCAACTTTTAAAGGTAAATCAGTAAATAAAAAAAGATTCAGAAGAATATTTATAATCATTTTCAATTTTGCACCTTATGGAGCATGGGGGCCACTACTGTAGCTGGTCCCTTGAAGGAAGCCTGCACAAATCACCCACATCCCCGTGTAGCAGTGGTTTCTGTAGCAATATGTTTTGCACGATCAAGTTGCCAGCCACATGCACAACCATATATTAGTCGCCTTGTACGACATGCCTAAGGAGCAGCAGTGCTATTATTGCTAGGCCTCAAGACTGACCCCCGGGAATAAGACAGCTTGTTTTGTATTCTCTCATTCATTCTTTCATTATGTGTGTAAAAACAGTGATGTGAACGTGTGAGTTCAAACGGAAATTTTTTTTGTCGCCTTCATAATGTAAAATAAATTGATACAGAAACCATAGCTGCAGGTGCAAGTGCTTTGATACAGGCTTCCTCCAACAGGACCAGCTGCAATCATAGTTCCACGCTCCCTGAAGAGCGAAAAAGATGATGATGATGATGCTGATAATGGTGGTGATGATTACTGTTTTTCTATTTAAAGTGCCGTGACAGCAGGCGTGGTGCTGTCTAACTGGGATTAGAGGAGAGAGGGCAACAAGAACAGCAAAGAAGCCGTTGCCCCCCCCCCCCCCCCCCCCCCCAAAAAAAAAACCATCATTGTCATCACCAAAATCATGCAACAAGCTCTCCCTACAAGTGCAGGACAATAAATTATAAAACACAGTAGTCCGATGTGATCTCACTTCTGGTGAACAGATAACCCCTTGTTGTGGTTGCGTATTTTTTAACAGTTTCTTATCTTTTTTTTTTTTGCACCTTTTTCGCTAAACTTTTTTATTCTTGTTAATATTATTGCTATCATTATCATCTTTTTGTCCTTTCTCCTGCCACACGCCCACACACACAACACACAAGCGTATAGTTTCTCTCCCTGTCTCTCTCTCTCTCTCTCTCTCTCTCTCTCTCTCTCACTATCTACCTCTCTCATGTTATTCCTGGTGTACCCATAAAAACGAATATCCTTTGCAAATGAAAAATGATTCATTGGGGTAAAAAAAAAAAAAAAGCACGCGCCTAATCTCGCTTGTTGATTGTTTTCACAAAAATCCTAGTTATTTATGCAACACTGATGGACATGTTTTTTTATTTTAAAAGAAGCCAACGTAAACGGTAAACTTAGCATTATCTACTTGTCCTTTAGCAAAAAACCTGAAGTAACATTTGTCATTTCTGAACGTGCATTTGAAGAAAGGACACGTTGTTGTAGCACGCTTAATGTGCATTAATTAGCTATCTAACGATTTCAAAGCGCTCAGCATCGCGTGCAGGCTCTAATGCGCGCGCCTTGCGACACACTTGTCGTGACTGAGTGCTTCTTGATTAGCGAAGTGATATATTGTACACGAAGGTCAATTTTGTTTTTATTTGTTTTTCTTCCTTGTTATAATTATAGCAGCTGCTAGCTCCATGTGGAGTGCCAGGTATTACAAACTTTAAAGATTTAGACTTGTACTGTGGTTGGTTGGTGGTTGGTTCCTTTGTCTACTATGTTGCTGTTATACCCTGTTCAACCTGAAAGTTGGTGAACATTTTATGCAACGTCTTTCTCGCTTTTGTTTGCTTCCTGTGTTTGGTTCTTGGCCATACTCCATAGGTCGGGTGACCCGCTGATCCACAAGAGATCTGTAGAACCAGAAACGATTTGCAGACCTGCAAGGGATTCATATATTCACACGGAATCCACAGGTTCACAATGGATCAATAGACAAACAAGGAAAACGCAGATCACCATATATCAGCATACCCATAAGGAACTCGCACTCACGCGGAATCCACAGATCCACAAGGGACCTATAGACCAACAAGGAAAGCGCACACCCATCACAGACCTGCAGACCCACATGGGATTCGCAGACTCACATGGAATCCACAGATCCACAAGAGATCCACAGACCAATAAAGAAAACGCAGACCCACCATAGATCACCAGACCCACAATGGATTCGTAGACTCATTCGGAATCCGCAGATCCTCGAGGAAAACGCAGACCCACATTACCCACAAAATGATCCGCAGACTGTCCTTTGGGGTTAGAGTAGAACCGCCATTAATTTTGATGCATTTCATATCTGAAGATGTGACTATTTAGTGGCTAACCTCGCAATTTCTATGTTATAATTAGTTATATTCCAGTCACGATTTACGGAAATGGGTCAACTAACGTATGGATACTTCACACTGGGTCAGCACTTCCTAAAATGAGGAAACACTGCCCTTGGCCTTTGCTGTCTCTTTTCTTTCCTGCAGGGTTCCGTGTAAGTAAAGCTCATTTTTTCCCGAAAAAACAACACAATAGCAAAACAACTTATTTTGAATATTTTTCTTTCTACCTTGTTTAAATCAAAGATGTGAATGTTGGAGTTAAAACGAGCAGTCTCCTTCGCATGCAGTGACAGCAGGCGTAGGTGTTGTGTCTCTCCAGAACCTCTGGTCTCGGCTGTTTTTTAGCCAGTTCTGTAGGATCAGGAATAAAGAATTGAAATGATGTGACAAGATCAGACATGTGCGACTGATAGAAAGAACCAGACAAGTATCATTGAAACAAGACGCGAGAAAACAACAATGGCGTTGGATAGGACACCCACGAAAAGCATTACAGTGCATTTCTTGTTTTGAAACCCCCAAAGTGAGAGAAATTACGGAGTATACAAAAGCACTCGGAGAAGAGAATTTGAGACGGACTAAAAATGGTAACGAATGAAGACATCTGAAGAACTTGAAGGAGCACATGACATGATGACTTGGTGTTAACTTGTTGAAGGCATGTGCTCCTGGGGGAACTCAAGATTAATTGATAAATGATATATGTTTGGATCTCTAGTAGTTGCTTTCTTTTGTTTCATTCTTCCTGTTTTTCCCCGCACAATTTTACATGCTGTCATAATGTATTTTAATTTTCCTCGATTCAAAACATACTAATTTTTTTTTTTTTAAAGTGAACACCATTTTTCTGGTCTTGTAACGATTAGCTTTGCAGATTCGTCTTTTTTTTTTTTTTTCAAACGAAACCTTCAATTAGTCTTTATTTGTACAGGTACCTGGCGACGACAATAGACAATGCCCATTTATGTTGCCCCTTGTTGCCATATTGGCTATCCATATTTATATTACAGATAGCCTTAACCTAACCCCAACCCTGTTTCGAGCTTTTTCAAACAGCTAGGTTTAACCGAACACAAACCCTGTTTCGAGCTTTGTCAAAATTTACAACGCTGACAAACACTAAGGCCATTTTAAAATAAAAACTAAGAAAAGAAAAATAATTCGAACCTGAAACCAAAAGCACAGTTTGGCCAACATTGCGGCCTCATTTTACCGTTCCGGACTTGAGCCCGTGTTTGAAATGATTTGTTATCGTGTTATTTGTGTATTCAATGTCCGTGTGAAATAACGTCATTCTAAATTTGGATAAATATTTATTTATTTTCACTTCTGGTAACAGTAATAATTACCGACAGCTTCAAGAAATGTTCAAAGCAGAACACTTAAAAAACTATGACGTTATAGAACATTTACGCTGAAAAGGCAGTTTGTAAATTAGATCTCTCATAGTTAACCTAGCTAGCATTATTAACAGTTTACGGAGCCTTATCCTGATCTATGTTGACGGCTCACGGAAGTTCACTGAGGTTAGAGCAAAGATAACACTTCTTCTACCTTTCTTTATGTGGCGATGGATTTCATTTGGAGTGTAAGCAAGGTTGCCACTCAAGTTCTAGAGATTTTCTTCTTAAAAAACCCCAGAAATACCCAGATTATTTTATGTCTCAAATACACGGGATAGACGATGCGTACACAATCTTTTAGTGCAACTTTAGCACAAATAAGCTGTGTGCTTCCAATTTTTATTTATTTCTTAATTTTTATTTTATCGTATTTTTTTAATTACAAAAAATTCACCACAATTATATTAAAATGATTTTATTAACACCCCAATATTTGAACTCTTGATAATAAGATATTTTAACAGTCACATACTTACAGTAGTTACATTAGCAAAATGTTCTTCAAATCAAATATAAAATGTTAGTTACTGTTGAAAATTGTCACTTGTCAGCGACTCGACATCCATGTTGACAACTTCTTCTTCGTCAAGATCATATGCATGAATTGACAACGTGGAATCTAGATTGTGGAGTTCCAAAATCTGTGCATATCTCTGCCGACAACGTCCTTCACGCACATCTTCAACCACGTTTTTACAAGGATTAAACTTATGACAAACTCCAACTTTGGCAACTGCTTGCTTGGCTAGTATTCGATTGGAAACAGTTTGACACAGAAGCTTGTTGGTTTAGTTAGTTTTAACTAAGTTAACCTTCGAAAACACTCTTTGGATGCATGCTGAGGAGTGAGATAGTACCATAAGCGTGCACATAAGTTCAGCCAAAACATCAAATCTCTTTTGGTTATTAGCATCTGTTTCTTGTTGCAGTCCAGCCAGAATGCGGGTGGATTCTCATCCACCAGATGTCCAAGATCTTTTCGGTACGATGCCAGTTCTTGCCCTTGATCAGACAGACGATCAAAGCTCTCATCTTCCTCGTTCGTCCTGAAAAAGACGTTGGTTGCGTTGTGTCCGTTTACAGCGGGGCTGCGATATTTGCGCCTTTCAGCTGACACATCCGACTTCATCACGGCATTTTTGGGACCGGGTTAGCCTTCCCTCTTCCATCCATACTCACTCAGCCAGACTGCAGTGATGCAGCCTGTTTCCAGGACCACCACGTGGAGGTGGAGTAGGGTCTTGGTCAGCTCTGGTTCGCTGACCCTGACGCTAGCAGTCTAGCTATCATGCTCTCTTCTGAAACAACTGTTGGGAACTGCGCTGCTAATGGAACGACAGAAGGTTTGTTGATCTCGAGAGCATGCTTTGGATCCAACAGCTGATGTAAACGAGTCAAAAAACGTCATTGATGTGGTTAAAAACATGAATTAAATGTAAGTGGAATAAAAAATATATAGCACATAATTTTTTTACATTTAATTATAATATAAATATAATGTATAATGCTCAGTGCACAGAATATACATACATTGTAAATGTCAATTGTCAAATATACCCAGATTAATGCAGATTTGGAAAACCAATACCCAGATACCCAGACGGAAGCCAAAAAACCCAGATCTAGTAAAAAAAAAAAAATACCCAGCTGTGGCAACACTGAGTGTAATGATAGTGTGGAAGTGAAAAAAAAAAACAAAGCGAAGGAGAGTTTAAAATCTGTAGCGTAACAGGGGAGGTGCAATCAGGGCATTAGCCCCTGGCGGCACAAGTCCTGGGGGGGGGGGGGGGGGGGGGGAAATAAAGCAGGATTTATAAAAGAAAGAACATACAAATTTACATTTAAAATGTGTTCCAGTCCGCTTGGCGCCGATTGGGTAGAAGTTAAGTATTTTTTTTAAACTGTGAATCTTTGACACCAGTTCACATCAAGGTGACTGCAGAGAAATTTACTGATTATAACAAACGTTGGTAACCTTGATCAAAAGGAGTAAGAGACTTGAATACAAATTGCAGAAATAACCGATGGAACAAGGACTACCTCGTATTGATATCAGCAGTTTTCCTCAAAGTATGAATCATCAAGGCTAAGATTGCTGGAGTTTGGCATCAGGCGTTAGACTGGCAGGGATGAACGTTAGAGAGGATACACCCGGGATATATACAACCAGCGTGCAACCGGAACAATTAGCATTCATACCCTTCGACGTTTGCTAAGGGAGACTGAGCGCCTACGGGTTTACCCGGAGTGCAATTATGTCGATTCTGAACAACAGTAACAATGTCCTACCAACGCTAGGACCTGCTTCTCATTTCCTGTGTTACTGGCACTTGTCTGGATTTTGTTATCAGTTCCACATGGGTGGTCTGTTTTAACATTTCAATCCTTCCATTTCGTGCACGCAACCATTTATGCAAGTCTGTACTTTCTTGATTGTTGTTTTTGCTGATCTCTGCGTTTCAGAACCACACAATAAAACTGACTTTATATTTGAGTTGAAGATTCTGAGTGGGAGCCGCGCTAGCGTAGTGGTTACAACACCGCTCTGGCGACCGGGTGATTCAGGATCAAACCCGGGCGACGGCATTTGAGGATTTTTCGTCCACCGGGATTTGGACTGGATTAACTCGAGACCTGGCGAGTACATTTGAAGGAGTGTCGTCGACCAGGGACTGGCGGCTCCTGAGCCGACCCAGCTGTAATGGGTACCTCCGAAATCGGAGAGTATTTGCCTGAATGGCGAGGGACACCTGTCTCTGTACAAGAAAAAGGGATACTCACGTAAAATCAATGTCAGGTTAGACATAAAATAATAACCTGAGATTTCGCCTCGAGTATTAGCGGGCGCACGAAAAAAAAAATAAATAAATTCTGAGTTTTGTTCTGGTCGTGATTTCCTTTGATTGGTTGTGCATCTGAATGTGTTGCTCTCATAACGAACATGTGCTCTTTCAGTTTCTGCTGTAGTTCGTTCAGTTGTCGTAGGCCTTCAATTCAAAGGAGAATTTTTCAAATCGCCACAGATTAATCCTCGGGGTAAAGATCATGAAAACAGTCTTGCACGTCGCCGTGGTTGTTTTTTACTTTTTTCCTTCTTTAAACAGTAGAAGTTAGAGCATGTATTGAAAACAAAAGGCGGGGACATTGATAACCAACTTCAGCTTCTGTCTGCATCAAGTGAACGTTCGTACGATGAAACTGATTAAATAATATCTGAGATCTACTATGCCCCAAATAAAAATGTTAACCTCTTGATTATCTGTCGAGGAACATATTTGCTTCGTCATTGGATTTCAATCAAGTTAACACTGACTTTGAAGTAATAAAATCAAGAAAGGCGGAAATATCTTGGCTTGGTTTCGTCTGTGTATAAGAATGTCTGTGCTTAATTTGCGTGTAATTAAAATACGGATTAGTCTTCAGTAATATAATCATAAAAATGGCTGCAATTTTCTTGTGAAACTAGTGTTCAGTAAGTAAAAACGAAGACAACAGGTATGTGTAGGGGTGGCTTCATATGCCCCGGGCGGAAAATTACTTCGTAACGCCACTGTTTAAAATGATGTAGACAGAACGATGGATAAGACAAGGTAGGATGCATCGTTTGACCTTTTAACCTATGTAACATTTAGGCATAGGTAGAAAGTAGTTAAGTGGACGAGGGTAGAGGGTGCTCATTGGTATCTACGGTTTATAATAAATGGAAATACAGCAATGTAAATTTTAAAACAGAACAACAATGAGTCGTTAGAAAAAAGCACCAATGTATTTGATTGCCACGTCGAGCAAACAAAACTCAAGAATAAAGATTGGTGGAACAAGTATTGTTCTTCGTGTCCTTTTGTCTGTCGGTAAGGAGTACAGGACCACCGCCAGTGGCAAAGCAAAGGGAGAGGGCAGGGGTGGGCGGCGGCCCCGGGTGCTGCAGGAGGGGGGCGCGAAAAAGTCAGGTCTTTTCTATCTACTTGAGAGGCTGTCCGAGGATACAAACCAAATACATGACACAAGAAGCGAGGCTCGCAGTCTTCTTCAAAATCAAAATGTATTTAATTTGAATGTTATAGCTTTGCTTTTATTTCTGGCATCAAATTCTTGGGAAAATTGACCGCGTACAAAAAGGTTTACAAGATCCATCAATGAAAATCAAAGATGTGGCACTTGGTTTGGAGTCTCTCGAAAGAGAACTTGACAATGCGAATAACAGTTTTGGGAAAGAAGCAGTTTTGAATGCTAAGACCATCTGAGAAACATGGGGGGGTGGGGAGGGGGGTGTCAAAGTTTGAGGTAGACTCGTAACGCCCAGTCTGCTAGCACAAGACATTACACTTACGCCAGAAGACGAGATTGCGCGAGCAATGAGACGCATCGTAGATAGACTACAACAGGAAATGTCAACACGTTTCCGGCGACTGAAGAATATATAATTTGATTTACTTCTCAACACTGATAATCTTTTCAAGACAGATAATGCGGAAGAGATTCGTCAGAGGTGCACTGATCTGTCAAGTTTTTATGACACATACATTGATGGCAAGGAAATGTTTTCGGAAATGCACGATTGCAGGATGCTACTGTAATCGCAAACTGATTCTGTCCCAACAACTGCTTTGGAATTACCTTCATTCGTGGTGTCTTACGGAAATGATGTATTCCCAAACTTACGCAAAGCACTGCAAATTCTGCTAACCATTTCTACTTTAGTAGCCAGTTTTGAGCGTTCTTTTAGTACAATAAAGCTAATTCTTTCGTAGTTACGAGCGTTTTTCTTCTTCTTCTTTGTACACTCTCAGACGTCCACTTGAATGTTCTCAAAGAAAGCAGTTGTCAGTTTGAGGCTAGTTGAATCCCCGTAAAGCTTTTCCACGAAAGGAGCTGACGTCGGCCATATGCGCTTTCTCTGCGCTTTCTTTCTGTACCGCATATAAGGGGCTGAACTTTTGAACCCGGTCAGAGCTTGTTCAGCAGTCATTTTATCAGTGCCACAGTTACACTGATCGGTAGTTCCTATCTTTAGCTTGTTGAATAGATTGTATCTCAATCTGTTGTGGCCAGTGTGGAGTCTGAAGATTACCACTTGTTCTCTTCTGTTGAACTGTTAGTAAGCATCATTCTGTGTGTGACCTGGATGTTCTACATTCCATTGGTTTCTGTATCTGATTCTGATAAAACTCTTTGCCTCCTCGAAAGTTTTGCTTGCATCAGGCTGAGGTAGATGTGAACCTTCTTTTGCCATTCTGTCAGCCTCTTCATTGCCGGTAATGTTACAATGAGATGGGATCCATTGCAACACAACACTTTTGAATCGTTGACAAAGTTTGTGGAGCACTATTCTGCGGTCATCAAGGTCTGTATTATTTTGGCTTTTCAACGTTGCAATTACTGACTGTGCATCAGTAAATAAAGCAACTTGTCTCTCTGTGCATTCTTCTATGGGAATGGAACGTCCGAGTAATCTGGCGCTTCTTAGTTTTGAAAGAGAAACTCTTGAGAACTTTCATTTTGATCACATAACTGATCTATTGTGGGCATGAAGATGAGAAAGATCAATATGTATTACAAAAATAGATATCTGCGGTGTATTGTTTACACTGTTAATAAAAAGCTTATTTAAAAAAAAAGAGATTTAGTCCATTTCTTTTGTGTTTAATTAATTCTTAAATTTCATCTTTCCCAAAAATCCATGCTGTTGTTCTTAATATAATTCAAAATTACACGACAGTACTTGGTATAGTCCTTTAAACTTCCTTTTGATTTGTCTACAAAATGAGCATGTATTTTATCGGGCGGTGACCGGGGGCGCAATTTTCGTGGCTCGCCCCGGGCACTAAAAGCCCTCGGTACGCCACTAATTACGCTACACTTGACCAAACGAAGCCTGAATTAAAGCACCTCGTGTACTCGTATCACCAGCTGGATTCACTATCGTAAGTGTTATCTCCTGCTCACAAAAGAAATAATAACAATAATAATCATACATAGTGTTGGGGCTAATCCCCACCTACAGATATGGGGTCCGAAAAAAAATACTTGAGCATATATTCTCGAGAAAAAAATGAAAAATTCATTCATTTCATTCATAACTTTGGGACCCAAAGACGCAGCAACTGAGAATGCAGTCAGCGACCCATAGCTTGACTGCTTGCGTCAGGGTCAGCGAACCAGAGCTGACCAAGATCCTACTCCACCTCCAAGTGGTGGTCCTGGAAACAGGCTGCATCACTGCAGTCTGGCTGAGAGAGTAGGGATCGAAGAGGGATGGCAAACCCGGTCCCAAAAAATGTCGTGCTGAAGTCGGATGTGTCGGCCGAAAGGCGCAGATATCGCAGCTTCGCTGTAAACAGACACAACGCAACCAACGTCCTTTTCAGGACGAACGAGGAAGAAGAAGAAGATTCATGACCCTCCACTCCCAAAGGAGCATAGGCCTTCAACAAACACATGCCAAGTCCTCTTGTCACGTGCCATCATCTCAAGTTCTTTCCACGTTCTCCTTATCATTTTCACCTCTGTTTCCAGCTCTCTTCTCCATGTGCTTCTTGGTCTACCTCTGCTTCTCTTGCCCTGGGGGTTCCAGAACAAGGACTGCCTCGTAATGCTATCAACAGGTTTCCTCAGTGTGTGTCCCATCCATCGCCATCCTCTTCTTCTCATCTCCTGTTCCACTGGCACCTGTCTAGCTCCTGTCATCAGTTCCACGTCGGCAACCCTGTCATACCATTCCAATCCCTCCACTCCACGCAAGCACCCACCCATGAAATTCCGTAGCTTTTTGGTAGTTGTCTTTGTTGTTCTCCATGTCTCAGAGCCATACAATAGGACTGACTTCACATTTGAGTTGAAGATTCTTATTTTCGTGTTGGATCCGATTTCTCTTGATCTCCATATATTTCCCAATGCAATGAAAGCTCCTCTTGTTTTTTGTATTCTTATTTTGATATCACTGTCTGTCCCTCCAACTTTGTCTATATTGCTGCCAAGATATGTGTACGATTCTACATCTTGTATTGGTGCTTCTTTAAGTTCAACCCTGTTATCATTAAATAATAATAATAATAATAAATTCTTTAAGCGCCAAACACGGCGCATAAGGCAGAAACCAGTGCTCTCCAGGTTGTTCGTTGTGACGCCACTCCTCTTAGCTCTTGCACATTATTTAGGCCCAACGTTCTTCCTTCTCTTATTATTGTTCTTCTGAGTGTTTCTTTTGGTCTTCCTTTTTTCCGCTTACCCTCAGGAACCCAAGTGAGCGCCTGTAGTGGTATTCTGTTGTTTTGCATTCGTAGGACATGGACCGATATATGACCATCGTCTTTTCCTTATATAGTCGGAGACATATTTCTGCCTAGAGTCTTCTCTTATTTGTCGATTAGTCTTGAATTCTTTCCAACTGATGTTCATGAGTTTTCTAAGACATTTGTTCTCGAATGTATTCAGCTTGTTCTCCAATGATTTTGTTATTTTCCAACTCTCACAGCCGTATGTTAACACTGAGATAACATTTGAATTAAACAGACGAAGCTTGGTATGTATATTCAATGATCGTAATTTCCAAATGTTAGATAATCTATTGAAGGCGCTAGCTGCCAAAGCAATTCTAGTATGGATTTCTCTTGTTGTGTCACCATCCTGAGTCATTTTACTGCCTAAATAATTGAAACTTTCAACTTTCTGTAGTTTTTCCCCGTTCATTACCTGCATTTATTCTCATTATCTTTGTCTTTTCCCTGTGTATTTTCAGACCCAATTGCTGTGACCTCTCATCGAGTGTTTTCGATTTGTCCTGCATCTGATTACGGTTATGGGACAGAAGAGCTAAGTCATCAGCAAAATCCAGATCATCCAACTGCTTAGTCAGAGTCCACTGGATTCCATTTCTGTTGTGTGTTGTCGATGTTCTCGTAACCCAGTCTATTGCTAGTAAGAAAAGAAATGGAGACAAGAGGCATTCCTGTCGCACTCCTGTTCTTATCCCAAACGGCTCTGTAAGCAGTCCTTCATGAAGAACTCTGCATGTCATGTCTTCATATGTTTTCTTTATTAAATTAATGATCTTCAGGGGAACTACATAATGCCTCATCAATTTCCAAAGTGATTCTCTGTCTACACTGTCAAATGCCTTTTCGTAGTTCACAAATCCGATGTGTAGTGGTGAATTCCATTCCAGACTTTGTTCAACTATTATTCTCAAAGTGGCTATCTGGTCTACACAGGATCTGTTTTGTCGAAAACCTGCTTGTTCATCTCTCAGTTTCTTGTCTATGGACTCTTTTAATCTTTCAAGGATAATCCTGTTTAATACTTTTCCTGGCACTGAAAGTAACATTATTCCTCTATAATTTGTGCACTCTTGTAAAAATTTCCCTTCTTAGGCAACTTAACCAGATATCCTTCCTTCCATTCTGCTGGTATCTCTTCCTTTTCCCAGACTTTACCAAGTAATTTATATAACATCTCTGTAGCCGTGTCGATATCTGCTTTGATGGCCTCTGCTGGAATGCCATCAGGTCCAGACGCTTTTCCATCTCTTACAAGCTTTATGACTTTCTTTATTTCTTCCTTCGTTGGTCTTTCACCGTTAATTTGTAGCTCTTCTTCTGCTGGCTGGATGTCCGGGGGGTTTTGTGGAGCTGGTCTATTGAGAAGGTCCTCAAAATATTCTGTCCACCTCTTCATTTGCTCTTGTATATTGCTGAGCAGTTTTCCATTCTTTTCTTTTATGAAGCAACTTGTTTGCTTGTATTTCCCCGTTAGCTTCTTTGTGCTGTTATACAGTTCTCTCATATTCCCTTTGGCTGCAGCATCTCTGCCTCTCTTCCCAACTCCTCAATATACTTCCTCTTGTCTCTTTTGATACTTCTTTTTACTTCTTTGTTTGCTTCTGTGTACACTTCTTGAGCCTTGGCTTTGGAACTTCTGGTTTTGCTTGTGTTTAAATCTGCTTTCTTGTTTTTCCTGTCTTTTATCTTATCGATGGTTTCTGTTGTTATCCATGCTTTTTGTTGTCGTTCCCTTTTCCCCAGTATTTCTTCACATGTCTCATTCCATACCGTTTTGATTTGCTGCCAATAGTCTTCTGTATTTTCTGCATCTTCCAGCTGTTGGAGCACTTGGAATTTGTTGGATATTGTGACCGCAAATTTGTCTCTTGTTTCTTGATTTCTTAGATGTCCTACATTAAATTGTTGTCTATAATTTTGCATTGTTGCATATCTCTTGAGTTTCATTTTTACTTTGGCGATCAGAAGGTGGTGATCTGATGCCACATCTGCTCTTCTATACACCTTTACATCCTGCAATGATGATCTAAACTTCTTGTTTATGCATATATGATCAATCTGATTTTCTGTTCTATGGTCTGGTGATATCCATGTTGCCTTGTGTATTCTCTTATGTGGAAACATGCTTCCTCCTATATCCAGTTGATTTGAAGCACAGAAGTTTGAGAATAGTTCCCCATTTTCATTCATTATTCCTAGCCCCTGTTTTCCCATAACTTCTTCAAAGCCGGTTTTGACTGTACCTATCTTTGCATTCATGTCACCCATCAAAATTGTGATGTCTCTTCTTTTTACTTTTTCCATAATTTCTTGTAGTCTAGTATAAAATGCTTCTTTCACAGACTCTTCTTTGTCATTAGTTGGTGCATAACATTGGATGACATTTACATTTATTTTCTTTTTAGCTGTTTTAAAAGAAGCTGTTATTATTCTGGATCCAACGGCTTCCCATTCAATGAGTGCTTTCTGTGCTTCTTTAGATAACATAAGAGCTACCCCTTCACTGTGTTGTGAACTTTCGTCTTCATATCCTGAGGACAGCACCAATTCACCTGTGATGAGTTTCTTCCTGTCTACCCCCTCCCACTTTGTTTCACACAGTCCCAGAACCTCGATTTTATATTCCCTCATCTCTGCTGCTACTTGTGCCACTTTCCCTTGTTCGTTTAATGTCCGAACATTCCAGGTGCCAAATCTGGAAGTTCTCCTAGAAGAAAGAAGGTTAGTCAGCAACACAGACTCCTTTCAGCTTTCTCTGTGTTGCATCATACGCCTCCCTGCGAGAGGACCTTCCCCTGTCTTGGATGGCTGTGTTTTATTTTCTTTAATTGACCAGATATCAGGGGCTTATTGCTACAGCAGTGAGCAACACAGAAGAACGACCTGATGACTTGGAAACCCTCTGGAATAAATTCAAGGATATCATAAAGACAGCTGCTGCAGAAGCATGCGGTGAAGTCCGACTTGGGAACCAGAGAAAGAGGACACCTTGGTGGACAGAGGAAGTCAAAGAGAAAATAAGAGAGAAGAAAATGGCATGGAAACAATACTTAAGAGCTAAAAACACAACAGGACAAATGGAAAAATATAGAGAATATGTGACACTCAGAACAGAAGCAAAGAACAAAGTGCTAGCAGCAAAACAGAAGTCCTGGGAAGAATTTGGAGAAAAGCTAGAAAAAGATGCACAAGAAAACCAGAAATTGTTCTATAAGACCCTAAAGAACATGAGGAAAGAAAAACAATGCCCTCTCAAATTTATAAAGGACAAGCAAGGCAAATTGCTTACTGCCCCGAAGGAAGTAATGGAAAGATGGAAAGAATATTTCTCAGAACTCCTGGATGGTGAGCATGATGAAGCATCAGAAATGATAACCACTGACACAGAAGAGGAAACCAATGATGGTGAAGATGACATAAAGATGGAAGAACTGAGGGCAGCACTAGAGAAAATCAAGATGGGCAAAGCAGCAGGGCATGATGGTATATAACACCAGAAATGGTTAAGTACATGGGAGCATCAGGCGACCTATTACTCTTAAAGGTCCTACAGGCAGCATGGTGCAACAAGACCATACCAAAGGATTGGGAGATTGCCATCATAACAGCAAATTTTCAAAAAGGGTGACAATCGACAATGTGGAAACCATAGAGGCATATCCCTTCTCAGTGTCCCTGGTAAAATCTACTCTAGAATCCTAGAGCAGAGACTCCGACGCCTAGCTGAGCCACAATTGGATGAGGTCCAGTGCGGATTCCGAGCAAACCGAAGTACTCAAGACCTAATCTTCACACTCAGACAGCTGAGTGAAAAGGCCCTTGAGTATAAGAGTGAGATCCATCTTTGTTTCATAGATCTGGAAAAGGCGTTTGACAGGGTCCCCTGGAGCAAACTTTTGGAATGTTTGGCAAGGAAGAATATTCCAGCAGCTCTAATTCATGCTATACAGAGCTTCTACAAGTCTTGCAGAAATTATGTTAGGACAGCAAACCATAAATCAGAAGAGTTCAGGACCACCACTGGTGTAAGACAAGGTGATATCCTATCACCTTACCTCTTCATACTCCTTATGGACGATGTCATCAAGGCATGTAAGGAGAGAACAAGAAAGTATTCAGTGGGGTACTGGAAGATGAGACAGGTCTATATTTCGGAGCTGGCATTTGCTGATGATGTTGCCCTGATTGCTAAATCAGAGGCACATCTCCAATCCAACCTGCAAGTCTGGAAGGAAGAGCTGGAGAAGAGAGGGATGGTCATAAGCAGCTCTAAAACAAAATCCTTGGTGATATCACGAGAAGAAAGAAAACATCAGATTAAGTTGGGAGAACAGGTCCTGGAGCAGGTCGACCACTTTAAATATCTCGGAGCTATTATAGACCGAAAGGGAGGCATCAAAGAAGAGTTGGCCACTCGGAAAGCAGCGGCTGGGAGACTTTTTCAGGCCATAAATCGTGGATTCCTCAGCAAGAAAGAGGTTGGTAAGAAAACAAAGATGGCTGTATACCGCTCCACCTATGTCCCAGTCTTGACATATGGATGCGAGTCGTGGGCAATGACTACAACCCACAAAAGCCAGATCCAAACCTCAGAAATGAGGTATCTGAGGAAAGTGGTTGAAGTAACAAGAAGAGACATGGTCCGCAAACCAGACGATCCGTCAAGGCCTAAAATCCCATCCGCTGCAGACCCAAATAGAACAGTCCCAACTAAGATGGTTTGGCCATGTCTGCAGAATGGGAGAAGATCGGCTACCACGACAAGCATGGGAAACAAAGAGCCAGGGATCCAGACCTCCAGGACGACCCAGAGTCCGCTGGGAGGACAACATTAGACAATCTTTGAAGGACCGAGGACTAGAATGGAACCAGGCCAGGAAGAAGACAGCTGATAGAATGGTCTGGCGCTCTCTCTTCCAAACCTCTACACCTCACGGTAGAAGGGGAACGACTAAGTAAGTAAGTAAGTAAGTAAGTAATTGACTTGTCCATGTTTGTTGAAGTTTTTTTGTGGTCTAAATTTTTTACAGGATGGGGTAACCGGCCCATTGCCCAACCCTCCTTAGTCGCTTTCTACGACATGCTTGGCAGGGAACACTGTTACTATTCTTTGCTCCCCCTTCGTGCCCCGGTAACACGGGTGAGTTAACAGGAATAAAAAGACTATTTTCGTTCTGTGATCACATACATTATTGCGGCATTAACAGATCACATACTATTGGAGCATTAACAAATCACATATTATTGCGGCATTACAAAGCGGCATTAACAAATCACATATTATTTCGGCACTAACAAATCACATATTATTTCGGCATTAACAAATCACATATCATTGCGGCATTAACAAATCACATATTATTGCTGCATTTACAAATCCCGTATTATTGTGGCATTAACAAATCACATGTTATTGCAACATTAACAAATCACAAATTTATGCGGCACTAACAAATCACATATTTTTTCGGCATTAACAAAATACATTTTTTATATTTTGCACAATCATTGAAAACGCGATAAAAATATATGTATTGTATCAGACGTTACCGGAAACCTGATATTGAACAGTGCCTGCAACATATTCATTTTTTAACGTGTATTATTCATTTACTGGATAGTAAACAGTTGAATGACAAAGGTTTTGTTGTATTTAAACAGTTAACGTGGCAACAATGTGGGTTTAACAACTAAACGTGTCCTACTCTAAAATCAAGATTGTTTTTTTCCAAAACCATCCCTATGAAACAAATAACAATATAGCTATAACAATTTATTTTAACAATGAGTGCAGCAACAGATAAATAAACTGAAATTTGAGAATTTTAATCGGATAATATTTTGAAATTTTTCACGCCGTAAGCAAAGTATCATTACATACGGACAACTCCATGAGTGCTCCGATCTCCTCCCTTAGATCACACAAAGAGGATCTCAGCACAGTGCACGAACTCCGTAGTACCGGCGAGGATCTCAATGTGTGTAATCAGGAATCACACATTCTATAAATATTTTTGTTTTTGGGTAGATTTTTCCTAATTTTGTAAATTTGCCACAGTAGCGGCCGTATGGCTAACTCTTTACGATTTACAACTGCCGAGTGATTTTAACGCGCGCAACTTGCACACGGGACCTCCTTTTTTTCCCCTTATCCGAGAAGGCTGGGCATCTAGTCTCACTACTCATTACTCATTATATCAGGGAGGAGTATGACTGTATTGGGACCCACTGGTTCTAAAAGAAATGTCCATAAAATATATTCGCATTAAATATAATCGAACCCCATACCTTTAGAATTCGAAGCGGACGCCATACCTCTTAGTCATTCCGACCCCTACTAGCTAGCTTACTAAAATTCACTTAATTCGTAAGCTACATAAGATAAAAAAAGCAATCTTTTCTTTTCTTCACAGTGAAGTTAACATTCGGTAAAATATCATTAAAATAATGTGAAAAACAGTCCAATCTTCCGATCTAATTGCAGGAAACAGATTGTCCGGTAAAGATAAGAATTACGTAAAAGTTGCATTTGTTCCTCAGTCCAAACACTATGAAACCTGAAAACATATCAAGGTAAATCTTAATTTAATTTTTATTTTTATTTTTTACATTTACAGCACAACACTGAACTAAATATAGTCCTCGACGTACATGTTGTCGCATGAAAGATTGAAGAGAAAAAGATACAAAGAAGACAAAGACTACTAGACACTTTAACATCATGAAATGGAAAGAAAGTCACGAACAGAATTGATGCTTCAGTGGAGACATTAAGTTATGCAGAAACATGATCACCTACGCCATCTGACATGGTACTTGAAGAAGAAAGATGTGAAGTGCCACATTTTACTTTGAGAAGCACCATTTCAGCGTGTGGATTCAAAGACCTAATTCTGACAGCAACAAAGTTGAGGACAATGATATCAAATTACCCTTAAGCATACATAAGTCAGTGAATTACTTCATCGGTCTGGGCCCAAATACTTGGCAATCGAAAGAGATCAAGTTTTATACAAAAATTATATTCTTCTGTTAAACCAAAAAAAAAAAAAAAAAAGTTCAGTCAGTCTGACTTCGTGGTGTTAACCAGGAGGACCATAAAAATAATATAAAAAATGTTACAAATATTCATAAATAGTAATTGTACAGAATACAAGGAATAAAGTGATATAACAATGTAACCAATGTAAAACTTTGGGCAAGACCCCTCACGCCACAAATTACAAATTCTAAAGAAAGCTCAATAAAGGGTGTAGAAAAGACGCTGAAAGTGTTGTGGCTGGCCGTTTAAAGGAATAGAATGACAGTAGAAATAGAATGTATTAAAGAACGTATCAAATCTTTCCCTGAATGACTCACTGAATATGGCTCGTAATATTGGGCGAAGGTTTCCCTTATAGTGAGTGTCAAAAAGAAAGATACCGAAGAAAATACACCAACTTAAATTCCTCCTGCATAAGAGTGAAACAGTGATAATTTCAAGAGGGGATTAGGTCTGCTGGCCACCTTGATTCTTCTGATACGCGATGAAAATAATTTAATAAAGTAAGCCCCCATAAAATAATACAAAACAAACAATCAGACACATACATCAACCAATAACAACATTCAATGTACCGGTACTATACACTGAACACGAAAGGTGCAGTGAAAATTACAAAGAAACGTAATTTATTACGGAATGGGAGTACACTGAATGAATGTATGACGTTAAAGGATTTGACTGAATAAACACGTGATGCATGCGAGTATCTATCACAAACGATAGTGTGTCGTGTGGTGAGTCACTGGGGCAACTACTACAGTAGTTTTTGCCAGGAATAGTCTATGAGATATAGATATAAGGTCTCTAGAAATTGGCTCGTTAAGAAAGAACAAAGACCTATTCGAGATAGGGACAAGAAGACAGGAATGCGAATGCTTTCCACTAGACAGTGTTTTCTAATTAATTATGGAAAGAGTTCTGTTTCCCCACGACCTTAGCTTCTGCCCATAGATCCCGTAAAGAAAAAAGCCCCCAACCTCATCTGAGTAGAGAAAGGTTCCTATAGGTGAATATGTAACACCGACAGCACGAGTGATACATTAACAAACTCTTGATAATGATCAACCGATCGTTGGGTTTATTAATGAAATATCCACACATATAGGGTTAGTAATGGTTAGAACGTGATGATGGTGAAAGACGATTCACACAAAACACACAGATGAGATAATAAAATTACAGTTAATTAAGTAATAGTTAATTAAGAATGAACTGGTGTAAAGTGAAATGATGATGTGATGATGTGATATGATACGTGTTACCAAAATGGTGAGTACTCTACACAGTCCATGTGTCTCTAAATGCTTCTCCTAGATATGAGGATTCACATGTATGCATAAAATGTCCCAAGTTGTTATACGTTATGTCGAGTGGGGTATCTCTAAGCTGAGGACGTTCTGATGAATACTGTTGTCGTACGGAGAACGCTGACGAGATATCTATGTATATTCCTTCACTGTTTGAGTATATCTCTGTAGTGTTGATCAACAGTTAATAGCTGTCATATGAACAAAAGGTCTGTTGTCTAATCTCCCGAGGGTACTGGTCAGACTGGATATCTTCACGAAATGTTAGTGATATGTAGACTCATAATCTTGCGTATGTAGTCGTGATTCATATACTTTCGAGTCTGCTACATAAAATGCGCTTAAGAGTGTGTTATTATTATTATTATTATTATTCCTTTGACCGCCGACCGACTAAGCAGTCTTCGGCCATAACACCTTGCGGCGTCATTAGGGCAACAAGAAATCGTCCGTTGTTCCGTCACACCTAGCGGCGTATATTGGTACAACAGACTTTTAATTGTTGTTTCTGTGATCTTTGTGACAAGCAAGCGGTAGATCAATCCGCTGTGCCCCGAACTTGCCCTCATGTGTACTCTACTCCTTTCGCTATAAAACCATTTCGCCATGTCTCCCAGACGCCCGTCCAGCCAAAATCCTTTCGGGACCGAAGGTCCTCGAAAAAGGGCAGTCTGGCACAGACACAGTTCTCACTCACTGCCTCTACTGCGCTGGGAGGACCCGGCAACTGGGACCACACACAGCCTTGAGAGGACAAAGATCGCCTTAAAGGAAAGAGTGTGTTGCACGTGGTATAAATATGCGATTCCTCTTTTGAGCTCTTTTGCTTGACTTCAGATAATAATGATCTTTCGAGTGATTAGAATTTATGATGACTCTGTATTGAACTTGTGATAACTTGGTATTGAACTTGTGAGCAAGCAGTATATGGTGACGAAAAATGCTGCGTCCACCTTATGACTTGTGGGTGAGACAATATTCCTTTTTAATTGAGGAATGAAAGATGTCCTATGGCGAATTCTGCTAGCCAAATGTCCGTTTTTGATAACGTATTTCTGTTAGACGTCAGACACGTTGCGTGTAGACTCAGACTTCTGATGAACTGAAGACACACAAAAGTCTTCGTAAGTTTTTCACATTTTACATCACTGGTTGACTTGCATTTAAACTATTGCTCATTATTCATCTCTCTCTCTCTCTCTGAGTTCAATTCTAATGATGTTAAATATCTTGTGCATGAGAGTGTGTGCGCATGGGAGACTGTGATGATGATAAAGGTGAAATATGAACTATTAATTACCTCCTATCATCCTATCATCTTCTAGGAAAATCTTCTGATTTTATTAATCAGTTATGCCAAGAATTATTTGAAACTTTATCTTTCGCACATTTTAGCTGTGAGGTTAAAATAAACAAAATTAAGAAAATGTATTAATAAGTATAAGATCTACTAACCTTCTTTTCCCTTCGCAAAATCCTTTAAGAACACAATTAATCACAGAACTGAATTATCATCCACTCTGAATAAACACGTGTATTAGGCTATGCGTTTTTGGGTTTAATCTCTTCCTCACAAGGTAAAAAACTGGACTTCTACACTCTAGTAGATTATGCGGTATTATATATTTCTGGAAGTCACCTGGCCAAGCTGGGCATCCAATGTGGTAAACCAACGCTTGTCTGAACCGCGGTGAGACGTTTTCCCCTGGCCAATCTGGGCGTCCAATGTGGTGTCACAGAAATTACCGCATGCCCATGTTTGATTCTGATGACCATATGTGTTTTTACCTGATTTATCACGATGCAATGTGGGCTTCAAACGATAATGTCGGGCATGTGGACTCAATCAAAGGATTGTATTTCCCCCGATGAAAGAGCAAATGTGGTTCTCTAGATACCGGTTGCGAGTAATCACAACGATGAAATAGCAAATATGGATCGCAAATGTTGCATGAAAGAGCAAATGTCGGAGAAAATACAATACGAAAGATGTAGGAAAAGATAGAGCAATAAGGCCTTTGCGCTCGTTTATCACATAGTGTCAGTTTTTAATTTAACAGAGTTTTTGTGACACTTATGTTTCATCATAATTATGTGTAGGAGAGTGGTGAGTTCCAGTGCAGATATCAACTTAGCTGAGATGTCCAGCGTTGAATCTGCATATGGTGTAGGGCGGTATCTTGGTGAAGTTAGAACAGGTCACTGGGACTATGCTCCACTTGCAAAAGTCAATATAGGTTGCGCGCTGGTTCAGGAAACAAGATCAGGCTCAGGGTTTACCAGCTCTTCCCTACCACAAGATAAATGGAGATCTTGTCTTTCCTGGTTCGAACTTGATTGGGAATAAAAAGAAACAACGAGGCGCCGTAAGTGCTCCCATCTTCAAGAGGAGTTTTTTACACGCCTATTTATGTCAACAATTCAGTTGTTACAATACCAATTAGTGACAATACCCTATTAGGCTTCTGGTTTCATTGGCAACCAATTTGCAGTAGTGCTCTGAAAATGTCTGTTCATCTCCTAAATTGTTCTTTTCCTTGCACAATCTCTGTTGAGCTGCCAATACCTTCACGGTTATTATCTTGACACTAACGCTTCTGCTCCATTGTGAGCACAGCAATATAAAAAGTGTATCAACAAATGTACATTCTAAACAGAGGTGAATTTAATAATCTAATAACCATGGTTAATGTGCCAGTTATGCCTGCCGTAAAATAGCGATAGGCGATAGCAATAAATTCCCGCTTTTATTCATATAAATTACGTCAGGTAACATATAGTCAAGTTTCCTGGTGTACAATAAAGTAAGGCTATGGCGGCAAAGTACATCGACTTATATCCCATACATTATTGGGGTACAACACCGATACAACATACAAGGATTCATTATACCACAAATGTTATAAATCACAAGTCATTTATGAATTAGCAAAGGAAAATAAAACAGAAACTTACCCACTCTGCAAGAATTCTTCCTAGGCTAGAAAAAGGTGGTTAAATGCTCTTTGTTACCTTTGCCTATACTTTGAATTTGACCCCAGACTTGGCAAAGCAATAGTGAAGAATGAGAGTTTTGTCTCCCCATATAAAGAGTTTGTCGACAAAGAATTTCGCTAGTAATTAAGTTGCCATCTGTTAGAGTTTTGCATTTCGTGAGACTGAATCAGACCTACCATTATTCTAGTAAAGAGTGTAAGATTTACGATTTCCTCCAAGTTAATAAGATACTACTTTTAATTAGTACATCTGCAGGTCTCAGAAAGAATTTATCACGGTGAGTACGGGCTTACGCTTACCAAAAAAAAAAAAAAAGTCATTAAATTAACTGAGCGGTAACGGTACCCTTCTACTATATAAATTAATATCTTGGGGGCGTAACCAGGTGTCTGGCGACTGAACTGGGTGCGGGGTTTTTCTCAGGACGAACAATGCATCGAGTTTGTTACAAGTGTATAGGATACTCCGTGAGAAATTGGGCCAAAGGGCGAGAGTCCAAGTGCCGCTGGATCAGTAACTCCGTGATAAATGCATCTATGAGCATCACATGACAGTCTTTTTTTGGAATTCTCAGAGTAAAAGACACGAGGGAAGATTCCACAACACGTGCAGCATAGAACTGGATGAAGAAATAGAAAAAATAACGTAGAAGATTTGGTTAGAACTAGAATAGATTACATACGACCAGATGGCCAAGATAGATCTGATTGAAGATTTCTACCCCATAGCAAACTGAATGGCAAGAAAAAAACAAATGTTTTGTGTTATTAATCTATTTTATTCGAATTTCACAGATCTCTTCGCAAGTAATCTGTCAATAAATAACGGAGACGTTTAATAATTTAGTTTCATAATAAAAGAGCCGCCCAATAACTTATCATGTTTGTTTAAACTTTAAAATTCTCTTAAAACTAAAGACAGAGGACTTTAAAAAAAAAAACATATTTACAGGCTGTAATAATGGCGGACGAGTTTTAATTCCACTAGTCAATTTTGAGCCAAGCGATACCAGCTTTCTTGCCATCTTGATGATAGGAAACTCTATACAGGAGGCGATGTGATCATCAGAAGTAGTCCCCCGTCGATCAATTGTTTCGGCCCCTTAATCTCCTTTACACTCTAACGGGGACGAACCCACTTAGGTCATGACTCCCAAGTATCAGCTTCCTGTTGTCTAGAGCAGAGAATTGAACAAACTCCACCTTGGTTGCAGCTTTCACATTCACTCCTATTTTCTGCCAGCTGGAGGCAATTGTGAAAGTAACTCTATGTTGAAAACAAATTACTGTCCCGAGTTCCATAGCCCGTTGCGGTTGTTCCACAGCAAGCACGATGCCTTTTCCGCAGTTTCTTGAGAAGTCGTCAGTCTGCTGCGATTTTATCTTTCGCGATGGATATCAATAAAGCACATGGATAAGTATTTTACCAATTAGGTAAATGCACGAGACATATCGGGAGTCATCCTTATGTGACCACCAGCTAAGTACAATGCTACAATATATGAGTGTGTGTGTGTGTGTGAGTGTGTGTGTGTGTGTGTGTGTGTGTGAGAGAGAGAGAGAGAGAGAGAGAGAGAGAGAGAGAGAGAGGCTAATTAGATCCTCAATTGGATCTCGAAAAACATTCTCACATTTCCAGGGATTCCCCTCTGTGGTGAAACGTGTTGAGGACCTAGCATTACACACTAAGCTTGGAGGAGTCACTTGAGCCCCAGACGTAACTCTGGCTTTTACCTGGTTGGATGCATGCAGGAGGGTCTCACTATGGACCTAATGGTAGGCCGGGGTGGGGGGGGGGGGGGGGGGGAACTCTGTGTAGGACGTGATAATTCCTTGGGAAAGCCCAGAACCATAGTACAGTATTTTAGCTCTGCATAGTTGGAGAGCCCCCTTGGATGGCGGGGAATGCAGTGTATGCCACGGGCTTCTTCCTCCTAACTTGATGATCCTTTAAATGCCAACTAAGCTGGAGAAACTGCAGCTCGTGACTTCAATTCAAAACGTTTCAGAATAGCAGAAAAGCCACAGGAAGAGCCTAGATCTACAGTGCAGATTCTTCTTCATCCTCGTTCGCCCTCAGACTTCTACATTAATGACTATAATAAAGTTAAAGTTGTCAGCTCAAGGTTCCTGACATCTCCAAACAGTTTTTCGTGGCAAAACGTGGGTTGTTGCCATATGCTACTCCGTTCGCTGCTGTAAGTTGGGCAGGACTACAGCAGATGTTCGGCTGTCAAAGGGCTGATGACTCGGGTGCAAAGATATGTTGTGTACATCCTGTTCTTGTGATATAGATGGTACCTCAACCTGTTGTGTCCATTACATAAGCGGAAAATGGTGACCTGGCCTCGTCTAGTTAGCTGGTGATAGGCACCATTTTTAAAATGGCCTGTATGCTCTTTTTCCCATTTGGACTTGAATGTGGCTTTGATGGTTGTTTTAGCCATTTCATAAGTTGACAGTGTAGATTGGTTTGGTTTTAAGGACTATCTTCATTGCACACAGACAACTTCCATCAGTGCCCAGATCACCTCCCTTAGATCACACAAGGAGGATCTCAGCACAGTGCACAAACTCCTTAGCACCAGCAACAATCCCAATGTATGTTTATAGGAATCACACATTCTATAAATATTTGTGTGTGTGCGGGCAGGTTTCTAATTGTCAAACTTTGCCAGAGCAGCTGTCTTACAGTCTACTCGTTACGATTTCCAACTGCCGAGGGATTTTTAACGTGCGCAAACCTAAGGGTCTTTTATGTTTGAACATGCGCCCTAATATAACCGAGTAGGTTGAACGGGACCCGCGTCGCCAAAACGAGGCAAAACTTTATTTAAAAAAAAAAAAACCTGCGGAAACTTGCACACGGGACCTCCTGTTTTTTCGCCCTTATCCGAGAAGGCTAGATATCCGATCTCACTACCCAGGAGACCGTGGGGAGGGAAGGGAGAGTATGACATCATTAGGACCCATTGGTTCTGGAAAAAAAAAATTCCATCAACTGGGAATCGAACCCGGTACCTCCAGAATTCGAGATGGACGCCATACCTCTTAGCCACTCGGTCCCCAACAGTGTACAGTTGACAGTGTAGATAATACCAAGGAGTCTTGAACATGGTATTGGCTGCAAAAGTGCGAAAAGCTCAGCAGCCTTATTTCAACAACAATAATATAATTTAGATGAAAACCTACCGGAAGCAATCTGTGATTGTAGTAAACTTATTAGCTTTCACACGAGGAATCTTAAAGTGTATATTTAGGATATAGGCTACTAACGTAAACATTTTATAAATAACCGTACATTTACACACGAAAAAACATTGTTTTTTTACTGTTATGATTAAAGTGCTGTTAAGTGAATAGTTAAGTTACGTGATTAGTTAAATTACGTTCTATTTACCGACTCCTACTTCTTAGTCTCCTAAATGTGCTACTGATACTGAAAGTTGACGATGCTGGCTTTAATTCTCCTCCTTACACTGTTTTGACGAGTATACGTGCTCCTATGTTAACACTAGTTTAACACTAGACAGGGGAGCCGCGCTGGTGTAATGGCTTCGGCGTTGTACTGGCGACCAGGTGTTCATGGTTCAAACCCGGGCGTCAGCGTTTGAAGAAATGTTTACGGTCGGAAATTTGACTGAATAGCCAGAACGGCTCCTGTGATAAACCCTCTGTGGATGGGAAGGAGCGAAGCTCCTGACCGGGTTGGAAGGAAAGTCCCCAGGTTCCCCAGCCTCGCAATGACATGTCATTGGGCCGAAGGGCTGAAAGCCCAAGTGCTGCTGGTTTTAAAAACAAAACAAAACACTAGACAGCGTTTTTAACATTTAATTTTTATGCGTACAAAAACAGTTCTAACATACCTTTTGTGCTATCTGCCAACGAATTTGTTGTAAGAAATCTTCCTTTTGCTGAACTTCAATAATACTTTTCTTTGCAAAGGTTAACAGCTTTTAAAACTAGTTAACCCCAGTGGCGGCCCCTGGGGGCGCGGAAACAGGAAAAAATACGGCATAAATTTTAGTGGTTTTTAAAGCATAATGTTTACCCTGTTACTTTTTCCAGACCCAAGACCTGTGACTGTTTGACGTGATAGAAGATATGGACAATCATTTACCTGATGTGGCAGTGGCCACTTGCGGGGCCATACCTCACATGGTAAGTGCACATTTTTGTTGTTGTCCATTTGGACTAAATGTTTAAGCTGTCTGCAGAAGCAGGAACGAATTAAGAGACGTTGATTCGTGTCTTGGAAACGAGGCAATGAAAATGAATTGTTGATGGCATTGCTTGTTTATATGTTGCCATAGTTACTATGTTATTGCATCAATTACCCTTGAATATTACTACTTCCAACCCTGCTCTGTCAAGCTGGCTAAAAGTCGTTGCACTGAACCAGTCCGTTCAATAATATGATCTCCTCAAGCAAAGTTGTGAGACAGACTTTTTTTTCGCACTTTTTTTAATGGCACAATTTGAGCATCTATAGAAAATACTGCATTACAAACATCATAATTACATGGCTTCTTTTCTGTATGTCTGAATATTTTTTTACCTAACAGGCAGAGGTCACACTTTCTTCTTCTTCTTTGATCCTTAGCCGCCGACCGTCAAAGCAGTCAGTGGCCATCACGCCTAGTGGCGTCTTGTAGGGCAACAACAAATTGATTCCACTTTGCTCGGTCGGTGGCCATCCTTCGTACAGTGCCCCAACTCTGGTTCATTCTTTGCATCTCAGCCTCCACAGTCCTCCGCCAGGTTGTTTTTGGTCGACCTCTCTTTCGTTTTCCTTCAGGGGTCCAAAGCATAACTGTTCTTGTGATGGCATCGGGGTCTCTTCTGAGGACATGACCAACCCAGCTCCAGCGTCTGCCAGCTATGATGGTGTGCATGTCCTCTTGCTTGCTACGAGTAAGCAGATCTTGGTTAGTAAAAGATGTCGAGGACTTCCAGATAGGTCACACTTTACAACAAGAAAATCACATTTATAAGACCTATCAGTAGTATGTCACAAAATCAAGTACCACAGAGATTACATTTATCTTGCTGAGATGCATGGAGGCATATCTGGAGTCATCTTTAATTGACCACCAGCTCTACACAATGCTACAATATACATATGTGGAAGTGAACCTCTGTTAGGCTAATTACATCCTCAATGACTCTTGACATCATCCACACACTTCCAGGGATTCCCTCTGTGGTAAAACTTGTTAAGAACCCAGCATTGCACACTAAGCTTGGAGAAGTCACTTGAGCCCCAGACGTGATTCTTTAGCTTTGACCTGGTTGACTGCATATAGGAGGATCTCACTAAGGACCCACTGATAGGCAAGGGAAGCTGAGAAGTGACTCTGTGGCAATCCCTTGGGAGAGCCCAGAACCAGAGTACAGTATTTTAGTTCTGCATAGTTGGACAGCCCCCTTGAATGGCAGGGAATGCACAGTGCGCCATGCGCTTCTTACTACTAACTTGGGACCAGATGTGAGGATCCTGTAAATGCAAGCTAAGCTGGAGAAACTGGAGCTCATGACTTCAACTCAACACGTTTCGGAATGGTAGAAAAGCTACAAGAAAAACCTAGATCTTCAGTGTTACCAAAGAGTATTGAACTTGGTATTAGCTGCAAAAGAACGAGAAGCTCAGCTGCCCTAGTTAAACAACAACAAATCTGGCTGAGAGTTCAATTTACACAACAAAATACTATTTTCACTACCACTTTGAAAAATGAAGTCCACAGGAAGTGATCAAACAATTTAAACCATCAAGATATTTTGTGAATAGGGAGCTGAAGAATAATTAATGAGTAAACTTGCATTACAAACATCACGCTTACAAATTTTGTAAGGTAAACATCACATAAATTTTATCTGATGTATGTCTCGTGTGCAGTTTTAGAATACAGAGTAAACTCAACACTACAAACATCGCACTTCCAAATTGTCTCTCATGTATATTTTGTTGTGTGTTGTTTTAGAATAAAGACTTGAGTAAACCTAACACCACAAACATTACACTTAGAAAGTCCCTCTCACGTGTGCCTTCTTTTGTGTAATTTTAGAATACAGATTTTGGAAAACCCAATTGTGGCGAAATGGACGACCTCTATCGATCTTTGGTTCTCTCCGGCAGTATCGGTACATTTGTGGTACTGATTTTTATTATGTGCTGTCAATTATCGCACTTTTCTTTTCTCTTTCTTTCTTTCCTCGTTATTCTCTGCTAAGTAGCAGAGATTTGATTTTAAATATCACATTTGCAAGAGCGGCTGATATGAAACATCACATTTGTTTGGCGCTACCCATATTTGTTGGTTATAGGCGCGGCAGATTAACACGTACATCGGCCAGCGCTATTGGCTTAAATCACTGATAAGGCACGGAGTTGGCGCACTCATGCGACAGATAACGAGATTACTGTCTGTGTGACACCTGTGGGCAGACAAGTGTGATATAATAGCTTCCGGTCACTTGTTTAAAAGTAATCATGGATTTATTACATTTTAGACAATATGAGTCTACAAATGTGTTTGTGAGAGTGTATGCAAAGCATCAGCTGTCATCAGGCACGTACCCTATTTCATGTGGGACTATTTTGAAATATCATACCCTATCTGCATGATTTGAAGTGATTGGATCTTTCTGATTAGTTTCATAACAACATTGAGGGGGAATATAGCCTGACCATTTCGCAGTTTTATCTCACTGTAAATTTAAAGCTCGCCGAGACAACCTCAGACCTCGCCAGAGTGAAGACTAGCTTCATAATTCCTTTTTGTTAACCGGACTTTTCATTGGAGAACCAGATAAGACTTAAAAAAGCACAGGAAATCTCTTTCAAATTTTAATAAGGAATCCCGGGACTAGGAAACTGAAGAAAGACATAGTCAGAAAGGGAATCGACTGTAGAATTACAGCATCCCAGAGGCGTGTAAGAGAACGATTCGTCTCTTTTATTCATCTGTGCGACAAGTCTATAGCCAGGATTGGCGTAAGTTGTGATTTACATTTTATATTTTATTTCTAACATGTGAACTAACATATATATGTACAGTCATGCGCCGCATAACGTCCGTTCGGACAACGTCCGACCGCATATACGTCCGTGGTCCCATAAGAATATAATAGAATTCAGAAATCCCGATCAAAGCGATTGCGAAGGCAGGCGTATAATGGTACAGTACATATATAACCTATAATACAGTACATATATCTTGATAGTCATAATAAACGCCTATGTTACTGGCCTATTTATGTACTGCACTGTACTTACTATCGTTATTTTAATGTGAATTTTCGAAAATACATTACCGTGAAGTGCATCATGGCTCTCAAACGCAGCAAAACCAGTTCTAGTGATAGCAGCAACAAGAGACAAAGGAAAAGTATCGATTTGGAAGTGAAACAAAAGGTAATTAAACATCACGAAGGTGGAAAACCAGTGAATGCTACAGCTCGGGATTTGGGCATGTCGCACTCGACAGTCACGACGATCCTTAAGAACAAAGAAAAAATTCTCCAAGCTGTTAAAAGATCGGCTCCACTGAAAGCTACAAAGCTTACGAAAATACGAGAGGGGACCTATATCAGATATGGAAAAATCGCTAATGACCTGGATTGAGGACCAAACACAGAAGCGAATCCCTCTCAGCACGTTGACGATCACTGCTAAGGCACGAAGCTTGTTCGAAATGCTTAAAGAAAAAGCAGGACCAAACTACAATATCGAGTTTAGTGCTAGTTCTGGGTGGTTCAAGCGCTTCAAACAACGTTTTTCGCTGCATAATGTGAAAGTGAGTGGTATGTCTGCGAGTGCTGATGCTAAGGCAGCAGAAGATTTTGTCGAAACCGTAGATAAACTAATTGTAGAGGGAGGTTATTTGCCCCAGCAAATTTTTAATATGAACGAAACCTCCTTATTCTGGAAACGAGTGCCTGAAAGGACCTTCATCCATAAGGAGGCCAAGTCAATGCCAGGCTTTAAGGCTTTTAAAGACAATACATTAGCTGAAATACAGTACTGTATGCGTACAGTATCTTGGCTATTTAATCAATACAGGTACACTACAGTATCCCATATAACTCTGCTAAGTATAAAGTTTGGTGTTCGCACAACGTCCAAATCGCATACTGTCATATTTCACAGAACGTATCGTGGACGTTAAGCGGCGCATGACTGTATATATTACCATGTGAAGTTTAATGTGTGAAACTCGCTATTGGATGTCAAAGTCATTTGGGGCTGGCAACCTCAGTATCTAGAATGATGATTCATGAACCACCACTGCAAGGGCTGGTGACTGCTTTATTGATAGTTTCGTAAAGAGAACTAAAAGCATAAAGTAGTTCCAGGTTCCCTATGGAGCAGGTAGGGAAAGATGAAAGAAATGATGTATATTCTAATAATAATACTTACTGTTTCAAGCAGTGTAAATGTCCCTATAAACATATTCACTTTAAAATTAATGTAAGTTTTCAAGCTTTAAACCAGTGTAAATATCTATGTGAAAATATTCATTTTAATTAATAGAAGTTTCAAACTTTTCCACAAGTGTAAATGTAAATGAAACATAAATGAATTTATATTGTGAACACTTTTCAAACAGTGGAGATGTAAATGTAAAACATATTATATCTGTATGTTTAACCTTTTCATTTAAATGTAATGTAAAGCTAAAGCTATTCAGTTTAAATGTGACGGAAGTTTTATCCCGAGGGATTAAATTTAATTCTCATCGAGGGTAAATTCTGACATGGGATGGTAGAATAAAAGAGGGGAGCACATAAATGTGTCGGGAAAACGCCATACTCAGAAGAGCGTTTCGTTTCTATTTATATTACCAGTTATTGGTGGTACCAGCAGAAAGTACTATCTCTGGAACCAAGTGAAGGTGAGTGGTAAGTCTGCGAAACGCCATCATAAGAGTCTTATAGACAGACACATAACCAACTTAGCCGTTACTCCTTGACGTTCTGGGAACGTGCGGCGCCTGAACTTTGACCAGAGACGAGCGAGAGTAGAGTGAAAGGAACTGACCCAGCGGGAGAAGAAACTACCAGTGGCATCTAAGTGAAAATATCCGCTGCCAAAGTGACCTCCTTTATTCAGTTCTTCTTCTTCATCTTTCGTTCGCTTGAAATATATTGTCTATATCTGCAATGTTGTTTCTTGTATCCAATCCAAGTTTATGAAATTCAGTGTTGTTTTTCACAATAAATATTTCACATTAGGTGCCTGTTTCCAACTGTTAAAACTTAAAGTGATTATTAAATCCTGTTTAGCTTTTATTTGATTTAATGTTACGTACACTGGTACATCCGGTTTCATTTGCAGCACTTCTTTAGCCATTCCGTCTGCTCTAAATGTACTTGTTTCCTGGTATTCCACAATGAGACGGTTCCACTTAAATGGCGACCCTGCGCTGGTTGCACAGTTCAGAAAGTAGGGCTTGTATACCTGGCAATTTTCTGGACTGAAGTGCTTGGTTCTTGCATCTGTCAAGAAACTACTGTGGACCACTCTAAACCTTGATTGCCTGGACTTCTGCTAGTTGTTACAGGATATATTCTATGTATATTTAAATAATATGAAATTCTTTTCACAAATATTCACGACTGAACTTCAGCGGAGTAACGTTACAAATTTAAACTTGGGGGGGAGCTATATATATATTATAATAATAATTTCACTGATGAACTCAGCGGAAAAGGGGGGGGGGGGGAGAAGAGGGGGCTGCTGCTTAACGAGCTAGAATAAACCATTGCTAAATTCTTCATAAAAGTGTCGGCAGATTATAGAATTAACGTGCTCATCGACAGCCAGCATTGTTTTTGCTTATCTGAATATCTTATGAAGACTCCTATGTGATAGAAGCTTTACTACTCTTCTTTCTACAGTTCTGCCAAGAGTAGTCTTGTGTAAAGATAGACTCCAATAAAGCCTATAACTGATACTCTTGAGTGTTGGCCACTGTTGGACCACTACTGCAAAGCAGGGGAGGCAATACCGTCACACCAATACAACAAACATCACACTGATACATCTTCTCTCCACTGTGTTTCAACACGTGTCTCTTGATCTGAGTAGCATGAGAAAACGCATCACCACAAAGATCACATCTATATGGCTTTTCCCCAGTATGTCTTTTTTTATGCCTTCTTAGGTGTACTCAGAAAATCTCACACCACAAACATCACACATATAAGGTTTCTCTCCTGTCTGTGTCCTTTTGTGTCTCTTCAAATGATCATTTCGAGAAAATTCTGCTTCACAAACATCCCACTTATAAGGTTTCTCTCCTGTGTGTGTCCTTTTGAGGCTCTTTAAAGCACCACTATGAGAAAATTATGCTCCACAAACATCACACTTATAAGGTTTCTCTCCTGTATGTGTCCTTTTGTGACTCTTTATAAGATCATTTCGAGAACATTCTACTCCATAAACATCACACTTGTAAGGTTTCTCTCCTGTGTGTGTCCTTTTGTGACTCTTTAAAGCACCACTATGAGAAAATTATGCCCCACAAACATCACACTTACAAGGTTTCTCTCCTGTGTGTGTCCTTTTGTGCTTTTGTGACTCTTTAAAGAACCATTCTGAAAAAATTCTGCTCCACAAACATCACACTTATAAGGTTTCTCTCCTGTGTGTGTCCTTTTGTGATTCTTTAAAGCACCATTATGAGAAAATTCTGCTCCACAAACATCACACTTATAAGGTTTCTCTCCTGTGTGTGTCTTTTTGTGACTCTTTACAGCACCATTCTGAGAAAATTCTGCTCCACAAACATCACACTTATAAGGATTCTCTCCTCTGTGTGTCCTTTTGTGAATTTTTAAATAACCATTTCGAAAAAATTATGCTCTACAAAAATCACACTTATAAGGTTTCTCTCATGTATGTGCCCTTTTGATACTGTATAAAGCATAATATTGAGAAAATTCTGCTCCACAAATATTTTACGGTGCATACCTGTCAACTTGTACGTTTTTGCCATACAGTGTACGTTTTTTAAATGCCTTTAGCAGTGTACGGCCGTACATACGCGTTGTATGGATTGTTTCCCTTGGACCACGGGGGGAAAAAGTGAGGGAAGAAAGAAATTACGCCCCTTGAAAAGAAGTAGGAAATAATTACAAATTCAATACCACAATAACCGTCGAAAGTACTTTGGTCGGTCGGTCAGTCACATTTTGCATACCGTCATTTGCGCACTTTTTCTATTTTCTAGAGAGTACATTAACTTTCAACCACAGCTAAGGTTTCAACTGTAGTTGAAAGTTAGACAATAATTGTATTATTTCTCCTTAAATGTGCTCCCCCAAAAACAAAAAAAGTGCGCAAATGAAGGTGTGCATGAACAGTTTGGTTATGGAAAGAAGCCAAAAACACAATTGATAAACAGTACATGAACTGGAGTTTCGTCAAACTTCAAACGTTGTTCTCAGCGGCAGTAAGTCGACCATGGCTTCTCAGAGGCAGTAAGTTGACCATTTAAAAGATTTTAAAAGATGCACGAACAATTATAAGACATGTCATAAAAGAAATGTTAGTTATTTAGTCAATTTACGGTCCATTAGATAATTATCACAGCTCCACCTTTCATTTAGGTAAGGTTACTCCATGTCTTCATATTTAATACATCCATATAATTTTCACTAAAAATATCTAATGATGGTCGCCTGCAATGAAATGACCACAGTAGTGATACATGCAACAGAAACAACACACTATAATTAATAACCTGTCATTGTTGACGGGTTTTTGCTAGTAAAGCATAATATTGAGAAAATTCTTATACGTGTAAGATTTTTCTTCTGTATGGCGACTTTTGTACCATTTTAAATAAAGTTTTCGTCCTGTAATTTCATCACACATATAAGATTAGACATCATATTTGTAATGTGAGACAATATATCAGCAAAGTAATAATTAACAGAGTTGTTTTTTTTTTTTTAAATAAAATTTTGCCTCGTGGCGAGGCGCATCCCGTTCAACATAGCTGGTTATATTAGGGCGCATGTCCAAATATTTTTTTTTTAAATACCTCTTCTGGGGTTCAAAGTGAGGTATTTTGACTTTATTGAGTAAAATGTGTAAAAATATGTGTGATCTCGGCCCTGGCTAAGACACTTTGATCTTAGCGAAAAGGCCGATAGGTCTGGAGAATGGTTATACAAAATTAACAGTGTGCCGAATTAATGCCTTTAAATGCACTATGGCAGCCAAATTAGTCAACAACATTGATTACAAAACGCTTTTAATTTTTAATAGCCGCTAACTCGTAGATGTATGACAGTAGTACCATATGAGTTATATTTTTTTTAAACTTCTTTAAAAAACAAATAATTGTAAAACTAGCGAAAAATAACATTAACGAAGCATAAATAAAATGACATACTTAATGCAACTTTTGGTATGTTGATTGTTTCTCTTGGACAACGGGGAAAGGGGGAGGGGGGTGGAGTGAGGGAAGAAAAAAATTACGCCCCTTGAAAAGGAAATAATTACAAATACTTTAAATAACTGCGTTCAGTCAACAAAATAATTTCCAAAACCAGATCCTCAACCTCCTAAATGTGCTGCAAGTACATCACCGTTCAGCTCCCCAAGGAGCATAGACCTTCAACAAACTTATGCCAAGTCTTCTGTCTTGTGCCATCAGCTTAAGGTCTTTCCATGTCCTCTTAATTCCTTTCTTGTCTGTCTCCAGTACTTTGTCTGGTAACGCTATCAACAGGTTTCCTGAATGTGTGCCCTTTCCATCTTCAGCGTTTTCTTTTCACCCTTTGTAACACTGACACTTGTTTGGTTTTCGTCATCAGTTCCCACATTAGTGATCTTATCAAGCCACTTTAATCCTTTTATTTTACGCAGGCATCCGCTTATGAAAGTCTGTAGTGTTTTTTTTTTTTTTTTGGTTTTTGTTTTTGATGTCTTCCATGTTTCAGAATCACACAATAGGACTGACTTGACATTTGAATTAAAGATTCTGGTTTTTGTGTTAAAATTGGTTTCTTTTGATCTCCACATACTTCCCAAAGCACTTTTGTATTCTTATTTTGATATCACTTCTGTCCCTCCAATTGTATCTATATTGCTGCCAGGATATATGTATGATTTTATATTTTGTAGTGGCGTATCTTTAAGTGCGATATAGTTATAGTTTCATGCATCTATTATAGTTACCTTTGTTTTTTTCCCTTTGTATTTTCAGACCCACTTGCGGGGACCTCTTATAAAATATTTTCATGTGTTCTAACTATGCTGCAATGTTAAGTTATTGGCTTTAATTCTTCGCCTGCTATTCGTTTTCATGTGTACACTTGCTTATACTCGTAGATTTATTGTATTCTCTATACGTACTTTGGAATGGAATGCTACTTAGCTGGCATGGGCGAGACCATCTACCAGATACTATACATGGATATCTCCAAATATATATATATATATATATATATATATATATATATATAGGCAAAAATATATATATATATATATATATATATATATATATATATATATATATATATATATATATATACTGAAGCACATTAAAAACGCACCACCTGTATAATCCAGGAACAGAGTGTGAAATGTAAATATAAGTGTGTACAAGTTCACATATTTGGAATCTTTATTCATTTTCCTATGAATCCATGCTGGTCATTAATTTGTACATTTGATTGTTATGAAATTCATTGCATTCTGTGCAGGCAAGGGAGAAAACCAAAAATACAAAAAAATGCACGTGCGTTATCCTGCTGGAGAAGCTGCAAGTCTGGATAAATTGTGAACGCAGGAGCAACCAGTGCATCCAGAACCTCATCTCGATATGTCACAGCATTAACATTTCCACGGAAGACGTGAAGAGGCAAGCGATGGTGAAAACTGAATCCTCCCCAAATGTGAATACTGCCAACTCGAAATCGGTTGACACAGCAATCTGCAAAGCGCTCTTCACACCGTCGCTAAATCCGCATACGTCCATCTGCAAAGGATATGTTGAATCTGTTCTCGTCTCTGAATAGGACAGCATTCAACTGCAGTCTAGTCCATCTGATATGTTGCTCTGCCCATTGCAGGCGCTGCTAACGATGTCTGTGAGTCAAGTTTGGCCCAACATAAGGTCGTCTTGCAGTAAGGCCTGTATCTCTGAGTCGTCGTATGACTGTCATTCGAGAGACTTGCCCATGTCTACCCACTATTGCTCTTGCTGTTTAACTTGCCGGGAGAGTCAATTCCTTAGGTGACTCAGCACAATATGACGATCTTGCGCAGGGGTAGTAACTCGTGGTTGGCCACTCCGAAGTCTATCCCGGGCACTGCCAGTGGTTCCGTAACGTTCATTGAGACGTACAATAGTGCTGTGGTGGCAATTCATCCTTCTGGCAAAGGCCCGCGAGCTCATTCCGGTCTCCAACATACCAATGGCTCGTTGGCGGTCGTTTTCAGATAGTCGTGGCATTTCAAGCACATGTACTGGGTGTTTTGTCTCAACGGCCTTTTTATACCGAGTATACTGCCACAACGCGTACACATTTTCAGGGTCATAGCTGTTGAGAATCGTGTTGCACGTGTAACTTTTATCGTTTTCATGTAGTCTGTACACACACCCATGGGTTGAATCTTGCACTTTCCATTCCAGCAGCCATTCGCTCTCTACCGCATGGCAAACACGGGGAAAATCCATTCCCACACTTTTTTTTGCCAGCTTCTCGGCATCAGTATATATAATAGTGGTGCGTTTTTAATGTGCTTCAGTATATATATATATATATATATATATATATATATATATATATATATATATATATATATATATATATATATGCATGTATCAACCTATGTGCTTTCAGGGCGTTTCATCAATGAAATTACAATGTGGCTTACTGTTACGTTGTTGTTGTTATTGATGTAGTGGCGTTTGAGCTCGCGCCCTTCAGCCAAACGCCATAATAAACTATTTACCTCCACTGAAAAAAAGCAAAGCTTTGTTAACCCTGCCTGAAACCTCCAGGGTTTGAAAAACAGAGAGTGAACTAAGATCACGCGGGGAACAGAATTGGAGATACGGTAAATAAGAAATAGAAAGATCTTGAATATATGGCATAAGACCGAAAGGCTTAGCGTGAACTTGTGAAAGACTGATGCTCCAGAGGAATCTAGATGATGATGATGCGATAAGAACGTCTATCGGTTATATTCTTCTTCTTCCTCGTTCGTCCTGAAAAGGACGTTGTTGCGTTGTGTCTGTTTACAGCGAAGCTGCGATATCTGCGCCTTTCGGCCGACACATCCGACTTCAGTTATATCGGTTATATAAGGGCGGCTGTTCTTAAATTCAATCAGTCCAGCCAATTTGACGAAAAATCGAAAAAGTTACATCATCTTTTTTTTCACCCATTCAGTACATTCGCTCATTCACTCGCTTATTTTACATGCGCACATGCAGACATTCAATTTCATTCACGGATACACGTAATCACTCACTTACACAAACACTCATTTACTAATTCCTTCCCTTCTCTCTCTCTCTCTCTCTCTCTCTCTCTCTCTCTCTCTCTCTCTCTCTCTCTCTCTCTCTCTCTCTCCCTCTCTCTCTCTCTCTCTCTTTCTCTCTCTCGTTCGTTCTCTTGCTCTCAAAAACTCACGAAAGTCCGATTTTTATGTACATGAATATTGTGTAGGTTTTGAACAACCAGACTGCCTGGTAACGCTATTCCGAAAGTAAATCATCAACAACAGTAATTTTCGTTTGTTATGGCACACGTTCATTTGCATAACGGACATAGATAGATAGATAGATAGATAGATAGATAGATAGATAGATAGATAGATAGATAGATAGATAGATAGATAGATAGATAGATAGATAGATAGATAGATAGATAGATAGATAGGTAGGTAGGTAGGTAGGTAGGTAGGTAGGTAGGTAGGTAGGTAGGTAGGTAGGTAGGTAGGTAGGTAGGTAGGTAGGTAGGTAGGTAGGTAGGTAGGTAGGTAGGTAGGTAGGTAGGTAGGTAGGTAGGTAGGTAGGTAGGTAGGTAGGTAGGTAGGTAGGTAGGTAGGTAGGTAGATAGATAGATAGATAGATAGATAGATAGATAGATAGATAGATAGATAGATAGATAGATAGATAGATAGATAGATAGATAGATAGATAGATAGATAGATAGATAGATAGATAGATAGATAGATAGGTAGGTAGGTAGGTAGGTAGGTAGGTAGGTAGGTAGGTAGGTAGGTAGATAGATAGATAGATAGATAGATAGATAGATAGATAGATAGATAGATAGATAGATAGATAGATAGATAGATAGATAGATAGGCCGACCGACAGAGACAGACAGACAGATAGATAGATAGATAGATAGATAGATAGATAGATAGATAGATAGATAGATAGATAGATAGATAGATAGATAGATAGATAGATAGATAGATAGGCCGACCGACAGAGAGACAGAGATAGATAGATAGATAGATAGATAGATAGATAGATAGATAGATAGATAGATAGATAGATAGATAGATAGATAGATAGATAGATAGATAGATAGATAGAATGAAGTCATCTGATATGTCTATACACTTTTCGTATCTGTACTTCCGAATGAATGAATAAGCAATATGCGTTTTTAAGCCGGAAAAGCAATCTGAGATTATGGAGAAGGTAATTGCGGCTTTGTTATATCGTATGTCACATTCTGCTCAAAACTGTTCTATGCAGACGATTTGTCGCCAGATTTCTTCCTCCGGAAGGCTTGAAATAGCTAAGTGGGAGTTTTGTTGTTGTTTTTTTTGTTTTTCAGTGTTAGAGCGAAGTCTGTTAGATTTTTAAAATTCCTACATGAAAAAAACTTTTTTTTTAATTGTTCCCCTCTCTTATTTTTAACCTCCAGCATTACCTGGTCATCACTTGTCATTCCATCATTCTACCGTCTCTTAATCTTCTGCAAACGCTGCCATGTAAGACTGGCATCATTTAACTTCATTTTATAAACATTCGTTTTGCAATTTACGAGGAATTACGCCGTGACGTCGGCGCGCAAAGCCAAATTGCGGAAGTCAAAATTGTGTCTGAAAATATCATTCATTAATTCATTCGCCAACCTTCAACTTTCTATTTTAAAAAAAAAACAACAACAACAATAAACAACACAACTGAATAAACACACTGAAGGAATTATTAGAAAAGCAACAAAAGTGACGCTCAAATCATCATATATACTTACTTACTTACTTAGTCGTTCCCCTTCTACCGTGAGGTGTAGAGGTTTGGAAGAGAGAGCGCCAGACTATTCTATCGGCTGTCTTCCTCCTGGCCTGGTTCCATTCTAGTCCTCGGTCCTTCAAAGATTGTCTAATGTTGTCCTCCCAGCGGACTCTGGGTCGTCCTCGGGGTCTGGATCCTTGGCTCTTTGTTTCCCATGCTTGTCGTGGTAGCCGATCTTCTCCCATTCTGCAGACATGGCCAAACCATCTTAGTTGGGACTGTTCTACTTGGGTCTCATCATATATATTTTACTTAATAGTGTGTAGACGGTTTCAGCCCTGACATACATAAGACCTTTAGCCAAATAACATACTTATTGAAGATTTTGAACTGTGAAGGTCATCATAACAAGAAGGTGCGGCTGGCTGAACTTTGAGGATATGTTCGAAATAATACTCTCAAAACAGCCTCGCGACTTATGCCCTTTCAGTTTGAAACACGTTGTGCTGACCACGCCCCTTGTCATTACTTTCCTTATATCGCATTTGTTTTCCCATATCCTATCTCGGAATGACAGAAGTAGAATGTCTCTCTATTTGCTCCCGTTAAGATGATCCATGTTTTTTTTTAACAAGTTTTAATTTTTAAAACACCTCAAACATAATTTCTTTTTTTAATCTTAAGATTTCACCTAAAGTCGAGCTTGTTTTAGAGCTATGCATATTTAATAAGTATGTAGAAGTTTGCCCCTGTAATTCCCGGAAAGGGGGGAGTATCTGAGAAGACACATAATATAATTACTCTCCCTTTAAGCATGTCGTAATAGGCGGCTAATATGAGGTTGTGTATGCAGCTGGCAACTTCATCAAGTAAAACAAACTGCAACAAACACCACAACTGCAACAGACACCACAAACTGCAACAGACACCACAACTGCAACAGACACCACAACTGCAACAGACACCACAAACTGCAACAGACACCACAAACTGCAACAGACACCACAAACTGCAACAGACACCACAACTGCAAGAGTTTATGAATACTTGGTGCATCGCGAAAGTCAAAATTGTGATGGATACACAAACTGTTCAGTTCCAGTAATGACCCCATGCTCCCTAAGGAGCGTCAAGAAGAATGAGTGACGTGTTAGAGCATCATACAATTCTGTCCGTTTTCTTCTCCTTCTTCCTCGTTCATCCTGAAAAAGACGTTGGTTGCGTTGTGTCTGTTTACACAGGAGCTGCGATATCTGCGCCTTTCGGCCGACACATCCGACTTCACAGCATTTTTTGGGACCGGGTTTGCCTTCCCTCTTCGATCCCTACTCTCTCAGCCAGACTACAGTGATGCAACCTGTTTCCAAGACCACCACGTGGAGGTGGAGTAGGGTCCTGGTCAGCTCTGGTTCGCTGACCCTGACGCAAGCAGTCAAGCTATGGGTCGCTGACTGCATTCTCTATTGCTGCATCTTTGGGTCCCATTCTGTCCGTTTCAAGTATCCTATGCGAGAATTACAGTCAAGGGTTGATACAATGTATTGCATCTTCCCTGCTGCCCTGGTATCACCCCCCAGAGCTGTCCATCCGAGTGGAGAACTAAAGAAGTTATAGCTACTAGACGTTTGACTCAGGTAACGATGTCAAGTTTGTCCAAGTTGTGATTGTGCGACAAGGAAGATTTTTTTTTTTAAATTGAGACTATGAAATAAATTTCTCGATAGTGGTAATACTAATGAATATATAAGCAACATAGTGTATATGATATAATTGTTTTGTTGAGCGTGTTACAGTCAAGAGAAGATGTCGCAAAGAGAGAACTCTACTTCAGTTAATATTCTTTAAATGAAGGTAAGATAAATATAAAAGTAGTCACATTGCAAATACTACCGTAGTATCATGAACTGTTAGTAAGTAACATTCATAGAAGCCTCAAATCTGCAAGAGCTGGTGTGGATTTACTGTTCTGGTCATGCAGGGGCAAGCGGTAATGAGAGATCTGACAGACTAGCACCAAGAGCACCCATAGTGGGGACATTAGATATGGATAAGGGAGAGATACTGAGAACAATTAATGATCGCCTGTTAGAGAATGGCACTACAACAGATGAATCATCAAGGCTAAGATTGCTGGAATTTGGCATCAAACGTAAGGCTAGCAGAGATGGACGTATGAGAGGATGTATCCGTCGTGTAAACAACATGTGAGCTACAGGAACAGTTAGCATTCACACCTTTCGACATATACTGGGGGAGACTGAGCACCTGTGGGTTTGCCCGGAGTGAGATGATGTCGATTCTTTTCAACAATAACAATAATAATTAAACAGTTACTGACGTCACTTTACTAGGCCCAGCTTTATGAGGTGAGACAACCATTTCCCTTCCTCGCTGCCTTTACCTTCTCAAGAACAAAATCAGGTACCCATTTATAGCTCTCCCATCAAAATCACCTCAAATTTTTTCCCATTCTTGTGTCATTTTAATTTCACATTTCGGAGAATCTTCTCTCATTTTTCTTCCTTACAGTACAAAATTATTTATCTGTTTTGTTTTTCTGTTTAATTTATCCTACTTTCGTCGAACACAGAAGATTCATTTTCTTTCTATTTTTCCTCGCAGAGTCATTCCTTATTTCCTGTCGCTGTTCTCTTATTCCTCTTTTTTTTTTTTTTTTTTAAATACCTTTATTAAGGTCAATATAACAATGTTATTTACAAATGTGTTACAAGTATGACATAGTGTAAAATCAGTAATGAAATAAAAAACACCCCCCCCCCCCCCCCCCCCCCCCCAAAAAAAAAAACCTCCCCCCCCCCCATATTCGAAAACAGTTGAACAATGAAATGATTAATGATACATCGACAAAGGGGTGGTGACCCCCTACCATGAAATGATTAATGAAGACATATGTGATGGAGTATTTACATTTATAATATTTACAAACAAAGCTGCCTGCTTTGTATAATGACCAAAAGGTCAAATATTTATTTAAACAATCAAAAAAAGAATTCAAATTTGTTCTGTTGTGTGTTGCGTCATGCGTTCATATATTTGTGTAAATATTTTACTGTCATAATGTCCATTGTCGTATACAGCTCTGTTCCTACATGTCCATACCAGATATCTGAAGTTAGCGAGTAAAGTTAGTAGTTTAAGTTCTGTTTGTCTCGTCATTCGTGGTAACGTGTTCATTGTGACTGCTCTATATAAATTAAGTGTCTGTTGTGAGTGTGGGGCTATTAATTTCCTTAACTTGTTTAAAGTGGGGGGCCACTGTCTTACATGTGTAAAATAAGTGGTCTTCTGTCTCTATAATGTTGTCACTACACAGTTTACATTTGGGCGCTAATCTGTTTGTCTTTATTGCTGATTTGTTAGCTATTGGTGTTAAACTGTGTAGTAGTCTGTAAATGACTTCTTTTGCTTGTGGTTTAATGTCTATTGCGTGTATGTTTGTAAAACTCTGTGTGTAATCAGTTATAAAGAGGTTGTACCCTCTTCGTGTCTTTATAGGTGTTTCCTGTGCTGCAACTAGAAGTTTGTATATAAGTTTGGTGTCTTGCTTTATTAAGTGTTTGTTCCCCTCTAAATTTTGTAGACATATTTTGTAAAAAGGTGGTGGTGTACCGAAAAAATGGGGTTGATTGTTATTCAACTTACAAAGGTTTAATAATCTTAAACCAATGTAGTAGTGTGCCAGCGGGTATAGACTCGGGCTTTTTATAACTTCCCCTATGTATTTAATCCTTAAAGCTTTTATTTTAGTGTTGATGTCTTGTAAGGCTATCCCCCCTTTATTTTTAGGTTGTATTAGAGTAGTGTGTTTAATACTATGCCAGGTATTTCTAAAAATAAAGGTCCTAATTAGTTTATTTATTTCTGTTATAATCTTTTTAGGTACTATTTGTATATTTGCCGTGTAAATTATTTTTGGCATAATAAAACAATTAACTATAATACTTCTTCCGAAAATGGTAGCCGTTTTATATTTGTAAATTTCTAACATATTTTGGATTTTCGCTATCAATTTTGTCCATGTTTCTTTATTGGGGTCTTGAGGATTAAAGGAAAAGTTAATTCCATAAATTTTAATTTTATTCACTACCGTTAATTGAAAAGGGAAATCTGACCTATTGCCCCATTTACCTATTCCCATTATGCTAGACTTTTGAATATTTAGTTTGGATTCGCTAGCGTATCCAAACTCTGTGAAAACCTCTAAGATATTTTTTATAGAATCCTTTGTTGTTGGAAAGAATATCGTGTCATCGGCGTAGGCCAACAATTTTCTTTCCCCTGCACCGGGGACGAAAGTCCCCGTGATATTTGTGTCTTGTCTTATTCTTTCCAACACAGGTTCTAGCGTTATTACATATAACAAGGGCGACGGAGGGCATCCTTGCCTAACACTTCTCGTTAATTACATGACACTTTAACAAAACATTACAAAGGGACTAGGAAAATTTTGGGCGGAGACTTTAATTGTGTCCTGTCTGACCTAGACTTGTCTGGGAGCTCCAGGGGGGGGGGGGGGAAGCACAGGCGCGAGAAAAGTCTTCGCTCTTAAGACAAATACAGACTATGCTAGACGAACACGACCTCTCAGACGTATACAGAAAAATAGAGCCTCACAAACAAACCTTTACGCACTATGACAATATAAACCCATACTTTAGACGGGCATCCAGACTGGACAGAATATATGCATCTAGTATCTATAATATACACAAAACATATCATATTGGAAGCACTCTTAAATTTACAGATCACAAGGCAGTTTACACATCTTTAAGTACGGGACACACGCACAAGCAAGTAAAGAGATCCCCACATTGGAAATTTAACAACAGTCTACTTAAAAACACTTACTACACAGAACAAATAACACAACTGATACAAGGTTATGCACAAGACATTCCCAATAACAACATTGCACAATATTGGGATATGTTAAAAAACACAATTAGAGATAGAACGCAGATTTTGGCTACACTCATTCACAAACAATTTAAGAAAGAAGAGGGGATTTTAGAAGAAGCAATTAGTTTAACCAAAAGTTTAGACAACACGAACCCTCACATCCAAACCTTAGAAGAGCAATTAGATCAATATAGACAGTATACCTACCAGGGAGCACTACTTAGAACTAAATTACACACTATAACGCAAGAAATCCCTAGTAGGCAATATTTAGCAATCGAACAGAATGTACAACGCAGTAGACAGATACACGAAATAATCCAATACTACAAAAAACTATATACTAAGGAAGAAACCGACGCAAATATACAAGACAAATTTCTACAATACGCAAAACGTTTAAGTGATGAGGAAAGTGCGAAGCTAGACCAACCTTTAACTTTAGATAATTTACAAGAGGCCCTTAGTACCTTTCAAAAAGATAAAGCACCCGGACCTGATGGGTTAACTGCAGAATTCTACAGGGCTTTCTTCCCCTGTTTAGGGCCCATTCTAATTAAAATGCTGGAAGAGGCATTTCAAAAAGGGGAACTCCCAGAAAGTTTGAATCAGTCATATATTACCCTGATCCCCAAGGATAGTAATGACAAAAAGTCAATAAAGAATTTTCGGCCCATTTCTCTTTTAAATGTTGATTATAAAATTCTAGCTAAAGCACTTACTCTGAAGCTTAAATCACACATGCACCGAATAATACATTCAGATCTCTTATTCCTCCTCTGAGTCTGCAATACAACACGTAACCCTTGACCACAGTGAGGTGAGGGTCATGTTCAAACGACAATTGTCTGACCTTGCCGGGACCAATGAAATGTCAGTTACCACCCCACGCCCCTGAAACACACTCAAAATACTCACGCGTTTATTGCGCTTACATACACACACTGTCTTACACGCACAAACACATACTATCACAATTATCCACACTCATACACAATGACACGTTACATGGTTTGGATAGGTAGAGGCTTGTTATTTAAATAGGTTGACCTACAGCAGGTTCTTAACATCATCATCAACAGTTTCATCATCGTCAGCGGTCTCCATATGACGTCACGCACTTTTTTTGCCATTTAACCCCCCCCCCCTTTCGTAGATTTTTGATAGGTAATTATGATCGATTCTGGTCCCGTCTGAATGGAACTAGAACAGGTGGTGCCTCAGTGAGAGATAAGGTAAAGAAATAGATTTTCACGAGTGAAATGGTGAAAGGTAGAGTCTGTCCCTGGATTGTGAAGATACTCTAGTCCAGCCTATCATTTACGACTGAGATTTGTTGATCAGACAGTATACCTCTCTGTATATATTAACATATACACTATAACCACTCACATGCACACCCACAGATAAGTGACGACAATTAGACGCACAAACGTGAAACTATATTAATGGAGTAGGGATATTGGGACGAGCTGACCGACACAGGTAATTAAGTTTTATGTTAAGTTTATTTATCATAAAGAAAAGAACTTCACAACATTTAATATCAAATATCAAAGAATAACATCATATGTTACAGAATTAATAAAGAAATAGACACATAAGTGCAATCCCCTCTGTTGAGACAAGATCGCACAAGAAGAAGTTAATTATCCCCAAAAGGTCAAAAGATTAGCACTATGGTATAGGATTTGAAAATACTGTCAAGAAAAGCGTTTCTAATTTAATCTATTCTGAAATGAACAGTATTAGCAAACATAAGAAGAAAAAAACAAAGTGAGTACATTGATTATACAATATAAGAATTATTCATTCCTGCTTTCTCCCGCTCTGACAAACATGTGGCCACATTTCCAAACCCTTTTCTCAGATTAAGGTGCAGGCCCTGGTAGGTTTTGAGTTGTGACCCGTACTAATTTATAGGAAGAAAAAAATACAACATTAACCACAATCTCAATTCTACCCTAACCCGCGTAAAGGTATAATTTATTTATCCACTCGGTTATTAACTTTGATTAGAAAACGCAAGTGTATAGCTTGTCTTATCGTTCTTATTAACCCGTGAAATGCATTCTAATCATTTACAAAATTACTCATAATGAATTAGAAGTAAATATATATTTCTTCAGTACTCATAATGAATAGTGATTTTTTTTAAAATTAAATTATTTCTTTTTCTGGATGGTAGCGAGTAATTAAATTTACGTTACAGCCAGAAAAATTAGCTATATGTTATTTAATTTGCTAGCCAGTTAACACCAAAAAATCCTAGTAAAATATAATGACGGACTTTAACCATTAAATCACTCAACACAGAAAATCTTAGTGAAATCTAATGACGGACTTAACAATTAAATCACTCGAACTTCTAGTATAATATTTACCGCAACACAGAAATTTAAAACGATCTCCAATCGAAAAACTGAGTAATTCCAATGGTACAATGGATCTAGAAATCGAAGCTAGATGTTCTGAAAAATTATGTGGGTACTAGATAATGGATTTTAAAGGCTGGGATATATATGAAATAGATAAAAAATCGCTAACCAGTGTCAGATTTCGCGTCTTGCTCGTATTCTTGGGGAAATCTGCGGTCGAATTTTGAATGAAAGTCAAATTTTACACTTATGCCGACCGCAGACGTGGTTCCGCGAGCAAATCGTCTCTTTGATCTCCCTCGTTCCGTAGCTTAATTACATTCACGAACGAACCGATTTGGGGGCGGGGGTAACTGTGATTATCTCCCATTTCCTCAGATTAATTCCCCCTGAGAAAGTGCACTCATGAATTATCGCTCTTGGTTCTACAAATATGCGACCCGTCCCCTCTCTCTCTACACGTGAAACAGTCTGGCCTGTCCTATACAACGGTTGTCCAATCGTTCGCGTTATAATTCAGTTAACGGCTCTGGACTCGCTAATGGGTCTGATTATAAACATTCCTAGCGTCTGTAAGACAATAGAGAAAGAAAATAGGCGTGGCTAAAGTATGAGTTCGACAGACATCGAAGCGCATGCCTTCTGCGTTAACAAAACATGAATATTAATAAGCAAGCCAAGGTGGAAACCAGGTAGAAGCAAAACGTGTTGATATGTGTAATATATTTACATAACTCTGTCATGCCATCAGCTCATTATATTTCCATATCTTTTTTTCATCCCTTCATATCGGTCTCCCAGTTCTCTTCTCCGTATATTCCCTGGTCTTCCTCTGCATTTCTTACCCTGAGGGTTCCAGAACAAGTATTGCCAGGTAAATCTATCAACAAGTTTACACCGTGTTTGTGTCCTACCCATCTCCAGCGAAACATTCTCATGTCTGGTTCTTCTGGCACTTATCTGGTTCGTGTCATCAGTTCCACATTAGTGATCTTGTCATACCGCTACAGTCCTTCTATTTAAGCAAGCACCCTATTATGAGAGCATATGCGGTTAGAGCACAGGCCTCTTGGCGCAAAGATAGCGGGTTAGAAACACGACAGTGTTACGCTACAGTCTACCAGCTGTAAATGTATACCTGACTCTACTCTTGGGTCAGGAAAGGCAAAGGCAGCGAGGAGGGGAAAGTGGTTACTTCATCTCTCGAAGCTTTATCTTGCAGTGTGAAATCTCTAACACCTCACTCCCTTACGGCAGTATCTGCTATGAGTTATCTTTTTTTTTTACCCATTTGCGAAAGTCTGACTTTTGTTGTTGTTTTTGTTGTTCTCCATCGTCAGAGTCATACAACAGGACTAACTTGACATTTGAATTGATTCTGATTTTTGTGTCTTTTAATTTCAATACATTTCTTTGATTTCATCAGACTGTTGAAACGAAGGCGAAAACCTGTTACTGTTTTTTGTTTAAGTCTAATTTTAAACAGCACCATCTATTTAGTCTGCATTTTGTTTTCTAAGGTGTGTATTACATTACTTTAAAAAGAAATATATAATTAAAAGCGATTTAAACCAGTTAAAGGTTGTAGCAACTAGTCGATATTTCAGCTGAGATTATAATATTAAGTAATAAATATACCCGTCAAAATAATTCCTGTCTATAAAATCCCAACTTTTTCTGCCAGTACGTAACACCAAGGGAAGCAACTTTGCTTGAAAGTTAGACATTAATTGTATAGTTTCCCTTATATGTACTCTCCCGAAAATAGCAACACTTACCCAGGGCCGGATTAAGGCCAACTGATGCCCTAAGCACAGCCTAACAATGGTGTTCCCCCCCCCCCTCCCCGGCCCTTCCAGTGCTTAACTGAAGAGACATTAAGACTCAGTAAGTGCTGATGGTGAAACAAGAGATTGACAATTCAATTTTCTTCCAGTCCAGACCGCATAACTATATTAAATGAATAGTTTTTTTAAATGTTATTTCACACTAAATAGCAGTAAGCAATGTAAGCAAATTATTTACTTGTAACTAGGGAAACACGGCCAATAAAGACAATTACAAAAAAAAACTTTCAAGTGTGGCAATGAAAGAGTAGAGAGTTAGGGGCATAACAGCTAGGGGAAAAAACTCTGTGGTGCACCCTTCCCTTGGTGTCCTAAGCACATGCTTATTTTGTTTAATGGTTAATCCAGCCCTGCACTTACCAAAGAAGAATGCGCAAATGAAGATGTGCACAAAAATAGTTATAGAATGTGTGATCACGTATACACACATTGGGATCCTCGCTGCTGCTACGTAGTTCGTGTACTGTGGTGATGCACAGTGGTTTTATTAATACTTTTGTTGCCGTTATGTATTGGTGCTTTTGAATTTAATTCCCGTCATATGACGGGCTTTTACACTAATGACTCTACATATAAAATCCCAGCTTTTTCTGTCAGAGCGTACGCTAAGGGATGCAACTTTGGTTGAAAGTTAGACATTAATTGCATTGTTTCCCTTAAATGTACTCTCCCGAAAATAGTAACACTCGACAAAGAAAAGTGCGCAAGTGTTGCTGTGCATGCGTAAATAAAGTCTAACTGTGAACGGCGTGCATGTTCAGACTTTAACACCGGATTTAAAACAAATATTTTTGTAAAATTTCCACATGTGTTTCCTCCAACAAGTTGAGTGTAAGTAAAGAAAATAGACAACGAAACACCCCAACAGCGTCGTAAGCGCTTGAATCGTAAAACGTCAGCAAAGATGGCGCAAGCGTCGCCAATTTCCAATCATTCCATCATATGCGATAACCATCAACAAATCTCAGGGGCAAACAGTTGAACATGTTGGAGTCTTTTTTAACGAGCCAGTCTTCTCTCATGGACAGCTGTACGTCGCACTGTCTCGATCGAGAAATCCCAACAATGAAAAAGTACAAATTAAAACAACAGAAAATCAAGGTGCTCTTTTGATGGACAATCGAATGTTCACAACTAACACTGTTTTTCCAAAAGTATCGGAATAATTGAAATTGCAGTTAGGTATTGGTGCTTTTGAATTTAATTCCCGTCTTACGGCGGGCTTTGACACTAGTCCAATCCCATCCCAACTGACGTAATTTCCGATGTATGTTACGTCGGTCGGTCACACTCAAAATAGTAACTCGCGCCAGAAAAAAAAGTGCGCAACGCACGGTGTGCAACTTGCGCGTCGTGGGTGTTATATAAAACAAATACTTTGGTTTTATTTTTTTATTTTTATTTTTTTTTAATTCTTTCACGAAATTAGTAGCGTTCGACAAAGAAAAAGTGCGTAAATATTGGTGTGCATGAGCCCTCACCCGATGTACAAATCATGAAAACTTGAAGGTTTTTGTTAAAACCACTTATTATCAGGGAACACTCTTTGAAAACAATCCGCGCACTTTCACACGAAATGTTGTTATCAAAGAACTTTTAAATTGAATCTGAAATAACATAATTCTCGCCGTGTGTACGTTGGTCACAGCTGAGGAATGCAACCGTGTTGAAAAATTGTATTGTTTCCATTATATATACTCTTCCGAAAATAGTTACAATCAACAAAGAAAAGCGTTCAAATGACGGTGTTCATGAACAGTTTGATTACACTGTATAATGGAAAGAAACCAAAAACACTAAGAATGTGCTTCTATCTACTCATCCGGGAACGGAAAAAGCACACTATAATTAAAAACCCGTCAAGTGTGACGGGTTATTGCTAGTTTAAAATAAAACTGCAACTTTTGTGGAGGTAAAAGATGCACGTTACATTGAGCGTCGTGCAGTTTAGCGCAAAGACCAGAAGCGCAAAATTTTTTTATAATTTCCAGACTGTAGCTTTGGTGTGAAAATGTTTTGACTGACGTCCATGAAGGCACGCCTGAGAAAATTAAATATATAGGGCATATAAGTCGTCCACGAGGTAGTTGTTATCTATTACCGCTAAAAGTTAACTATTGCAGATAAAAGTTAACAAATGCGGATAAACGTTAACTATTGCGGATAAAAGTTAACAAATTAGCTATTGCGGATAAAAGTAGAAATATAATTTATGTAAGCAGCGAGTACGACGTTTATTTTTGTGTGTGACGTCACATTTTTCCACCCACACTCCCCTCATCGTCACACAACGTCACAAAATTGTGACTACCCCTTTCCCTCCTTCCCCCTCACTAAGTGACGTCATATATGGACGATCCCTAAGCACCATCATTGATTGAATGATGTATTCTTTCATGGCCCTTCAGCTGCCCGTGGAGCACAGGGCTTGAATAAGTACTCGATAAACCTCCCTGTCCTGTTCTGTCCTTTCAGTGTGTTTCCGTGTCTTCTTTAAACATATACCTAACTCCCTTTTCCGTGGGCTCTTGTCTCTTTTTACCCTGGGGTTTTCAGAACAAGAACTATCTTGTGATGATTTCAGTTGGTTTTCTAAATGTATGTCTTACCCAAACCTCAGAAATGAGGTATCTGAGGAAGGTGGTTGAAGTAACAAGAAGAGACATGGTCCGCAACCAGACGATACGTCAAGGCCTAAAAACCCAACCCCTGCAGACCCAAGTAGAACAGTCTCAACTAAGATGGTTTGGCCATGTCTGCAGAATTGGAGAAGATCGGCTACCACGGCAAGTATGGGAATCTAAGAGCCGTGGATCCAAACCTCCAGGACGACCCAAAGTCCGCTGGGAGGACAACATTAGACAATCTTTGAAGGACCGAGGACTAGAATGGAACCAAGACAGCCCATAGAATAGTATGGCGCGATCTCTCTCTCTCTCTCTCTCTCTATCTCTCAATTCAAATCTAACATGGAAAAATATAATATTATCGTACAACTTAAAACAAATAGTTAACCAGCCTACAAGAGTAACACAAGCATCAACCACACTAATCGACCACATCTACGTAACTTGCCCAGAAAACATCATAGAATGCTCTGTCCCTAATATTGCAATGAGTGACCACTATCCAGTATGCTGTACATGGTCAAAGAATAAATGTAAAGTTCCAAAAAATAAACATGTAAGTTTCAAATTTAGAAGTTTCAAACATTTCAGTAAGGAATTATTTTTAAATGACTTGCTAACTGCACCTCTCGCCCGTGTTTACCAACTTCCTGATCCGGATGACGCTATTGAATACTGGACAAAAAATTTTTTATAATGTTTTTGACACGCACGTACCAGCTAAGGAAATTCGCGTCAAACGACAATTAAAATCTCCGTGGATCACGCAGGAAGTGTTGGAGGCTATGAGGCAGAGAGATCAAGCGCACAAAAATAAGGACCTCAACACATACAGGGTATACAGGAACAAAGTTCAATATTTAATTCGGAAAGAAAAGAAAAATCATTTCAGAAATATGGTTCAGAACAAATCAAATAGTAAGGAAATATGGAAGGCAATTAACACCTTAGCGAAAAAACGTAATGCACCAGACTCATTCTCTTCCAACACTTCATTTACTTGCACCGACTTCAGCAATCACTTTCAAGCAGAAATAAACGGTCTGAAATCCACAATACCACCTTCCTGTAGTGACTTAGACAAACTTTCAGCATTCTGTAAGAACAAATGTACAAACTCAGTTCCACCCGACATTCCTTTTATGACAGTTAATGAAGTGTATAACTATCTTATTGGCCTTAAGGATAATAGCTCATCAGGGCTTGACGGAATTAGTAATCGAATACTGCGTTACGCCGCACCAGCTATTAGTGATTCACTAACTTTTATATATAATCAATGTATTGCTAAAAGTTATTTTCCTTCAGCCTTTAAGATTGCCAAAGTATATCCTCTCTTCAAACCTGGCTCGTCAGATAACAGTAATCTTGGTAACTATAGACCTATTTCTCTTTTATCATCGCTTTCTAAACCACTAGAAAAACACATACATAAAGCAACACTACATTACCTAGTTAGCAATGACTTGCTAACTGACAGTCAGTCAGGGTTTCGACAAAAGCATTCATGCCACACAGCTCTAACTAAGATGATAGACAACTTGCACCTAAACATAAATAACGATAACATATGTGGAGCAATCTTTGTAGACTTTAGGAAAGCATTTGATATGTTAGATCACGCTGTTTTAATAAGAAAATTAGAAACAATGAAAGTTAACTTTAAACTAGTGACATTACTTAAATCATTCCTGTCCGACAGACAGCAAGTAGTGTGGTACAATAACTCCTTGTCAAGCCCAACTATTATTGACACTGGTGTTCCTCAGGGTTCTATTCTCGGCCCTCTACTTTTTTCCATTTACATAAATGACCTTCCACTACACATCGAGCACTCATCCTGCGACCTATTTGCCGATGACTGTACCATTTATACTAGTGATAAAAGTTGCAACACGCTAGAAATATTATTACAAAGCGACACAGACAATCTTATTAAGTGGAGCAATGAAAACTGCATGCAAATAAATATCACTAAAACAAAATGTATGATAATATCAACTAGACAAAAATTACAAAACTCGCCGAAAACAACACTTCAGCTCTACATTGGAACCTCTTTAATTGAAAATGTAAATGAATATAAAACACTAGGACTCATAATTGACCAACATTTAAGTTGGAATTCGCATGTACAAGCACTGACCAAACAAACGGCACAAAAAGTTTACCAGTTAGCTAAAATCAAACATTTCCTAGATGAGGAGACACGAAAAATGTTCTATACATCCCAGATACAAACACATCTAGACTATTGTTCCACAATTTGGGATGGCTGCACCATGTCCAACACTAAAAGACTCTTTTCATTACAAAAACGTGCAGTGCGCCTAATTTCAGACAAAAACCTCACACAGTGTGTAGACGCATATACATATCTTAACATATTACCACTAAGAAAGCGCCTTCTCTTCAACAAAGCCAAATTTATTCACAAAATCTTGTCACAGAATGCTCCAACGTATCTGTGGCCTATTTTCAAATACAGCGGAAGACGCAGTCAACGCTTAAATAAATTACACATGCCCAAGCCTAGGCTCGACTTATTCAAGAAAAGTTTAGCTTTTTCTGCTGCTCATCTGTGGAATACTCTTCCACACGACTTAAAAAATACTCTTAGTCCATATTCATTCAATCACAGACTTTTCAAATACATCATGAGTGCAGATTATATGCCACCCTAATTTCGTTATGTTCTTAAATAATTACATAACATCATATGTAGGTTTTAAAGTTAATTTTGTCCTGTTTAGTATAAATTATGATACGCATCTGTAAATCTGTGTAACTGTTATTGTACTGTTACAATGTTGGGATTTTATTTTATTGTACTTTCTTGTTATTTTATTATTTAAGTAACATTTAGGATACGTGTGAGAATAAATGGATTAACTATGGAAGAAGAGAGAAAGGAAGGGCAGAATGTTAGACGGGCCTGCGTGACCAATTCTAAACCCTTTGAAAATAAAGTTCGTTCGTTCGTTCTATCTATCTATCTATCTATCTATCTATCTATCTATCTATCTATCTATCTATCTATCTATCTATCTATCTATCTATCTATCTATCTATCTATCTATCTATCTATCTATCTATCTATCTATCTCTATCTATTATCTATCTATCTATCTATCTATCTATCTATCTATCTATCTATCTATCTATCTATCTATCTATCTATCTATCTATCTATCTATCTATCTATCTATCTATCTATCTATCTATCTATCTATCTCTGATAATGTTTGTACTTTTCAACATATGTTATGTCATGCTTATAAGTAATTAATGTTAATATGAGTGTGCTATATTATTATTTTACTTTACAACGTTGAATTCCTTGAATTTGATATGTAAAATGCATATGAGAATAAATGAATTCAGTATGAAAGGTGAGAGAAAGGAAGGGCAGAATGTCAGACGGGCCTGCGCGCCCAATTCTCAACCCTTTGAAAATAAAGTTCGTTCGTTCGTTCGTTCGTTCTCTCTCTCTCTCTCTCTCTCTCTCTCTCTCTCTCTCTCTCTCTCTCTCTCTCTCTTACAAGCCTCTACACCTCACGGTAGAAGAGGGACGACAAAGTAAGTAATTAATGTCTTACCCAATGCCAGTGTCTTCTCGCATCGTGTTTTTCACTCATATTTGTCTTGATTTTTGTTCTTCAGTTAACTCCATTATTGATGACCATGTTATACCACTTCAATCCTTTTATTCCACGCAAGCTCCCACTCATGAAAGTCTGTATCTTTCTGGTTGTCGTTGCTGTTGTTCTCGATGGTGTTTGTCTGGGAATCACTAAATATAGTCTTCTTTAAGGTTACATGAAAGCAACAACTTAGCACTGAATAGAGACAATAAAAGTTTTCAAAGGCAACACTTTAGATATCAAAGCTAAAGTTATGTGTTAACTAGGCATAACAACTATCGACCCTAGAAGAACGGCGAAAGAGAAGCCGGACCTTGCCCAATCCAACAAGAAGGGAACTTTTCATTGAGGAACCTGCGAACTTCTAATCACCAGTGTGGGGGTACCCCATCTTGCCGAAGGAACATATGTGGCTGCATATCCTTCAATAATAACCCAACCAATAATAATTATCAGTGCTCTTTTGAGTAGATATTTTTTTTTCCTGTGGATCTGTTTATGGCCAACTTTAGAGCCTTCTCTACTTGCATGGTTCCCACTTCCCACAAAAGGATATCAGCTCTAATGCAAATTAGTACTGTAGGTATGTCACGGGATTTGCCTCCTCTTTTCTCTGCAGTAGTGGTCCTCCAGTGGACAAAACTCAAGAGTATCTAAAATGGGTCTTCAAAGGTGTCTACCTTCGCACAAGATTACTCTTGGCAGAGTTGTAGATAGAAGGATAATGATGCTTCTATCTCAAGGTAGTTTTCACAAGATAATTCTTCTTCTTCTACTTCCTCGTTCGTCCTGAACAGGACGTTGGTTGCGTTGTGTCGCCGTTTACAGCGCAGATGCGATATTTTTCGGCCCGACACATCCGACTTCAGCACGGCATTTTTTGGGACTGGGTTTCCCTTCCCTCTTCGATCCCTACTGTCTCGACCAGACTGCAGTGACGCAGCCTGTTTCCAGGACCACCACTTGGAGATGGAGTAGGGTCTTGGTAAGCTCTGGATGGCTGACCCTGACGCAAGCAGTCAAGCTATGAGTCGCTGACTGCATTCATCTCATCAAGATAATTCAGAAGTCAAGAACAATGCTGCATAGGGCTAAGCACTATCTGATCCGGCACCTTTTGTGATGTTTTAAGCAATGGTGTGGCTTGTTAGAGCCCCCAGCTGGTTTAATCCAGCGAAATTCCTGCTATAAGTATCAGGGCTCTTCGGTAGAGGCGTCCAGATGAACTCCACTCTTAATGTCAATGTAAATTAATATGAAACAAATATAAAGGTATGTTATCAGGCACTCGCAGGAAATAAAGAAGTAGAACACCAGACAACAAAAAAACAACAGACATGAGTGGCTTACCCAGGATTTGAACACTGGACCTTCCGTGCGACAACCCCGCCTAGCCATGCAAGCGAATCACACTATCCTCCCTGCCATCTACGCATCATCAAAAAATGATGTTTCAATGGCAGGTCATCAGTGCGAACCACAATACACGACACCGGAAGTCCACCATGGGCAGTTCAGCCTATTAATGACGCAATCACTTCTGTTGTTTCTCTATCCTGCAGTATAGGCCAAATCCAACAAGACAAGGACCTTAATACTGTGTCCAGTAAATGATAGTAGACTAGAACAGTGAGAACAGGACAGTGGGTAGGTTTGGTATTGTATAAACATTTATTACACATAAGGAAGGGAAACCCGAGGCCTGTAAACAGTAAATTAATATGAAACAAATATAAAGGTATGTTATCAGGCACTCGCAGGAAATAAAGAAGTAGAACACCAGACAACAGAAAAACAACAGGCATGAGTGGCTTACCCAGGATTTGAACACTGGACCTTCCGTGCGACAACCCCGCCTAGCCATGCAAGCGAATCACACTATCCTCCCTGCCATCTACGCATCATCAAAAAATGATGTTTCAATGGCAGGTGATCAGTGCAAACCACAATACACGACACCGGAAGTCCACCATGGGCAGTTCAGCCTATTAATGACGCAATCACTTCTGTTGTTTCTCTATCCTGCAGTATAGGCCAAATCCAACAAGACAAGGACCTTAATACTGTGTCCAGTAAATGATAGTAGACTAGAACAGTGAGAACAGGACAGTGGGTAGGTTTGGTATTGTATAAACATTTATTACACATAAGGAAGGGAAATCATTGTTCTAGTCTACTATCATTTACTGGACACAGTATTAAGGTCCTTGTCTTGTTGGATTTGGCCTATACTGCAGGATAGAGAAACAACAGAAGTGATTGCGTCATTAATAGGCTGAACTGCCCATGGTGGACTTCCGGTGTCGTGTATTGTGGTTCGCACTGATCACCTGCCATTGAAACATCATTTTTTGATGATGCGTAGATGGCAGGGAGGATAGTGTGATTTGCTTGCAGGGCTAGGCGGGGTTGTCGCACGGAAGGTCCAGTGTTCAAATCCTGGGTAAGCCACTCATGTCTGTTGTTTTTCTGTTGTCTGGTGTTCTACTTCTTTATTTCCTGCGAGTGCCTGATAACATACCTTTATATTTGTTTCATATTAATTTACTGTTTACAGGCCTTGGGTTTCCCTTCCTTATGTGTAATTAATGTCAATGTGGATGTCTTCACAACGTGTCCGATGTAGGTAGTTGGTGTCGAACCCCGCTTTTGAATCACAAGATAGTGGCGAAGACTCTTACTTCAGGATGGTCTCTTGTAAGTGTAACTTTGTACCACGAACTTTAGAAAAAATAAAAGAACAAATGCCTCTGCTAAGTACATTTGTGGGCTGAAGATTATCAGGCGCATTGCCTCGCTGTCCACCCACCAAAGTTAGCCTCTCTGAGTAATTAGATACTTTGAGTGTACACAAAGTAACTCAGGGAAGATGATTAGAAATCACCAATATTCTTCTAGGTATTTTAATGTGGAAAATATGTGCTTGGACAGCGCGAGTGCAATGATTTGTGCCTGAACTAAAGTTAACAAGGTACATATATCTCACAAATGATACTATACACTTTATGCACATGTGATGTAATCATCACTCCTCACTGCTCCATTCGGAGTCTGGGATCACCTCTACTTTCGCTTTCCTGAGCGAATTAGCATAAAGCAAACACCAGTGCTTGCTGCAGTGGTTTATGAACAAACTATTTTCATATGTTGAGGTCTCCAGCTTCCTATGCTTTGTATCACCACTTAGCAAGTACAGACATGTCAAATTCACGTTGTAAAATAAATGTTCACAACTTACCCCAAATACTTAGGATCACAATCTCCTGGCGCAGTAGAATGGACACAGCAACTTTGATTAGCTGCTTCGAACCTGTGGTCTGGGAAAGTTTCAGAATCACTCTTATGACTTTTGCTTCTGATTCCTTAAGTCTGCAGACTTGGTATTTAAAATCGCGGGTTAACCCTTTCAGTCCCAAGCAAAAAAGGGGGGGTTGGCCCAAACCAACATGGCCACCCCAGTGCGTTTTTATTGTTGTTTGGAAATAATTTTTTTAAATGTTCATATGCATAAATAACTTTGTTGTTGTATATGCATAACATTTCCGGTCGGAAATGACGTTTTGGGTGTTAAAATTAGAAAACAGCTCCAGACAGGAGCAAAGGATACGAAAGCCACTTAAATGGCTCCCGGGTCAAATGGGTCTAAACCCTGAGCCATTATAAAGTCGATTGGGACTTAAAGGTTCTCATTTAAGTTATGAAGACGCCCAAATTTCTTCGATCTGTCACTTTTAATTTTGGAATCATTTGTCCGATCCTTCTCTCTGGCTACTGGGAGCTGTTACTTGACATTGTTAAAAATGCAGTCTGATTTGTGTCTCCGACTTTGTTAGATTACATCTCATTTCCACTCCTGTCCCATATGATATTTCCGACCAGCTTTCCAATGAGAGCTAAAGTTTATTTCAGGCTCTCAAGTTAGACCAATCCTCTTTCTTTAGAACTATGTGCGTCGGGGCGTTAAATCATTACTATCCCCTGCGTGTTTTAAAATATCAATTTTAAAATTTAAACTCGTGACCTCTTTCTAATATGGCAGTAATACTTCCGATTGCATTTGTACAAAACTTACAAACACATCAGGGAACATATTTCCTGGTTAATATTTGTCCCAACAAAATCTCCCCAGACGGGTTAAATGTATTATTGATACAGGGACGGTCCAGCAAAAGTATGACCTCATTATCACCTGGGTTTTTTTACACCTCCCAGGCGGATTTCTTAGACAAACAATTTGGTTTTCATTCCGTCGATCGTGCGATACGACCTTGTGTCAACAATGACCGTCTCTATCAAAGGTGGCTAGACGACTTAAGTGATAAAAGTATTATCCCCTGACCTGTCCAATTAGCCTTGTCATTATATGATTCACATGGTGAAACGTAAACAAGTCTGGGAGTGACTAGACAAAAAATGTAGGTACATAAAATATGCCAAATAATATGACGATGATATCATCACAAGGTAGAAGAAACTTCCTTTTTTTCCTTTTTTTTCAAATTCCTACTTGATTTTAATATCCTTATCCAAGTAGACCTAAAAATCTTATTACAAATTTGTATTCTGCAAGAGGGTAATGAAATACGGTATGCACAAGAGTAGTTTTCTTCCATATTTAAAGCTAAAATGACTTTTTTTTTGCCAACTCTATCTTAAAATAAAAAGGCAAAGGTAATTAAGCTATGGTACTGCCCCTCCCCCCTTTTCCCCCCTCTTTGGTACGTGCAGCTTATAAAACACGACACGAGGGTGGGTAATTACAAGTTAAGCAAGGCCGCGGTGTAGAAATCTAATTGATATTCATTATCTTGATCTTACTCCATCAACTTTCTTCATAAATGCGTTTCTTTCTCCTTTTTATTGCATGACAAAGTCCAAATGGAATTCTAAATGCCATGATCTCTTAAGACTGCTGTTTGTTAATGTTTGAAGGTGATGAAGGAACAGCTTAGAAAAGTTATCTGAACGGGAACTTGGAATGGAAAATGTGCAGTGATACCATCAGGACAGAGGGTAGTGAAGAGAGAATTGTATTTGTGATGAATAATATCAAGGGTTTGCTGTGAAGAAGATGAAGAATAAAACGGAGTAGAAGAAAAAAAGAAGAAAAGGGTGAAAAACAAAGAAAGAATGGGAGAATAAGAGGAGAAAGAAGAATATATGTGAAGAGGAAGAAGAAGATTACGAAGAGGAAAGGAGAACGAAGGATGTATGTGAAAATAAAGCAAAATTAGAGGAAGGGTACAATGAAGAAAAAGAAAGAAAAAAGATAAAGAAAGGAAAAAGAAAAATGTGTAAAGAGGAAGAAGAAGAAGGAAAAAAAAGAACAGGAAAGGAGAATGTGTGCGAACAGGAATAAAATAAAAAAGGAAGGGCAAAATCCAGAGGAATAGATAGAGTGAAAACAGCTTGTGTTTGAAGAGGAAGATAAAAAAGAGAAAGTGAACGAGAAGAAGAAAAGAACACGAACAAGACATTAAAGAATACGTGTGGGAAGACTGTTTGTTTGGTTTTTTGGGGTTTTTTTTAGGATGGGGGGGGGAGTACATGTTTTTTAATAAATGTAGCTTTCGGACTCGCTCCTTACTCCGGTACGCACAGAATAAAGGTACATTAACCCAGGACAAAGAGAGAGATGGAGAAAGTGAGAGAGAGAACACAAAATTCCTATTACCTTTTAATACAAAAGACCCATTCTTCTTGAGAAAAGCCAATCTTGCGCCGGGTAAACTAAAACAAGACTATACAAATATCAGAGGTTGATGGAAATTGTAATTCAACACCAGTGACACAACAACGAATCTTACCAACGTACGATAAAGAAACAGGGTTCTCTGTGAGACAACCAAGAGTAACGAGCAATGCCTGTAAGTGTGGATATGATAAATTTGAAGGAGCTAGCACGCAGAGATGTAAAGGTTATAAGGATACGGACAACTTCAGATAAACTCGTACGTCTCTGCAGATGAATTCGTTAACTGCGTATACAGGTGCTGCTATGGGATAGGCACAAATAAAGGTGCTTAGTAATACATTCAGGGTGTCCATAAATTATTCAAACCATTATGAGCATTGATAAATTCGTTGTTATAGAAGCTATCTGAAAACAGTTTTCTGCGATTAATAACACAGCTTAATAAATTTTTGTTTTAATTAAGTAAGCTATCACAGTATATCCATTACGTCAGTAAATCAGAATTCAGCACACTTCCATGCGAGTCCCATTAGTAGCCTGCATTAAAGCGATAGATGAAGATAATGTCTCCTGAATCTTGTGTTTTAATTATGTCATGTAATTAACCTTCTTTGCGTATACTCTGTTCTTTATGTAGCACCATAAAGAAATCCAGAGATGTAATATCCGGGGGTCGAGGAGGCCATGGAATTGGGCCACCTCGCAAAATCCAACAAGAAGGGAACTTTTCATTGAGGAACCTGCACACTTCTAATCCCCAGTATGGAGGTGTTCCATTTTGAAGAAGAAACATATGTGGCTGCATATACTCAAGCTGAGGTGCAGTGAACGATTCAAGGATATCTAGGTAATTTGTAGCTTTTCACATAGTGCTCATGAAGAAAAATGGTCCAGTCACAAGGATATGGGAGAGAGCACACCAAACGTTTATCTTGGGTCTGTCGCGCTCATGTTCAATAAATTCATGCGGTTTTTCTGATCCTCATATACCATAACTGTGTCTGTTAACTTTACCAGACAAAATGTCTTGAGTTGTGTTAGTAATCACCACAAACCTTTTTAAGCTAGCTCCTATAATAATGAGTTTATTAGGTCTTATAATGGGGTGAATAATTTATGGACACCCCGTATTTCATACACAAATGGGCCTGAAGAGAAAGTCAACCGGCAATGTTTCACAACGTGTGGTACACGAAAGAGTTAAGAGGACACCGCAGAATTTTTATTTTTCTATATCATACTTGTCACAGCGCTTTCGTCTCGTGGCACAGTAACCGGGTTTATATATGTTCGAAACCGGGAAGCTGCCTTCTCCAGGCTACCCAACAATAAATGGGTGCATGACTCTCCTCGTAAGTTAAGGAAGGCAAAGGTAGCGAGAAAGAGAACTGGTCACCCTACCTCATAAAAAAGCTGAAACTTGTATGGCGAAGTCTCTAACATTTCACTCCCCCACGGCAGTTCATTCATTCATAACCCTTGGCTCCCCAAGGAGCATAGGCCTTCAACAAACACATGCCAAGTCCTCTTGTCACGTGCCATCATCTCAAGTTCTTTCCACGTTCTCCACATCATTTAAGAAGATTAGTCAGCAACAGACTCCTTTTGGCTTTCTGTGTTGCATCATACGCCTCCCTGCGAGAGGACCTTCCCCTGTCTTGGATGGCTGTGTTTTATTTTCCTTAATTGACTTGTCCATGATTGTTGAAGTTTTTTTGTGGTTTAACATTTTTTACAAGATGAAGTAATCAGCCCCATGCCCAACCCTCCTTAGTCGCTTTCTACTAATTGCTTTGTACGGAAGAGTGTTACTATTCTTTCTATTCTTTCCTCCCCTTCCGGACCCCGGTAACACTCGGTGCCCACGGCAGTGCTGCTTTGGGATGTGTTTTACCTGCTTTCTATGAGCTGCAAAAAACAACTCATTAAAATGTAATATATGAGAGAGTTGTACCGTAGAAATACACACGTTTGTTTGCAAGCGTAAATTGTATTATATATATATATATATATATAAGAGTTATGCCGGTAAGACTAAACTCTCATAAGGGGTACACCGGTAATACTAAACTCTCATAAGGTGTCCGCTGCTAAGACTAAACTCTCATAAGGAGCGCACGATTATTATAAGTTTGGGAATTACATCATCATCATCATCAGTTGCCATCTCCACAACGAAGGTTGGCTGTAATGGATCTCCAACGTCTTCTGTCTCTTGTCTTGGTGGTGCACTCTGATAGACTCTTTCCTGTCCATCTTTTGATGTTATCTTCCCACTTATAGCGCTGTCTTCCCCTTGCACGTTTGCCTTCAACTCTCCCTTCTGTTATGGTCTTCTGAAAGGTGTTATGCCTTTTTATGTGGCCAAAGTATTTTAGCTGCCGAACTTTGACCTCCCTCATTAGTTCTCTTTTCATACCTAGATTTTCTAGGACCTCCTTATTTGTTTTCATCTCTTTCCATGAGATACGCCCCATTCTTCTATATATCCAAATTTCAAGAGCCTCAGTTCTTTCTTCCAAATGCTTATTCATCGTCCATGTTTCTGCACCATACAGAAATGCAGAATATATATAACACATTATGATTCTCACTTTTAATTTGTGAGATAACTGTTTGGATGTCAGTATATGTTTCAGTTGTTGAAAGTAGCTTTGGCCATTCCTATTCTCTTCTTGATTTCTTTTTCACATCTGCCATCTTCTGTTATTATATGACCAAGATATACGTAGCTCTTGACTTGTTCCAGGATTTTCCCATTTACGCTTATCTTTAATGTGGGTTTATCGTCTGTTTTGCTAATTATCATAGTTTTTGTTTTCTCAATATTAATGTCGAGTCCATATTCATGACTTATACTGTTCACTTGCTTCACTAGTTCTTGTAACTCCTGTTCGCTTTCATCTAACAACACGGTATCATCTGCATATCTAAGGTTGTTTATTGACCTTCCACTGATGTTCAGTCCTGGTATTTCCTGTATCTGTTTGAAAAATTTTTCGGTGTATAAATTAAATAGGCAGGGGGACAGCACACAACCTTGTCTGACACCTCTTTTTATGTCTATGTATGGTGAATAATTCCTTCCAGATCTTACTGAGGCAGTTTGCTCCCAATAAAGGTTACTGTGTATTCTTATATCCTTTCCATCAATACCTATGTCTTCGAGGCATTCAATTATTTTCTCATGATGGACTCTGTCAAAAGCCTTCTTGTAGTCAGTGAAGCACATATACATACTTTTTTGGACCTCTGTTGAAAGTTTCAATTATTTAGGCAGTAAAATGACTCAGGATGGTGACACAACAAGAGAAATCCATACTAGAATTGCTTTGGCAGCTAGCGCCTTCAATAGATTATCTAACATTTGGAAATTACGATCATTGAATATACATACCAAGCTTCGTCTGTTTAATTCAAATGTTATCTCAGTGTTAACATACGGCTGTGAGAGTTGGAAAATAACAAAATCATTGGAGAACAAGCTGAATACATTCGAGAACAAATGTCTTAGAAAACTCATGAACATCAGTTGGAAAGAATTCAAGACTAATCGACAAATAAGAGAAGACTCTAGGCAGAAATATGTCTCCGACTATATAAGGAAAAGACGATGGTCATATATCGGTCATGTCCTACGAATGCAAAACAACAGAATACCACTACAGGCGCTCACTTGGGTTCCTGAGGGTAAGCGGAAAAAAGGAAGACCAAAAGAAACACTCAGAAGAACAATAATAAGAGAAGGAAGAACGTTGGGCCTAAATAATGTGCAAGAGCTAAGAGGAGTGGCGTCACAACGAACAACCTGGAGAGCACTGGTTTCTGCCTTATGCGCCGTGTTTGGCGCTTAAAGAATTTATTATTATTATTATTATATTTTTCTGCTAATATTCTTAGGCAAAATATTGCCTCTCTTGTTCCACTGTTCCGTCTAAAACCAAACTGTTTTTCTTGGATTTCGCTGTCTACTTTACTTTTTATTCTTTCCTGTATGATTTTGAGCAGTATCTTAATTGCATGACTCATCAGGCTGATTGTTCTGAAGTCTGAACATTCTGTTGCATTTGGTTTTTTGGGCAATGTTATGAAAACTGATGTCTTCATGTCGTGTGGTATATATCCTGTATTGTATATATCGTTGCATATTTCTGTGATTGTATCTATACCAAAGCTCTCCAGAGCTTCTATCATTTCAATTTTTATGTTATCCATGCCTGCTGATTTTCCTTTTTGTATCATATGAATGGCATTCCCTACTTCTGATCTGAGAATGTTTGGGCCTTCATTAGAATCTGGTGATAGTTTTTTACCTCTGTTGTCCTCGAATAGTTCTTTTACGTATTCTGCCCATCTGTTTGATATGTCTTTCTCATCAAGTAATATTACACCATTTTTGTTCTTGATACAGCTTCCTCCTTGTGCAAACCGCGACCGACTTGATAATTTCTTTATTTCTTCATGCATATCTCTTGTCATGTGCTTTGCTTCCAAGTCTTCTATTTCCTTGCATTTTGTTTCTATCCACCGTTCTTTTGCTTCTCTACACATAGTACGTATGTCATTGTCTATTGTTTTATATTCTGGAGTGTTTTTTGCTTTCTTTCTTTCTGCCATTTTATTCAAGATGTCATCTGTCATCCAAATTTGATTTTTCTTAGACTCCTTTTTAGGTAAATTTGGATTTGCTGATTGTATGCTTGTTTTTAAGCATTCCCATTTTGCGGTTGCTTTTTCTTCTGGGTTTTCTCTTCTATACTGCTCCATGCTTTCTGTCAATAACTGTTGATATTTATTTTTGACATCGATTAAATATTTATGTTTTATATCTGGTTGTTTCAGCGCTGATATTTCTATCTGGGGTTCTGATAAGGGTGGATTTGTGCTGAAGTGGTAACTTGCCACCCTTATCGACACCTGGTATTAAAGTGTAAGATGTAGGTGTCTTCTCTGATTTAGGATGTTGCTGTGTATGTGGTAGTGGAACAGTTCACAGGGTTATCACACAGGCAACATGACGTGTAGAGTCATAGAAAGGGTAACTTCGTTGTATAAGTTTCTTTCATTTATTGCACGCCACAAAACAGTCATGATACTTATGACATCAACATGGTTAACGAGTTCAGCAAGATGATATGGCACATTGAAAACAATTTCTGTAGTCAGCAATGATAGCTGTTGTATATATGCGTCATAAGACATCACAGTTCAATAGATTCAGAAATTCATCAATCATCGAGTGCTAGTTCGTGAAGCTGTATAAATAATAATAATTTCTATAACTTCTGCAACAGTGTCAGCTACAGATCTTCAATGTTCATAAACAATAATAAATGCTCCCATTCTGATGCTAGCAGATCAGTTGTATACAATACGTCCGTTCACTGTCTGCACGTGAATAGCATACATGGGCTACAGGTCAGCTCGACCTTTATAATGTTCCTAAGTCTAACCATCTGACTTGGACGTGATCTCTGATATAACGAATCCTGGAACACAGACAACAGTCTTGTTGGTCTAGAGCGACCCATATATATTTAACTAGTTCAGGTATACAGATACCGGTGACTTAATCCTAGTCAAAGTACCTCTCCATTTTGCATCACACAGGCGAGCAAATAGGCGACAAAATGACGAACCTCTAGACGATAGCATAAAGTTCGATACAAGAGGAATTACCTTATTTCGGAAAATCAACCATGAACATATGCCTCCAGGCAGGCGTGAATAATACTGGGAAATAGTCTAGTTAGCTAACTAACTCACTAAGACACTGTATTTCCCTCAGAGAATCACAAGACGCAGTTGCGTCTGCTCGCTTCTTAAACCATTTCTAAACTGCCCAACTGGGCGGAACACACAGAACGAACTCCCGGTTTTTGACATGCGCAGAACGACAATCTCTGAGTTGCCGTTCACAATAAGACGATTCGAAGAACATTCGAGATAAAAGTCTTACACAGTCGCGCCTTTTATGGTCATGAAAAGAAGCGTTAAGAAAGGTTTCAGACATCTACCATAGTTGACTGATACTACCAAATAAGGAGATGTGGTCACGCTTCGTTCAAGAAATTATAGACCGAACGTGTCTCTATACAAGAGAAGGCAACTCCTAACAAATTGTAGTCTCGATAACTCGGATTATGTCCCTTTGACCATAGAAAACATAATACACACTTCAGTCAAAAAATGATCATACATATCAAAAAATGTTTATACAAACGAAAAATAATAATGATCCGTGCGTAACATTACCGCACCCTCCCTGGAAAAAAAAAAATGGGACATTTTTTTTTTTTTTAAATCCTGGAGCCGGAAAAAATCTAGGCTCCTAACGCACGTATGATGCGTGGATATATACCTAACAAATTAGCTCAACGCATGGAGCGACACTGAGATCATATCTCAGATCCTTAGAGAAAAAATTTATCTAAGTATACGCTGATATATTCCAGGAAGGTGCCACCAACACACGCCACAATGATGGCAACAACATAATGACAATCAAATTATTCTCATACCAATATATGAAATTAAATATATTATGTGTTATCATACAATGTGTTGCAAATAGCGGTGTAATTTACTAATATACCGCACTATATTATTACATTATATAAAGTAACAGTAATTAATAAGTAATACATGTGTTGCTCTTCGGTGACATAAAACATTCAATAGAAGAAGATGTGGACATCATCCGCTCCCAATGTAGGACAGGACTTGATATCCTCAAAGTTCCACAATGGACATAAACTCGCAGACTTCAATGATGTGCTGCGAAAATATCAATAACACAAATCTTAAAGACAACTGGTAAATTTCTTAATACAATCCTGAAAATAATTTATTTAAATGTGGCCGAGTGATCTTTTGGCCCGTATATCACTAACTAAGCCTTCTTAGATAATTACATGGTACAATGTTATAAATTTCCCTCAAAAAAAAAAAGTGAGACAAAATCTACTAACATGTCATTATAACATTGGACTGTATATCAGGAAATATATATATATATGACAGAAGAATCATGTGGAATCGTGTGGACATCTGGACAGAATGTCTGCCATTACATTATCCGAACCACGGATAGCTCGAACCGAGAAATGAAATGGTTGAAGAGCTATGGCATAACGAGTGGACCTCGAGCTCTTCAAGTTTTTGCTCTGAATAGCAGTAAGCGCTTTCTGGTCGGTTTCCACAATGAAATGTGCGCCTAGAAGAAATCTTTGTAACTTCAGAATAGACCATACCATAGCCAATAACTCACGGTCTAAAACCGAGTAATTCTTTTCTGCAGCGTTTAATTTCCTAGAGATATACATCACCGGATGCAAAGTATCAGAATACTCCTGCATTAGTGCTGCCCCAATCCCTGTTGACGAGGCGTCACTTCGAAGAACAAAAGTCTTCTCAATAGTAGGTAACTTAAGAATAGGTGGAGATGAAAATAGGGCTTTAACCTGGTCCAATGAGGATTGACATTCTTTAGACCAGCGGATCAGATTAGGCGACCCTTTCTTCAATAAAGTAGAAAGCGGTGCCATAATGGAGGACAGATTCGGAATGAATCGTCCGTAGAATTGAATCAAACCTAATAGACTCCTTACTTGTTTCTTCGTCTTAGGGACCGAAATGTTAAGTATTTTTGAAACATTGTGGTCCTCTGTCTTTAAAAGACCATGACCAACCCGATGACCTAGGAAAGAAATCTCGCTAAATCCTATAAAGGCTTTAGAGGGTTTTGCAGTCAAGTTATACTCGCGAAGAGTAGACAGTAATTCGTATAAACCCAAATAGTGATCTTCCCAAGAATCACTGAATAGACAGATATCAACTAGGTATGCTATGACATCTGTACGATATGCGAGAATTCGCCGCATCATGCGTACGAATGTAGCAGGGGCGTTCATAAGACCAAAAGGCATGAAATTCCATTGGAATAAACCCCTAGGTGTAGAAAAAGCTGTAAAAGGTTTGGCACGTTCAGTTAGCGGGACTTGCCAATAACCTTTAGACAAATCTAGTTTGGTAAAGAATCTAGAATTAGAAAGTTTATTGAGTAGCTCTTCTAATGAAGGCATAGGTTCAGCATCGAACTTCGTAACTTGGTTCAATTTGCGATAATCTACGCAAATGCGAATGTTATTATCCTTCTTTCGAACAATAACCATAGACGAAGAGTATGCTGAAGTGGATGGTTCAATGATTTCCAAACGTATCATTTCATCCAACTCTTTTTCGACTTGAGACTGGAAATGAATAGGTATTGGATATGGTCTGACTCTGATAGGATTGTGATCAGTTAGCACAATGTCATGTTCTATGACATGTGTGTGTGTCCCGGGATGTCTGTAAGAACATCCTGAAATGTTTGCAACATCGAAGAAACTTGTCGATGTTCCTCAGCGGAAAGATTTGGAGAAACGGTCACGTTTTTCCAAGATTCCGTAGAATAAAGTGGGACCATAGAAAGAGGAAGATTGACATCAGAAAAAAGTAGTTTCCTCATCCTGTATAACTGACAGAGATGAGTACTGACCACGAGTTGCTTGTGAATTGTCCGTAGCCTGGAAAATAGGCTGCAAATAGTCAGGTCTTTCATAAAATTCTGTGAGCATATTTATGTGGAAAGTTTTATGCTTTCCATCAATATCGACAACATAGTCGACATCAGAAATTTTGGAGACTATTGCATATGGACCTTTCCATGCAATTAGAAGTCTGTTCTCCCTTGAAGGAAGTAGAACGAGAGCTTTGTCACCTGGACAAAGTTGTCGTAGACATCTATTCTTATTTGCAAACTGCCTTGCCTTTTCTTTAGCAAATTCTGAAGACGAAGTTGCTAGTTTGCATGCCTCGATGATCTTTTGCCTAAGAGCAATGACGTACTCATAAGAAGATTGAGTCTCATCGCTAATATTATCGGCAGTGATTAGATCGTGAAGTAAAGACATAGGGCCGCGCGGTTGCGCGCCAAAGACAAGTTCAAAAGGGGAAAACCCCGTATGTTCATTGGGGACCTCTCTATACGCAAAGAGAGCCGCGGGTAAGACCCTGTCCCAATCCTGAGGATGATCCTCAGTTATTTTACCAAGTAAAGTTTTCAGAGTCCTATTTAAACGTTCGACCAACCCATTAGACATTGGGTGATAGATACTGCTGAGAGACCTTTTAATGTGTAGCATAGACATTACCTGTGACATAGTGTCTGATATAAGTTGAGTGCCATGGTCTGACAATATTTCTCCGGGAAAACCCAAGCGAGAAAATATCAGCCAAAGAGCGTCTGCGATATCAGCAGTTGAGATGCTCTTGAGAGGTATTGCCTCTGGCCAACGTGTGCACATATCGACACATGTAAGGATAAATTGATGTCCTCTAGCCGACTTAATTCTAAAAGGACCGATAATATCTATTGCCATTTTTTGAAAAGGGCGAATAGGAATGTCAGCAGCCTGGATAGGCGCAGCATGTCGTGGTCCTTTAGATTTGACCTCCTGACATACTTTGCAAGAGCGACAGTACATTCGTATGTCCTTGCTCACAAATGGCCAAAAGAAAGCCGCAAGAACCCTCGACTTTGTACGGGAAAAACCCATATGTCCAGCACATTGCGAGTCATGAGCATGTTGCAATATTTGCAATCTCATGCTCTTAGGCACAAGAATTTGTGAATGAGTGGACGTAGTCGAGTCTTGTACCATACGTACAAGTACGCCGTTCTTCATAGAAATCCAAGATTTCCTATTAGTGTTCTGATTAGGATCACCTTTTTTTGCTAGAATGAAGAATTTTTGTAAAGAAGGATCTTCTTCTTGCAATTTGATAAATGAGTCACGTGTAATAGTCAAGTGACTATCTTGGTCATTTACTTCATCATTATTAGTTAATGAAGTTTGAGGTGGATCCAGAGCACGTGCTCTTGTGACCACCGCATTGGTAGCTTCAATGTTTTGCTCTTCCCAAACAGCAATCTGCTGTGGGGTACATTCCCTAACTCCGTGAATACGACCAATAATAAGGTCCGCAATAGGGTTTGGAAGTAGACACGCGTGGACCTCTCCCGTGAAGAAAGGAGTAGCAATGTGTATTATAGCAGTAGGATACTTTTCTAACGTGCCACCAAATGTGACACATTTGATGACTTTTCCTGTAGCACAGGATGGATCTACAAGAGATTGCCTAACGCCGACAGTAGTACATCCAGAATCAAACAACACTGAGACTGGATTACTATTTACTAGCCCCTTATGTAATATAAGAGAACCTCTCCCATCATGAGCAACATTAGCAGGAAGAGCGGGCAAAGGATGACCACAGCTTAGAGTACTAACGGTTTTCGGATCAAATAAAGTACTGCATTGGATACATTTATTTGCCCTACCAAAATCAAAAGATGAGCATCCGATAGCATTATGGTCTTTATCATTATTAACCTGTTTATCTGCTCCCTGAGATTCTTGTTGAACAGAGTTTGTCTGTTGATATCTTTTTCTCTTATGTTGCGATCTACCGCGACCATTATTGCCTCTGCAATTATCATTAAAGTCCCTACTGTAATTTTTATCCTGGTTTGAGTTCCAGTTTCCATAACTGTCATTACTATCTCTATGCTGTTGAGAACCTCTATTATCTTGGTATTGAGGTCTCTGCATAAAATATTTTCCTCTATACCGATTACCTTTGTGAAAATTTCTAAAGTTAACCGGAGTAGAATAACGTGTAGTATTAGGTTGTCTCCAGTTCTGGGAAGAAGAATCACCCTGGAATTGATCACTATGGTTCTGGGCATAATTACGATTACTCTTTTTATTGAAATTTTTCTGGCTACCCTGAAATTTACGCATAAAATTTGGGCCATAAGGTGCTGCCGAAGCAACTGGCAGACCTTCTTTCACCTTAGAGTTACTAATGGTTATGTGCGGATGCGCAGTAACATACTGGCTACAGTATTCTTCCATTTCTTTTATGTTTTTAGGCTTACGCTCATGAAGAAAAGATAGAAAAGCTTCATTAACAGAAGACATAACCTTATCTCTAAGTAGTAAATCCATAAGAGCTTCAAATGTATTTTCTGTCTTAGACAACTCAACCCATCGTAAAAAAGTAAGACGGATGCCTGAGATGAATTCAGAGAATTCAACTCCAGTTTCTGGTAACATGGTTTTAAATTTAAGACGATATCCGTCCTCGTTAAGTTGGTACTTCTTTAACAATGCCGCCCTGACAACCTCATAGTTGTTTTTGTCAGGCACATCTACCATACTCAACAAAGTCAAAGCATCACCTCTAAGTATCTTGGACAGATGATACACATATAATTTTTTATCTATATTATGCACATTACATGCACTTTCAAATCTATCTAGATAAAATGTTATATCATCGATTGAGGGATTAAATGCTGGTAGATTAAGCTTGAAATCCTTAGCATTAGTCTTATTTGACACCTTATTTGCCTCATTAGCATTACCAGTGTTCAATAACTTTAACTTCTCTAACTCTAAAGCTAAGACTTTTTCATCATGTTCCATTTTTGCTTTTCTCTCATCAGCCTCTCTTTGTAACCTTCTTTCTTCAGCCTCAGCCTGTAACTTTCTTTCTTCAGCCTGGGCCTGTAACTTTTTTTCCTTCAGCCTCTATTTCAAGTCTCTTATTTTCAGCTTCTTTTTCAAGTCTCTTATTTTCAGCTTCTTTTTCAAGTCTCTTATTTTCAGCTTCTTTTTCAAGTCTCTTATTTTCAGCTTCAGCCTGAAGCCTCTTCTCCTGAGATTCTGCTTCTCTTTTTTGTTTTTTCCATTTCCATTTGAAATCTTTTTTCCTCCACCTGCATCTGCAGTTTCTTTTGTTCTATTTCAGCCTCTATTCTCTTTTGTTCAGTTTGTTCTTTCATTTTCTTTTCTTCCGACTTCAATGCCTTGGCATATTGAACAGTCGCAAATTCTTCTAATTTATCACCTGTCTTCCCAAGGGCTTTACCCTGCTCAATAAAGTACTCAAATGTAGACATGATGTCCAAAATGTGAGTACAGAACCTGAAATAATTAATTATCTTATTTCAATGTTAAATAGCAACAAGACTTAATAAAGTGCTTGTATAATCTCTATGTTGAACCCAATCTCTGTGGGAAACAGGAGTTGACACCAACTTGTATTATCAAATGTATAATAATATCACAAGTCACCTCTTAATTAACAGTGCACTACCCAAATCAGTGCATAATCATCAGTTATTTATCATAACTGCACTACAATAGTGCATAAGCAAAAAACACCAGTTTGTTATGATAAGTGCACTATAGACCAATAGTGCATGAGCATATATCAACAATAGTGAAAGCTAACTATGCAAGAACTATGTAAACAATAACAAGACAATGTAAACAATAACAAAGGTCACCAACAATGTAAACAATAACAAAGATCAAAGTCAATGTAAACAACAACAAAGATCAGAGTCAATGTAAACAATAACAAAGATCAGAGTCAATGTAAACAATAACAAAGATCAGAGTCAATGTAAACAATCAACAAAGATCAAACAATACGAAAACATTCGCATAAGTCAAATACACAAACAGCAAAACTAAAAAGAAATATGCGAAGATATGACTAACAAATGACGCTACAGTGTATACACAAAAATATACGTAAAGAACTGAATAATAGCAAAGGGGAGACCTACAAATACAAACAATCGAAATCGAAACTAAAAACACAAAGAAAGAGAGAAAAGAAAAAAGAAAAAAAAATATATATATACAAGAAACAAAAATAAAGCACAACTCGTCACAACTAAACAGATATAGCAACGATTGTCGCTAGCAAATTTCACTGTAGGAAATTCGCACAGTCCCTAACGAAAACGCTAACAGTAGAACCTCTGTGACGTGGTATCTTCTACTGCAAGACTCCGCCCAACCGAGAAAACCCGCTGAAATATAAACATATAAATATACAAATAACAAATAACATATAACATATAAACATGTATCATGAAAACAATAGGAGAAAGTGTGAAAGTACAGAAGGCTCAGTTAGAACATAAGGGCACAGTTCACAAACAAAACAGGCCACTTAACTTCTATAAATCCAGCGTCAGCACGGTGCAGAACAGGATGTAATCAGCATTCTGAGGATAATGATCCAACGTTGATTAACTTCTGCTCCCATAAACAGCCATGACGAAGGAAAAGAGCTTCTAATACTGCAACAGTTGTTACGGCACTTGACCTTCTGAATCTTCTAAATTGATTTAACCGGCACTTGACCTTCTGAACCCGCAACAGTACCCCTGAGACCGGAACAGTTGTTACGGCACTTGTCCTTCTTTTCACCAGATCAGGAAATCCATTCGCTCGGTACTTGTCCTTCTAATTTTACATAAACTTCAATATTGCCGAGCAGCGCCGGGTAGTTTCAAAATCAGCAACTGTCAGAAAATCCGGATACTTTCAATAAAATTTCTTGTAAGGTGGTAGTTGATGCTGTAGTTGTATCTAGTATGATGATGATGTCTGGGTTTGCTGACCCCCCTTGATAGCTGGAATCAGAGTGAACCAACCTATGGCCACCAAAAATGATATGGTGCGCCAAAATATCAGATGATAGAACCAGCTCGGGCCACCAAAAATGATATGGTGCGACAAAATATCAGATGATAGAACCAGCTCTGGCCACCAAAAATGATATGGTGCGCCAAAATATCAGATGATAGAACCAGCTCTGGCCACCAAAAATGATAAGGGTGGATTTGTGCTGAAGTGGTAACTTGCCACCCTTATCGACACCTGGTGTTAAAGTGTAAGATGTAGGTGTCTTCTCTGATTTAGGATGTTGCTGTGTATGTGGTAGTGGAACAGTTCACAGGGTTATCACACAGGCAACATGACGTGTAGAGTCATAGAAAGGGTAACTTCGTTGTATAAGTTTCTTTCATTTATTGCACGCCACAAAACAGTCATGATACTTATGACATCAACATGGTTAACGAGTTCAGCAAGATGATATGGCACATTGAAAACAATTTCTGTAGTCAGCAATGATAGCTGTTGTATATATGCGTCATAAGACATCACAGTTCAATAGATTCAGAAATTCATCAATCATCGAGTGCTAGTTCGTGAAGCTGTATAAATAATAATAATTTCTATAACTTCTGCAACAGTGTCAGCTACAGATCTTCAATGTTCATAAACAATAATAAATGCTCCCATTCTGATGCTAGCAGATCAGTTGTATACAATAAGTCCGTTCACTGTCTGCACGTGAATAGCATACATGGGCTACAGGTCAGCTCGACCTTTATAATGTTCCTAAGTCTAACCATCTGACTTGGACGTGATCTCTGATATAACGAATCCTGGAACACAGACAACAGTCTTGTTGGTCTAGAGCGACCCATATATATATTTAACTAGTTCAGGTATACAGATACCGGTGACTTAATCCTAGTCAAAGTACCTCTCCATTTTGCATCACACAGGCGAGCAAATAGGCGACAAAATGACGAACCTCTAGACGATAGCATAAAGTTCGATACAAGAGGAATTACCTTATTTCGGAAAATCAACCATGAACATATGCCTCCAGGCAGGCTGCATAATACTGGGAAATAGTCTAGTTAGCTAACTAACTCACTAAGACACTGTATTTCCCTCAGAGAATCACAAGACGCAGTTGCGTCTGCTCGCTTCTTAAACCATTTCTAAACTGCCCCAACTGGGCGGAACACACAGAACGAACTCCCGGTTTTTGACATGCGCAGAACGACAATCTCTGAGTTGCCGTTCACAATAAGACGATTCGAAGAACATTCGAGATAAAAGTCTTACACAGTCGCGCCTTTTATGGTCATGAAAAGAAGCGTTAAGAAAGGTTTCAGACATCTACCATAGTTGACTGATACTACCAAATAAGGAGATGTGGTCACGCTTCGTTCAAGAAATTATAGACCGAACGTGTCTCTATACAAGAGAAGGCAACTCCTAACAAATTGTAGTCTCGATAACTCGGATTATGTCCCTTTGACCATAGAAAACATAATACACACTTCAGTCAAAAAAATGATCATACATATCAAAAAATGTTTATACAAACGAAAAATGATTTCGTGTTACATCTCCTGGGCTTTTCCATGTGTATAATTTCCTTGGGTGGTGTTCAAGAAAGGTGTTACATATGACCAGCTGGTTTTCTTCACAGAACTGGATAAGTCTGTCTCCTCTATCATTTCTTGTCCCTAATCCATACTGTCCTACTATTTTCTTGTATTTTCCTTTTCCTACTTTTGCATTCATATCACCCATTACTATCAACACATCTGTAGATTTGACTGGTTTAAGTGTTTGTTGTAGCACTTCATAGTATTCTTCTATTTCTTCCTCGCTGTGATCTTTAGTTGGTGCATAGGTTTGTAAGATTGATATGTCGAATGGCGTTGCTCTCATCTTTAGTAACATCATTCTGTCATTGTGTGTCCAGTATCCACATACGTATTTTTCTAACTCCTTCTTTATCAACATTCCTACTCCTCTTTCATGTTTTTCTAAACAAGGCCTTTCAAAATACCAGGGTTGTAAAGTCGGAGTCGGTCGTATTGTTAGTGTAGTTGGTAAAAATGTTCATACTCGGACTCCTATTTGTATGCTACATGACTAGTAAAAAACTGTAGTTACATAACAGAGTCTGTTGTTATTTTTCTTGTAATATTTACTTAGGTTGTAAAGTTATTTTTTAGTTGAAACCTACACTCTGGGGGCAGAGCCGTAATTGAATAAACATTATTGGGTCGGGATATTTTTAATGTGGCTGGGCACCAAATCTCTTATCCAGCTATATATATACTATACATAGTCCTTTGTAGGATGTTGGATAAAGAATTTATCGCCTAGAGAATTTCCTGTTTAATCTCACCAGAATTCTCTTTTAAGTAAGGTTTTCTAATGGACTAATTCCCGAGGAGAGACAGTGCATTCAACATGCAGTCTGGAAGATTTTCCTCTAGATATTGTCTTTCATGCTTCCATCAATTCTGTCACCTTCTCCTCAAAATTATTCGTCACATCCGTCTCTCACGAAAAAAATTCCTACATAACAAACGCGAAAATAAATGTGTTGTTTACAATCGCCATATATGGTATGCCAGCTTCCGTCTATTATCGATCCTGTTTACACTCATGACTTCAAAATTTATAACAGGTAATCTCTTTCAAGTTGAATAATTATTCTTCCGAAAGTCTTTTCCGGAAACGATTATCTCATTTACCCGGTCTAGTCAACATTGACAACCTAGTCAAACAGGACTGTTACCAGTTGATAAGATAATTGACAGCGGTCATCCCACTGTTGTTTACGTATTAATCGGTCGCAGAAAAATGTGTTACACATTAGTAAACCACACGTCTTTCTACCGATCCCAGTTGTCAATATGGGTTCAAACGTAAAGGATTGATTTCCCTAATCAGCAAAAGATGGTCGCTTAAGTCCCGACATAATAATAATAGAGTGAAGGGAGTGTAAATAATGAATAGAAAATACCAAATACTGCCAGAGGTGGGAAAAACTAAAATGAAGAGCATGGAATGAATTATAGGATGGCACAGGTAAATGTGACGTTCGAGGTTATTCTGTCACAGCTGAGAGGCTGAGATAGAAGCAGGAAGGACAAAGAAGACATAAAAAGTTATGGTGCAGATTACGAAGGATGGGGTGATTTGATGATATATGTTTCAAAGCCCTTGCTCCATAGGGAGCTGGTATGGAACGAAAGCGGTGTTTGTAGCGTGGTGTCTCACTTACCTTCCTTTTAGTTCTTGTTATTTTTTAATAGGAAGTATGCCTCGTTTTGACGAAGCGCGCCAGCTCAGTGTAGGCACAAGGTGAGTCGGTTATATTAGGTATGGTAAAAGATTAAAGAATGTTTGATTGAAAGAGTAGTTAGAAAGCTGGTGTCTCGCGGCAAAGGTGCCCGGGTTCGATTCTCGGTATCGACACGCTCCAGTCTACCTTAATGTTTATGGGTACCTGACTTTGCTCTTGAGTTAGGAAAGGAAAAGGCAGCGAGGTAGGGAACTGGTTACCCCCCCCCCCACCACCACCACCTCTCAATGCTGAACATGGTATAGTGAAGTCTCTAACACTTCACACGCCTACGGCAGTATCTGCGTTTGAACCACCTTAAAAGATTAAAGACACAGGTTTATCGGAACAATAAATACCGTACAAAGTGGAGAGATATTGCCAACGCCTGTGGGCATAGCACTCAGTGAATACATGAACGATTTGTTTCTATTTTGCCGCCAACATATCGATGGCGTCTGCATTCCAATGGGTTCTGATTTGACTGAGGCTAAATCTTGCTGCTTCACCTTATTGAAGCTCCTGATTGCTTTTCTGGCGCAAGATAAAAGAGAATGTTTGGACAGAAAAGTCACCTTGTTTCAGACCTGCTAAAATAAGGATACCACCTAAATCTCTTTTTTTTTTCTGTAAGCCACTTGCTTCCTTTCACCCACAGTTTTTTTTCTTCACAGATCTCTCATCATCTCAACCCGTAACCCGTCATGGGTCGTAGGGGTGCCATGGTGGAAGCATCAGCAGACAGGGTCCTCCACTGCTCTCTATCCTCAGCAATGCGTACAAGTGTGGAAAAACCGTGCCCTGTCCATTCTTTGATGTTATCAGCCCAGGATTTTCTTTGCCTTCCTCTTCTCCGTTTACCTTCGACTGTTCCCTGGAGGATCGTTTTCGAAAGGGAGTCATGACGAGTTACATGCCCAAAGCAGGCAAGGTTTCGATGTTTCACTACTGACAAAAGTGGTTCTTTGTGGCCTGCATGGGTGTTTATTTTCTCTCTAACATAGACATTTGTTTTGTGCTCTTTATAGCAAATGCGCAAAATTCTTCGATAACATTTATACTCTCACAGATCTAGAGAAAGAAAAAAGTAAAAAGGGGGTGGGGGTGATTAAAAGACAGGTTGAAGAATTTGAGGAAGAAAACAAAAAGGGCGGGCGTTACTAGCTCAATAGTCTCCTTCTTCTCTTCATTGATCCTTAGCCGCCGACTGTGAAAGCAGTCAGTGGCCATCACGCCATGTGACGTCCTGTAGGGCAGCAACAAACTGCTTCCGCCTTGCTCAGTTGGCGGCTATCCTTTGTGCAGTTCAGCTCGAGAGTGGATCACCATAAGACAAGTAAATAAATGCAACTAGTTGCCTTTGTTTTTAATATAACATTAAAGTAGATACTGACGTAGGGGAATGAAATGTTAAAGATTTCTCTATAATATGTTTCACCTTTTCTTTTTAGGTTGGGGGACAGCCTGGCTATCTATGCCTTCCCTAACTCAAGAGCTTGGGTGTAGACTTTCTGCAAGGGAACCATCTGCAATGATGGATTTAAGCTCCACCAGAAGTGACAAGGAAAATATTGAAAAACATTACGATGTCAAATCGTTTACGCTTCGGTGTTCTTGTCTGTTACTAAGCGGGATCCTGTTTAGTTCTGTAAGCTAAAGATCTTCGATGTTGATGCTCTTGTCCCATCAAGTCTTCAGGATTACTCTAAAACATCTTTTATAAATGTCTGTATTTAGTGTAGTCTATTGCTGCCAGCTTTTCTGCTCCAAACATCAAAACAGTCTTAACCTTTTCTGTTAAGATTTCTAACTTTAGCATTTTCCTTGATCTCTTCGAGTTTCTAGTCAGATGTTTCTATGTGCTAAAACAGCGGTTCTGAAATTGTGGTCTGCATACCTTCAGGGAATCCCCGAGACCCTTTAAGGGGGCCCGCGAGTTCAAAAGTATTTTCAAAATAATCTAAGACATTATTTGCCTTTTTCTCTCTCATTCCCTCACGGTAAAGCCCAAATAAGGTAGCAGGTCAAAACCTGAGACAATTATGCCCATCTGTATGTTTGAGGCGATGGTAGAACCTCCTTTCCAGGCTCTTTTTTCTGATCAGCCTAACAGCAGTTAATTTTGTTCTGTATGAATTCTTTTCGCTAACACACATTTTTACTAACACAATCAAAAACGATAAAAGTTGACGACATATATCTCTCCGACGTCACAACAGAAGTACGTATAATAATCCACAAAATAAGTATGTCTTTTACTACTTACTACTTAGACGTTCCTCTTCTACCGTGAGGTTTAGAGGTTTGTAAGAGAGAGCGCCATACTATTCTATCGGCTGTCTTCCTCCTGGCTTGGTTCCATTCTAGTCCTCGGTCCTTTCCTTCCCTAACTCAGCCAGCTACCCATTTACAGCTGGGTAGACTGGAGCGTGTCGGTACCGTAAAAAACATACTTTAATTATGATGATTATTGCAAATGTATGATGTTATACTACTTTTATAATGATAAATGCCTTAATAATGCTTAAAGTAAATGTTAAGATGAAAGGATACAGTATACATGATGAGAGAGAGAGGAAGGGCAGAATGTCAGACGGGCCTGCGTGCCCAATTCTTAACCCTTTGAAAAAAAAAGTTCGTTCGTTCGTTCGTTCCTTCAAAGATTGTCTAATGTTGTCTTCCCAGCGGACTTTGGGTTGTCCTGGAGGTCTGAATCCCTGGCTCTTAGTTTCCCATGCTTGCCGTGGTAGTCGATCTTCTCCAATTCTGCAGACATGGCCAAACCATCTCAGTTGGGACTGTTCTACTTGGGTCTGCAGGGGTTGGGTTTTTAGGCCTTGACGTATCGTCTGGTTGCGGACCATGTCTCTTCTTGTTACTTCAACCACCTTCCTCAGATACCTCATTTCTGAGGTTTGGATCTGGCTTTTGGGGGTTGTAGTCATTGCCCACGACTCGCATCCATACGTCAATACTGGGGCATAGGTGGAGCGGTATACAGCCATCTTCGTCTTCTTACCAAATTTTCTTTTGCTGAGGAATCCTCGATTTATGGCTTGAAAAAGTCTCCCAGCTGCTGCTATTCGGGTAGCCAAATCTTCTTTGATGCCTCTCTTCCGGTCTATGACAGCTCCAATGTATTTAAAGTGGTCGACCTGCTCCAGGACCTGTTCTCCCAGCTTAATCTGATGTCTTCTTTCCTCTCGTGATATAGTATGTCTTTTATATATTTATTATCAGAAAATTTCGCAAAACAATTTCTCTTGTATCTTTTCAAAAAGGTTTACAATTTTGATGACGATGTAGTACGTTTTTAGTTGTTGTCTTAGAGGCTGGAGTGTTCAGTATGTCAGTATGGAGTATGTCAGTCAGTCTTATTTGTCTTTCTTATTTGTCGTCTGCATCAATTCTGTCTCAACTTCAGAAAAAAATTAACTGCAATGGTTCTCCACTTTTCCATAACCTCTACGTCTACAGTTTATAAAATTTCTTGTGAATAAAATTTCTTGTGATTCAACACGTTGGAAAATTACTCTTTTAGGACAAGCTGTAACATTTTTTTCTCCTAATGTAATGATCTGCGTTATCAGGGAAGCTGAGATTACACGCAATAAAAGTTTTCCAGTAGATTTTCCAGCAAAATGGTGCGAAGACACTTCTAATAATATACAGATAATTGTTACCTCTCCCTGTCGGAAAACTCACACAGAAGATGCAATAGGTGATGTTGAAGATTGCTGTCTAAAAACGTGTTGGAGAGATTTTCTTCTTATGTTTTCTAATTCTAACATTTTGATGAATGTTACCTAAAATGTTGCTGTACTTGCTGTTGACTCTGCTCTCTCTCTATCTGCTCTATGCATGCTCTCTCTCTCTCTCTCTCTCTCTCTCTCTCTCTCTGTGTTAACGTGATGCTTCTCAGCATTTACTTTCTTCTGCGCATGTGTAAAAGTGTGAGAATACATTTCATATTTTTCTGCTTATGTGTAAAAGTGTTACAGTGCTTTTGATTTGTTCTGCGTGTGCATGATAGTGTAACAGTGCATTTACTTAAATGCTGCGTTTGTGTAAAAGTGTAACATTGAATTTACTTAAATGCTGCGTGTATGTAAAAGTGTAACAGTGAATTTACTTTCTTCTGCGCGTGTGTAAAAGTGTAAGATTGCATTTTATTTTTTCTGCTTATGTGTAAAAGTGCTACAGTGCATTTGATTTGTTCTGCTTCTGTGTAAAAGTGTAAGATGACGAATTAATAAACAGTGTGTGATAACCAATCAGAAAGCTAAAGAGAAGGGTTAGGGACAAATAATAATAAAAAAATAGAGCTAACTATTTAGACTCAGCAGTTACATTATAAAAAATACTTACCAAATGATATAAAGAAACAATTTCTAGTAATTTCCAATATTGTGTAGACTACAGTGTAGACACAGTAGCTCGATAGAAAAGTAAGCATTTATTTTTTTATTCGGTTTTGTTCATGATGTATTCAAGATTATTCACAAAGGATACACAAATATTCAAAATGTTGACCGTGATTATCCATAACATTATAGTCCTTGTCATGGCATCTAGGTTTTATATTCTTTCCTGCATTGGTTAACAGAACCTTGAGGTATCGCTGCCTATACTGTAAAACAGGAAATAAACAATACACATAAAGGTATGGTGTACGCACTCTTGAGAAAGTAAAGAGACAGAAAAATAGCAGAAAACACAACAAAAATGATAGGCTTACCGGAAACTAGAACCAGCGGCGTACTAAAGGGGTGCGGGGGGGGGGCGGTCCGCCCCGGGTGACAGCCAGGAAGGTGGTGCCATCTGACACTATTATGATAGTACTTACTGTTAAAAATATACTTGCAAGTATGTTTCTTTATGGAGGAGGGGGTGCCAACGGTATGATCCGCCCCGGGTGCCAACTTATACCAAAAAAATTCAAATTGTGATAAAAACGTTATTTGTGCTCAGAAACAACTACAACTTTCCTACATTATGTGAAAATGGATGTACTTTAAAATGAAAGTTGGTTTAGGGGTTGAAGTTTACCAGAATTAATTACACATATTGATAAGTACAATTTGTTTTTCAATTTTTTATCTTTTTAAATTTTTCTGTATTCACTACTGCATATGTTGCATGCATGTTTAAAATCATTGAATAATTCAGTTAGGTGCATGTCAAAGGGGTTTCACTTCTCTATATTTAGATATACAACACTTCATGTTATCATTATAAATAAATTATTTAATGCAAAATCCGTAAAGGCAGTCATGTCTAAAAATGTACTCTCTGAAATCAGCTACTAAAAATGCGGTTTTTGATCACGTATACTAAGAGTTAAGCCACACAATCTTTTGCTAGAAACACGAACAATTCAAATATTAAATCAGGGGACCTAAGCCACGTCAACAGTGAGGAATGCAGTCAGCGACCCATAGCTGAAATGCTTGCGTCAGGGTCAGCGAACCAGAGCTGACCAAGACCCTACTCCACCTCCAAGTGGTGGTCCTGGAAACAGGCTGCATCATTGCAGTCTGGCTGAGTGTGTAGGGATCGAAGTGGGAAGGCAAACCCTGTCCTAAGAAATGCCGTGCAGAAGTCGGATGTGTCGGGCCGAAAGGCGCAGATATCGCAGCTTTGCTGTAAACGGTGACACAACGCAACCAACATCCTTTTCAGGACGAACGCAGAAGAATAAGAAATATTAAGTCAGTCATTTTGTATAGCTCTGAAACATGGATAACAATAAAAACAACAATCAAAATGCTACAGGCTATTATAAATGGATGCTTGCGTAGAATAGAAGGTTTAAGGTGGAACAGCAAGATCACTAATGCGGAACTGATGATAAGAACTAGACAGGCCCCAGTGGAACAAGACATGAGAGGAAGACGCTGCAGATGGATATGACACACATTGAGACAACCTGTTGATAGCATTACCAAACAATCTCTGTCCTGGAAACCTCAGGGTAAGAGAGGTAGGGGAAGACCAAAGAACACGTGGAGAAGAGAACTGGAGACAGACATGAAGGGGATGAAGAAGGCACAGAAAGATCTTGGGCTGATGGGGACAGCAATACGTGATATAAGTTTGTTGTAGGTTTATGCTTCTTTGGGAGGTTAAAGGTGAAAGAAGAAGACGACGAATCAAGAACAAGTTATCCAAAGGAGGTGTTTGAATTCAGCCGTTAGTGTCGGAAGGGGGCCCTCCACCAGTAAAAATCATGACGCATCAGAGAGAATGCCGTAATGTCTGGGCTGTTTACTCATCTACTTTCATCTATGAGAACTGTGGTGAAAAATTCTAATACCCATATATAAATTAGAACATAAATGTAAAGCAGAACGAAATAATACGATAGGAAGAAGAATGGAGAAGGACCAGTGCTTTCCCAGTATAGATAACGCCTTAGTTGTATAACGCCGTAATGGCTAACACAAGATTTCTACTTGTCCTAATTCGTTCGTTCCTAAATAAAATGCTTAAGCCTAACGATACGGCGATAACCGTAGTTCTAAAAATAGAATGTGTAGAAAAATCTTCTGGACGACCTTGATTTTAAAAACTAACACTAGTGCAAAATCGCGCACAATGTTAGCCTTGGAAAGACAGACGGGCTTAGAAGAAAAAAAGCAGAGAGAGATAGAAGGACCATGGAACACAGTAGCGCAAGCCACTCGCTGTGTGTCTAAAAATAAACCCACTCGCAGTGGGCATGGCCTGATTTTTTTTCAAATAAACAGTGATGAAAAAAAACTAACGATACGATGTTAGGTTTTGAAAACAGGTTTAATACTTATTAGGAAACCTGATATTTTACGTAGGGCTCCTGACTTTATACTGATAGTACAGTCGTAAAGGATTGAACAGGTGGTAGTTGAAATTAAACACTTAACATCGAAAAAGATCGTATTCTTAACTACACCACTTAGCCCCTTGAAAATCATATATTCGTGTACAGGAAAGCTAGTGGACTAGGAATATGTAATAAATTATCTAAAAAGTCCATTAGATAATTAGATATTGGTAATAAAACATATAGAGAACAGAGATACTGTCAGGTTTGGTCATATCTGCTTGGGATGGAAATCCCTGACTTTTGTTGAAACATAGTAGTGACAGAAAGTCTAAGATAGTACGTGGGAGGCCATTGGCTGAACTTTGAAGTTAAAAGAAATTGGATTGGGTGACCTATGAATAACAAATAAATGCCTAGAAACGGAGTAGAAGTGAATGAAAATATTGGAATGACTGGGTACTCTTTTGAATATATTCAAAACGATTGGCCAATACACTGGATATTGGCAGAAGAAATCTTAGAGGGGACGCCATATCGTTACACATTTTGAGAGATGAGAGCAGGCAGTGTTATCCAAAATTAAATATATGATAACAGCTTGGACATACCGCAGATCAAACTGTGCCAGTCATCTTTAGTGTGTTTTCCTTACGAATTGTGGTAAGCTAGACATTTTTAATCTGTATTTTATATGAAAATTGAATGTGAAATGATAAATTATGTCTGTATGTGTGCGGTTCAGTAGCAAACATGAGGCAAATCCTAGATATTGCTCCACCATGTAAAAGATTGTCAGAGAGGAGTATAACTGCATATATATATATATTGGATTGCCATATAGTAACATAATACCTATCCTATTGTATGGAAGGGATTACAGCTGGAATTGCAGAGGCGTTGTAACCATTAGGGAGAGGAATACTGGTGTATATTGTCACATGAAAAGCTAGCAGTTGGCCTAAAGCGCTGAACTTTATGTTTGTTTGTACTGTCATGTACTTCAGTGTGGAATAATATTGTATACTAGTTAGTAAGAAGGATGCATAACCTTCATTTTCAGGGGCCGTGGTATAGATGGTGATATTGCATCGTCAGGTCTGAGTACTGCGTGATCCAGAAAGTTGGCAGCAGACTCCATGCACAAGATAGCGGCCATTGTCTATCATATTATCAAACTGAGAAGCAAGCGAGCAGAGGATACAGGTTTCCTGCAGCTGCATTATGAGATAAGAGCATGTCAGCACGTAAAGCCCAACCTTGAATAAAATAACCCTGAACTGAACTTTATTATAAAGACAAAAGGGACAGAAATTTTAAAGAAACAGAATCTGTGAATCCTTTAATATTATTTCCACCAGTAACAAACACATGAAGTCGTGATGACAAACAACAACCTAGCACTAAAAGCCAGTATTACCTCATAATAATACATCACAACACTACACTTATATTACAATACTATAATATGTCTGGACAAAGATCTTTTGTATAAATTCTTGTACATAAACATTGGGCTTACATTTGATTGTGATTCCTGATTCACATTGTAGTAGGATCAGGATATCTATATATATTGAAAAAGCTAATACATTATATAAAATTTAACACTTGACTTACTTAAGATAAATCTTTAGAGTGTTATGTGTTTGTGAGTGTCATAGTGTTGTAAATTGTTGTGAATCTTAACTTAGGTGTTTATCTGTCTGTTGGTTGTTGTGAACTTACACTTCATCACTATCATAACCCTAGACATTAAACGAAGTCATCATACAATTCAAGAATAAGTCTGATTGAGGTCGAAATGTGGTAGCAAGTAAGGTTCTCTGTAACACACCAACCTTATTAGATACAGAGACCTTCACAGCTGATCTCATTCAGTACACTAAGTCCCCTATAAATATATTTATATAATCCTAACTCACCACAAGAACATCTAGTCTAGACTGAGCACCTGGCATCGCCGCGTGTAGTACTCGGAGGCCACGGAAAAGACAATAAAAATATACAGTAAGGCCTCGCTCATACGGTGGTTAAGTCCCAGACCCCTGCCGAAAAAACGGAAATCGCCAAAAAGCGGAACGTAACTTTTTTTTAACATGCAAATGCATATACAATCCTAATAACATGTTTTCACTATCATTTATTATGTGCGCAATAGAGCTAGGCCTAAAAAAAAAAAAACGATACGACAGTAAAATGAATGTACAGCATTTAAAGTAAGCGGCTTACAAATCCCCATTTTATCACTACTACTAGCAATAACCCGTCAACGTTGACAGGTTATTAATTATAGTGTTTTTTTCTGTTGCATGTGTTACAGACGGTACTATCACTACTGTGGTCATTTAATTGCAGGCGATCGTCATTAGATATTCGTAGTGAAAATTATATGGGTGTATTAAATATGAAGACATGGAGTAACCTTACTTAACTGACATGTGGAGCAGTGATAATGATCTAATGGACCGTAAATTGGCTAAATAAATAACATTTCTTTTATGACAACATGTCTTGTAATTGTTTGTGAATGTTTTAAAATCTTGCCCTGGTCGACTTACTGCCTATGAGAACAACGTATGAAGTTTGACGAAACTCCAGTTCATGTACTGTTTATCAATCGTGTTGTTGGCTTCTTTCCATAATCAAACTGTTCATGCACACCTTCATTTACGCACTTTTTCTATTTTCGCGAGAGTACAAATAAGAGGAAACAATACAACTATTGTCTAACTTTCAACCACAGTTGCAACCCCTTAGCTGTGATTGAAAGTTAATGCACTCCCTCGAAAATAGAAAAAAGTGCGCAAATGACGGTGTGCAAAATGTGACTGACCGACCGACCAAGTACTTGCGGCGGCAATTATGTATTTTGATGATGATGATACTTAGATATCAGTGTAATTGATTTTTAAATAATATTTTATTTATAAAATAATATAATAAATTTTAAAAGTTTGAAGGTTTGGAAAATTGTAAGAATACAGAGAGAACATGAGCGCATAAACGCTGTAAACAGACTGAATAACCGACAATAAAATGACGCCCGAAGCCATTCTTGGACCCAGCTGACTGGCGCGTCATGACGAAAACGCGGAAAACGCCGAAAGAACAGAACAAGCGCCGAACGTAATGAACATACATATAATTGAAAACCGCCGTATTAGCGGAACACCGAAAAAGCGGAACGCCAAAAGCAGAGCCCTACCGTATACGCGTCCTACTCCCTCAGGAATCTCATAAGAAGCAACTAATACGAGATTGTGCGTAAGGCTGGCAACTTCATTATGTAAAGTCCATACTGGAATGAAGAACTGCAAAAACCTGAAGATGAGGTAACAGAAGCCATAGACACGGCAGAAACAGAACAAACAACTGAGGCAAACATCTTGCTAAAAACAACCACTGCAAAGTACAAAAGAACATTAAACCAAACAACAAGAGACTGATGGAAGCAAACAACAGAAAATCTCAACCTAGATAAAGAAGGGAACAAACTGTGGAAACTAGTTATAGATTTGAACAACGAAGAACCTTACAAAAACCACATCACAATCAAACAAGACGAAAAATTCTATCGGGGAAAAAAAGCTGCAAATGCACTCATGGAACACTATGCTGGTGCAAACCACATTGATGTACCTATCGGCAGAAGAAAGCCCATCATTGATGAACAAAGAAGGCATGACAACAAAAAGCTTGCACCAGAAGAACACATGACGGCAAAGTTAAAAAAGCAAGAAATGGAAGAGGCAATGTGTCACGGGATTGCTTCCCCTTGCTTTGCAGTAGTGGTCCACTAATAGTCACAACGCAAGCGTATCTAAAAGTAGGTCGTCCAATGTATCTATCTTCGCGCAAGATTACTCTTGGCAAAGATATAGATAGAAGATGAATGTCGTTTCTACCTTAGGGGAGCCTTCTCAAGAAATTCCCAGAAGTCAAGAACAAACGCTGCTTAAGGGCTGAGCAAATATGTTAACTTATTATCTGGTCCGTCGTCTTTTGTGAAGGGGTTATGCAATGATTCTGGCTCGTCAAGCCCCCAGTTGGAGTAATCCAACGAATGCCCTCTTATAATTAATGGCTCTCTCTCTCTCTCTCTCTCTCTCTCTCTATATATATATATATATATATATATATATATATATATATATATATATATATATATATATATATATATATATATATATATATATATATATATGAATTTATCAAGAAGAACTGGCTCATACGTTTGCTTTCATACATATAAACTGAATCAACTATTATTGTTTAGTTTAAAATAACATACAACAAATTTAATAGTCAATTAGTCTGTAACATGGGAAAATAAATATCGAAAATGGGTGAAAGTTATATTATATTTTTCCTCATTGAGGTTTTGGTAGGGCGTTAATAATAATTTTAGGGCAGCTCAGCCACCTTTGGTCCAAACCTGGCATCCAGCTCTCACCTGTGGCTCCTCGTAGCTGTCAGCATGCGACAGCGGCCACCCCCGGACAACGGCTTTGACAGGCCGGCTAAACTAGGTGAGGGTAGCCGAATGGTTATAAACCTTCGGTGAGTTAGGGTCTGCCTACCCATGCATGCGAAGACTGGATTCGATAGACTGCGCGGAAGAAACCACCTGTTGGTTCAACGGGCATGACGGCGATTACCAGCAACGCGCTGTGGAGCGTAAGGAGCACGGCGAGGCACGTAGAAAGCCCTGGTCATCCACTGCACCTGACTTCATCTCCAGTCGTCTTGACTTGTCTTGCCACTGGATTGAGATGGACCCAGGCGAGAGAGTGAGGTCGACGAATTGCGCAACTCTTCCTCACTTTAATCCAAATCACCGCGCAAGTCACTCTTTCATCCATTCATCCATTCATCCATCCACTCACAACAAGTCCTGTGGCGATGGGCGAGCGGCGAAGCGGCAGGCGTGGGTACGCTGGCAGTCGTAGTCGCAGACCTACACACAGGCGGCTCAGGCCATATGGTCGTCTTCCACTGATCGGAGCAGCAGTGGGATTCGGCAGCCCCCTGAGTGTCTGAGCAGCCCTCTTTAGGAAAGCACTGCTCACCTCCATGGCATGAGGAAGGGGCTAGAAAAGGTGCCCTAAACATTGCCTGCTTCACCATTACCTAACCAGCTTACCGCGGTTGGTGGGTACCCTACTTCGGCGGTCGACATATACGTTCTCAGAGGCTGATCTGCAGCATAGTGTGGATAGATTCTCCGAAGCCTGCGCCAACTTTGGGCTTACCATCAACACGAAGAAAACAGAAATCATGTACCAACCAGCTCCTGGCACAGTTTATACTGAGCCAGTCATCAAGGTTAATGGTGAGAAACTGAATGTTGTGAACAGATTCACATACCTTGGTAGCACACTATCCCAGAACATTGTCATTGATGATGAGGTGAACACCAGGATCTCCAAAGCCAGCAGCACATTTGGCAGACTATACACCAACGTTTGGCATCGAAGTGGCATTAGTCTACAGACAAAGCTGAAGGTATACAGAGCTGCGGTGCTTCCAGTGCTGCTATATGCATGTGAAACATGGACTGTATACAGGCGCCACGTAAAGAAGCTAAACCACTTCCATACAGTCTGTCTCAGGAAGATAATGAACATCAAATGGCAAGACAAGATCCCGGATACCGCCGTTCTTGACAGAGCTGGTATCCCTAGTATTGATACTATTCTGATGCAGTCACAAATTCGCTGGGCAGGTCATGTAGTCCGCATGCCAGACCATCGACTGCCAAAGATACTCTTTTATGGTGAGATGCAGAAGGGTAAACGCTCCCATGGTGGCCAAAAGAAGCGCTTCAAAGACACGTTAAAGACGTCATTGAAAACCTTTGACATAAACCCAGACACATGGGAAGCTGCTGCGCAAGACCGAACTGCTTGGCGCACATCTCTTCGTAAAGGTGCAGCAGCATGCGAATCATCCAGAAGAGCAGCAGCAGAACAGCGGAGACAAGCTAGAAAGGACCGTGAAATAAAACCTTCACATGAAGCAAACATTCCCTGCCCACACTGTCCAAGATCTTTCCAGGCCCGCATCGGGCTCTTCAGTCACCTTCGTACCCATAGACTAACCTAACATATTCTTAAATAATTGGATGAACAGAGTGGTCTTCATCACCCGTGATGGACGAACAACCAACCAATAATAATGTCCATATTTTTTCTGTAGCCTGTTATATAAAACTTAGCTCCAGATGAGTCCTGCAGCTGTGGTTTCCGTCACTTCTTTTGGTGATGAGTACACTTCTCCACATAATTCGTCCACTGTAGGCGGTTGATGGTGATACTCTTCTCTCACACTAGTGGCGTAGGAACTTCAGTACTTAAGTCTGGTGTCTTGTAACCACGAACCCAAAATTTTGGGAATACACACTTCTCCTGGCGCAGATTAGAATGGACCCACAGCCCTGTATTTAGATGCTGTTCGAATCACTTAAGTCTGAGAAATTCCTCTTATGACTGGTGAAACACTTGGTCTGGAAATCTATAATTCCTCTTAAGACGGGTGAAACACTTGGTCTGGAAATCTATAATTCCTCTTATGACGGGTGAAACACTTGGTCTGGAAATCTATAATTCCTCTTATGTGACATAACAAGCGAATAATGAAGAAATATGAAGAAAAGAAGTTTACTGCCGGAGGGCTGAAATGGTGAGAGATCACACAAAAGGACACGTACGGACGTGTCGTCACACAATGAAGGCGCTAAAGAAAAAGAAGTCACCTGGAAAAGATGGGATAACCAATGAAATGATAACAGGTCTAGGAACTAAAGGAAAAAAGAAGCTTCTGGCCATCCTAAACTGCAGCTGGAAAAGAGGTATAGTACCACAGGCATGGAAAGACGCCATATTGATTCCAATACATAAGAAAGACAAAGTTCAGACAGAACCAAATGGCTATAGACCTATCAGTCTACTTAGTTGTGTTGGAAAATTGATGGAGCGCATAATTAATACCCGACTAATATGGCATCTAGAGGGAAAACATCCCTTAGCCCCACAGCAAGCAGGATTCAGAAAACACAGATCCACTGAAGATCAGATCACTTATATAACTCGGAAAATTTAGGACGCTTTCCAAGAACAAAAGCATACACTGGTGGTTTGGGTGGACTTAGAAAAATCATTTGGCAAAGTGTGGAAAGATGGACTGAAAGTCAAGCTGCAAAGAAGTGAAGTATGTGGGAGAATGTTCAAATGGATCAGCCACTATCTTGAGAATAGAACTGTCAGAGTCCAACTACAAGGTCAGACCAGTAGGAAGATGGTATTGGAGCAGGGTGTTCCCCAAGGGGGAGTCCTGTCACCCACATTGTTCCTCGCATATATTAATGACATATCAGAGAATATTCCAAGAGGAACCCACAATGCCTCCTTTGCAGACGACTTAGCCATGTGGATCTCAGAGGAATATATCACTACGGCAAACATTTGTATGCAGCAAGCCCGAACATCATTGGAGGAGTGGGCCAAGGCATGGCTAGTAAAGATAAATGAAGCGAAAACGTTTTCTCTCTCTCAATCAAACCATAGATTGGTGCTAAATGGGGAAAATCTACATCTGGATTAAAACCCAAACTACCTAGGCATTACCTTTGATCGCCACTTGACTTGGAAAACCCAGATTGAAAAAAACAGGACAAGAGCAAGGCAGAGAATGGCAATCATGAAAAAACTTGCTGGCATGGGTTGGGGAGCAGACGAGAGAGTACTAAAGAAGCTATATACTGTGCGAGTGAGACCAGTCTTAGAATATGGCATTGTAGCATGGTCAACGGCAGCTAAGTTGAACTTTGACAAAATAAACAGAACCCAAAACCAAGCATTGGGAATCATAACAGGGGGCATGAAGTCAACACCCATTGCAGAGTTGGAAAAGATTACTCACCTCCAGCCTATGGAGGATAGAAGAGATAGCAGAGCCCAGCAACAAGCCGAGAAATTGAGGAGGCTGATAGACCACCCAATGCACCAGAGAATAAATGGACTTGGAAGGGGAAGACTGAAGCGAAGCAACTTTGTATAAACAGTCAAAACAAAGATGAGAGCAGAGCCCATAAACGCAATATCAACAGCTACGCCAATATGTATTGCACACAAGCTACCAATTTGAAAACAACGGTGCTTCACTGAAATGATAGAAAACGCTCCTGGTATTGAGAGAAGGGAACAGACAAAATGAAACAGAAAGGAGAGTCCTAACCACAAAATATATAGAGAAACATTACCCAAGCAACACCTGGATCCATGCATACACAGATGGACCAACAACTAATGCAACAAAAGATGGGGGTGGAGGAGTCTTCCTGAGCTTAAGCAATGGCACACACAAAAAGATAGCAGTCGCAATAGGGAAATTTTCAAGTAACTTCAGAGCAGAGGCAGAGGCCTTACAAATTGCATCAGAGGTTCTATTAACAGAAGAAAGCTCAGAGAGACCAATAGCTATCTTCTCAGATGCGCTGTCAGTGATTACAACGCTGAAAAGTCAAAGTAATGCTGAACTGGATGATCTAAGAGTAACACTTCACAGACTATGTCAGCAATACAAAAGAGTCGTGATACAGTGGATCCCTTCTCACTGCAACATCCCTGGAAATGAAGAAGCTGACAGATTGGCAGAGGAAGGAGGAAAGCTTCCTCAACTTGACACAAATATAACTTATGTGGAGGCCAAGAGTTTTATCAGGCGCAGGTACAGGCACAAGTGGGAAGAAGAGCATCCAGGCCACACACAAAATGATCCGTATTACCAGCTCAGCACAAGTGAACAAGTGGTAATTTTCAGACTTCGCACAGGTCTTAACAAATTGAGATACAATCTATTCAAGAAATTAAAGATAGGAACTACTGATGAGCGTGACTGTGGCACTGATAAAATGACAGCCGAACATCTGCTTCAAAGGTGCCCAACATATGAGTAACAGAGAAAACGCATGTGGCCATCACCAGTACCATTCCTGGAGATATCAGCAGCCTTACGCTGACCACTGTTTTCTTTGAACTTATTAAAGTTGACATCTGAGGGTGAACGAAGAAGAAGAAGATTATGTAAGCTACAGGAACCACAGCTGCAAAAGCACATTAATTCTTTGATGCAAAAAGGGGGGGGGGGGCAATAACAGTTGTAGCTTCATGTTCTTTAATCGAAACCAGCACAAGCGAGATCAAAATGAGAACGTAGAAAGCAAAACGGTTGTACATGGCGTCAGAAAAAAAAATTAAGAATGTTAAACTCATCTGCCAAACTAATCTTGGTTTTGAAATATGAAGGAGGCGAAGGAGAAGGAGGAGTAAGAAGTGAAGAATAAGAAAACGGAGATGGATGAGGAGGAGAAGAGGAGGTGGAAGAAGAAGGAAGAAGAAGGAGGAGGAAAAGAAAAAGGAAGAAGAAGAAGAAGATGGAAGAAAGGAGGAGAAGAAGGAGAAGAACATGAAGAAGGAGGAGGAGGAAAGGAGAAGAAGAAGAAGGAGAAGAAGAAGAATGAGAAAGAAAAGAAGAATAACAAGGAGAAGAAGATGGAGGGGGAGGAGGAGAAGAAGAAAGAGAAGAAGAAAGAGAAGAAGAAGAAGAAGAAGAAGAAGAAGAAAAGAATATTAGAGACAAAGAAAATATTGCGAAGTAGATCACATTATGACGACAACCGAAGAAAAAAAAAACCGAAGTAGTGAAAGAGGAAGAAGTCAATGGAACTTTTTACCTGAAACGTTTTACGATTATTCATACCATTTTGCCTGCTCTGCTCTCATTGGTTAACTTCGTTGTCAAGACTGAACAGGTCAAGAAAAAAAAAATGCTTTTCTTGAATTTGTTTGTTTGTTTGTTTGTTTGTTTTTTTTAAGTTGATGTTTGCTACAAAGACAAAGATCGAGTTAGAGTAGGACAGGAAACTAAGGATCTACAAAAAGTCAAAAAACAAAACAAAAAAGCAACTGGGTAGTAAAATAAGCCATCACGACCAGGAAAATACGCACTTCCCGTTGCTCATCCGAGACCGTTATTCCTGCATTAGTAATTGCTGCTTCTTTCTGTACAAGATGAATCTCTGTTTATTTTATTATTTTTTTGTGTGGTTTTTTTAATGCAATCTCCAAGTGCAACGTTTTAGATTTTCGCTTTTTTCTCCCTTTATTCTTACTTTTCCCGTAACGTCCTCGCATTTTGATCCGCCATTTTCCCGTTACGTGGGGTGGAGGTAAAATACATTATGGATGCAAAGAAAAACGATATCGTGTGCGTGTGTGTGTATATATATATATATATATATATATATATATATATATATATATATATATATATATATATAATATATATATATATATATATATATATATATATATATATATATATATATATATAAGGTAGTCCCACGGCAAATACTGTCGTAGGGACTGAAGTGTTAGAGGCTTCACTACACTAGTTCCAGTTATTTTAGGTTGGCTTATCAGTTTTCTTCCTCGCCGCCTTTACTTCCCTAACTCATATATATATATATATATATAATGAACGAACGAACTTTATTTTCAAAAGGTTAAGAATTGGGCACGCAGGTCCGTCTTACATTCTGCCTTTCCTCTCTCTGTCATCTTGCATACTGTATTCTTTCAATCGCACATGTATTTTGAGCATTATTTAAGTATACAACATTATCAATGTAAAATAATAGCATACATTTGTAATATCCAGTTATAATTAAATTTAAGTATGTTAAAGAAAAATTAAATTAAAAAAATAATAAATGAATAAAATAAAAAAATAAAAAATAAAACATTAAAAGAAAGTAATGGAAAAAAATCAAAACAGAGAAACAAACAAACAAACAAAATCTAAACCATTCATACAGTAAATAAGAAATCACTTGAAACATAATCAGATTATGGTAGCATATAATAAGAACTCGTGAAATATTGGAAATCTGCTGTTGAATGACTAGGGACTTCGTATGTTGTCAGCGTACGCGGAAAATTTTCCCAGATGTGAGCGGCTTTGAGTCCCAAGCAGATACTGTTAACGCCTCCACTATACGAGATCCAGCTTTATGACCTATGCTCCTTAGGGAGGTAAAGGGTATTGACTGATAGATGAGAATCGTGCATATAGGCCCGTCTTGCATTTTGCCCTTCCTCTTACTCATCTTTTATTGCTAGTTATCCAGACATTCTCCAACATACATAAAGTATTAATTTAATGGCGATGCAACATTATGAGTTGTATAAAAGCATACATTTACAGTATCTGATTACAATTAAGAAGTAAAGTATATTAAAATGAAAAACTAGATCATCAGACCCTCCATACAGTATATTTTATAATAATAATTCGAAACATAATCAGTTAGGGCGGCATATAATCAGCACAAATTTGAGTCTACGATTATATGTGTAGGGACTGTGCGTGTTTTTCAGGTCATGTGGAAGATTGTTCCAAGGATGAGAAGCTTAAGGTAGGTGGGTAGGTAGGTAGGTAAGTAGGTAGGAAGGTAGGTAAGCAAGTAGGTAGGTAGGTAAGTAGGTAGGTAGATAGATAGATAGACAGACAGACAGACAGACAGACAGACAGATAGATAGATAGATAGATAGATAGATAGATAGATAGATAGATAGATAGATAGATAGATAGATAGATAGATAGATAGATAGATAGATAGATAGATAGATAGATAGATAGATAGATAGATAGATAGATAGATAGATAGATAGATGGGTGGGTAGTGGGTGGGTGGGTGGGGAAGTAGGTGGGGAGTAGATGGGTAGATAGATAGATAGATAGATAGATAGATAGATAGATAGATAGATAGATAGATAGATAGATAGATAGATAGATAGATAGATAGATAGATAGATAGATAGATAGATAGATAGATAGATAGATAGATAGATAGATAGATAGATAGATAGATAGATAGATAGATAGAAAAAAGGGGGTCGATGCGATAAAGAAAGGTAAACGAAAGTATACATTTTAGACGGACAAGTAGGTGGGGAGTAGATAGATAGATAGATAGATAGATAGATAGATAGATAGATAGATAGATAGATAGATAGATAGATAGATAGATAGATAGATAGATAGATAGATAGATAGATAGATAGATAGATAGATAGATAGATAGCTAGATAGATAGATAGATAGATAGATAGATAGATAGATAGATAGATAGATAGATAGATAGATAGATAGATAGATAGATAGATAGATAGATAGATAGATAGATAGATAGATAGATAGATAGATAGATAGATAGATAGATAGATAGATAGATAGATAGATAGATAGATAGATAGATAGATAGATAGATAGATAGATAGATAGATAGATAGATAGATAGATAGATAGATAGATAGATAGATAGATAGATAGATAGAAAAAAGGGGGTCGATGCGATAAAGAAAGGTAAACGAAAGTATACATTTTAGACGGACAAATTTAAAGTATAAAAAGACAAATGGATAAATGTCCTTCCGTCACACCCTTTTCATTATCACGTTTTCCCCTTCTCACTCTCGCTTTCCCCTCCCCATACTCACTTTTCCCTTCATCAGTCTCACTTTCCACCTTCCGCTTTCTCACTTTTCTTCCTCATTCTCACTTACCCCCCTTTTGATTCTCAACATTAATTCTCTCTCTCTCTCTCTCCCCTCTCTCTCTTGTGGATGTGTAATATGTGGGGATGAAAGGGCACAGACAGTAAAATAAAAGGAAGGGGGGAAGGACAGAATGTTTGACAGGCCTGCGTGCCCAATTCTTAACCCTTTGAAAATGAAGTTCGTTCGGCTGTTTTCTCTTTCTCTCTCTCTCTCTCTCTCTCTCTCTCTGTTTTAGGCGCTCTCTCTCTCTGTCCTCTATCTCTCTCTCTCCTCTCTCTGAAATCATTGTCTACCAAAACTCTCTCTCTCTCTCCTCTCCTCTCTCTCTCTCTCCTCTCTCCCTCTCTCTCTCATCATCATCTCTTCTATTTCTCATAATCTTGTTCTCTCTCTCTCACTCTCCTTCTCTCTGTCTCACTCTTCTCATTGTATCTCCCTCCGGGTACTCTCTATCTCTTTCTCCCACTATTATCTCTCCCTTCTCACACTCTCTCTCTAAATTAATTGTGTTTCTCCTTTTTTCATTCCTTCCTAGCCACAAAGAAAATTCTGCACATTTTTGTTGAACAGTTTGTTCCGTATCTCAGTTATTGTTTTCAACAAGAGCCGAAAAGAATTCATCTCAAACTTAACTCCGCCCCACTTTTTTTTTTCTTCTTATCTTTTTTAATGTGAAGCATTATGGTATATCTCCCTGCGTTATCAGAAGATAAACTAGCGACCGAGGAGAAGCGATTCTCGCGTGCTGTGATAATAATATCTCACCGTCAAATAATCATCAAGATAGATCATCTTCTTATCTTTGACTGGCAGTTCCCTCTTTAGGGGTTGCTCCACGTGGCGCAGGTTATTACTGGCCTCAGACCTCCTTGAGTAGATGTCGTGTTAATGTCTACGATTTTTAAAACAACAGACACACGGACATCTTGACATAAGTAAGATGATATAGCAGTTTTCGGAGAGTATTTACCTTGTCTGTAGTCTCTGTTGAAAGAAATTTGTCACAGCCAGTAACTGCAGCATTGGGCACAGAATTTCTGTAGGGATTAACTGGTAGTGATAGTTCTCTTTTTTTAACATTGCAGAAACTGAACCACAAAGGTTGTTTGTTGGGCTGAAAATATCGTGAAACGAACATAATGTTTGTTAAACTGAAATTAAAGTGAAATTAACAGAATGATTGTTGGATTGACAATAAAGTGAGACTAACCGAATGATTGTTTGACTGAAATTAAAGTGAAACAAACAGAATGGTTGTTGGCCTGAACGTAAAAATGAGACAAGCAGATTAATTGGCGGACTGAAAATAAAGTGTCGGAATGAAAATAAGGTGAAAGAAACAGATTAATCGTTGAACTGAATTTAAAGTGACGTAAACAGATTAAAAGTGCAGACAGGGTTGAACTAAAATTAAATTCAAACGAATCGATTGATTGTTGGACTGAAAAAAGTGAAATAAAAATAAAGTGAAACTAACAGAATGATTGTTAGATTCATAGTAAGTTTAACAAGCACATTGATATTGCAGAGTTGGACTGAAACGGATTTAAAATGATGTAATTAGACTGAACATAAAGTGAAACAAACAAATTGAAAGTGCAGAGCTAGACTGAAAATAAAGTGAAACAACCCGATTGAAAAACTAACAGAACTAGACTGACAATAAAGTGAAACAAACAGATTGAAAGAGCTAACAGAACTAGACTGACAATAAAGTGAAACAAACAGATTGAAAGTGTTAACAGAACTGGACTGACAATAAAGTGAAACAAACAGATTGAAAGAGCTAACAGAACTGGACTGACAATAAAGTGAAACAATCAGATTGAAAGAGCTAACAGAACTGGACTGACAATAAAGTGAAACAAACAGATTGAAAGAGCTAACAGAACTGGACTGACAATAAAGTGAAACAAACAGATTGAAAGAGCTAACAGAACTGGACTGACAATAAAGTGAAACAAACAGATTGACAGAGCTAACAGAACTAGACTGACAATAAAGTGAAACAACCCGATTGAAAGAGCTAACAGAACTGGACTGACAATAAAGTGAAACAAACAGATTGAAAGAGCTAACAGAACTGGACTGACAATAAAGTGAAACAAACAGATTGAAAGAGCTAACAGAACTAGACTGACAATAAAGTGAAACAACCCGATTGAAAAACCTAATAGAACTGGACTGACAATAAAGTGAAACAAACAAATTGAAAGAGCTAACAGAACTGGACTAACAATAAAGTGAAACAAACAGATTGAAAGAGCTAACAGAACTGGACTGACAATAAAGTGAAACAAATAGATTGAAAGTGTTAACAGAACTAGACTGACAATAAAGTGAAACAAATAGATTGAAAGTGTTAACAGAACTAGACTGACAATAAAGTGAAACAAACAGATTGAAAGAGCAGAGTTGGGCCGAAAATAAAGTGAAACAAACATTATGACATAATAAGGTAAACAGAGCGAGATCACAAACTCACTGCGCTGAAAGAGAGGAGGGAAACTGTGCTGCCTATGAGACGTCGTTTATGGAAGAGTGGCGGAAAAGCTAAAGATAACAAGGCAGGGAGCTCCTTCAGCACAAGTAGAAATGAGCTGAATGACTTTACCGAAGCACGAAAGGGGAACGTTGTACCCTAATAGGCAGAAACAGGCGGAAAAAAGGGTGGGGATGGGTCTGATATGGGGCTGGCTATGCCCATCCTGTACAAACTTTAAAGTTAAAAAAACAAAACTCAAAGAATTAGTATGGAATATAGACAATCTGAGAATATTTGACAGAACAATGAAGACAGTTTTTCCTGAATGAATCAGAAACGTATAAAGCAATACTAAACAATCGAGAAACAGTCTCAACAAATACCTTAGATATTACTTACTTACTTAGTCGTTCCTCTTCTACCATGAGGTGTAGAGGTTTGTAAGAGAGAGCGCCACACTATTCTATCGGATGTCTTCCTCCTGGCTTGGTTCCATTCTAGTCCTCGGTCCTTCAAAGATTGTCTAATGTTGTCCTCCCAGCGAACTTTGGGTCGTCCTGGAGATCTGGATCCCTGGCTCTTAGTTTCCCATGCTTGCCGTGGTAGCCGATCTTCTCCCATTCTGCAGACATGGCAAAACCATCATAGTTGGGACTGTTCTACTTGGGTCTGCAGGGGGTGTGATTTTAGGCCTTGACGTCTGGTTGCGGACAATGTCTCTTCTTGTTACTTCAATCACCTTCCTCAGATACCTTATTTCTGAGGTTTGGATCTGGCTTTTGTGGGTTGTAGTCATCGCCCATGACTCGCATCCATATGTCAAGACTGGGACATAGGTGGAGCGGTATACAGCCATCTTCGTCTTCTTACCAACTTCTCTTTTGCTGTCTTAGATATTTAATATATAAATTAAAAAATAAAATGGTATTGAATCAGTTTTACAAATTAACGTATACAAGAAACAGCTACCTTATTTTCGTTTCGTGTTAATTGTATTTTGTGCACTTCTTCATTTTCCTACTTTAGTGTTTGCTCATTATGTCTTATCAGTTCTTTTACCTTTGCCTGTTGATCTCTCTATATTTATCTTTGTCGCCTGTTTGTGGCTGTGACTGACGAAGGGTGAATAATGAAACGTCCCGTGTTTCCTGTGTACGTTAATTTGTAAAACTGAGTCCACGTCCCGTGTTTCCTGTGTACGTTAATTTGTAAAACTGAGTTCATACAATTTTCTATTTTAATTTATATATTATTTTCCAAACCAGTTTTATGGCAACCCCTTTATTATTTAGATACTTAATGAATATCAAATAGTTTGTGGTGAAATTACAGTGATGCAACGTTAAAATTCCTCCATTTATAAAGATAACAGGTAAAATAACATGTAGGGATAAAAATATAAGTAAGGTACGATGATACATTCTCGCCCACGCCAGCGTTTTCTAGCGCCATTGAAACTAACTAGTTAGAACATGCAGACTAAACGACCTATCCTTTTAGACGGGGTGGAAACGGAGATAAAAGAAAAAAAATGTGACGGTCCGAACACGTGTTTGAATCTAAGTCTAAAAGACGCAATTTGTAGTTTTTAAAGAAAAAATTGCGCCACTAGTTGACACAATGTAAGGAATTGGAAGAAAAACGACCTTAGCTCTTGTTAGAAACAGACGTATCTTGGACGTTTACGGTAATTAGTCGTTTTAGTTTGAATATAGCGGCAAACGCCGTACACGAAGGTTCAAAAACAAATTTCAAAACTAACCTTGAAAAAAGTAGGTTTTTTCTTAATAATAAGTTTAGGAGAATAAAAACTAGCTAGTTTGATAGCCCATCTTAATCTGAGAAATAATATACTTTTAATTACACAGACGGACAGATAACACGGAAGATATTGACGAAAGACTGTATTGTTCAATACAGACTAGCAGACAGATTTTTGTGCATATTTTCACTAAAGTTACATTTTGACGCGTCCTTGAGCCGAACGCATAAAAACAAACTGCAGGTGGACTAGGGGCAGGGTAGGAGGATAGTAGCTAAAAATAACTTAGCATAGAATCTTAGAAGTAGGGGGAGAAAAAATTTTTGTAGTTTTTCTTGTAGTTTCGTCCAAAAACAAGTGTAATTTTGGGAAAAACCAAGTTGGGACGGACAGACCGACAGAAAAATACTACACACTAGACTGAGACTGGACCGAAATTGGACATTTGTAGTTTGAATATTTGAAAGGTAGAGGGGAAGTCCGCTGATTGGACAGAAGCTTTCATATTATAGAAAGACAGACGCCCGCTAGTGCCATTTTGTAGAAGACTGTCCATTTACACAGTTCGTTAATGCTAGAGGTGTGATTTCCAGGAAATATTAAATATTATCAGTGGGACGCCCTAATCTAGCCAGCAGCTCAGCTGAGTTTTGCTAGTACTACGTAACTGTATTCTCAATTCTGAATTGTGGTAAGGGAAAAAGCATTTACCTTTTTTTATTTTAATATTTTGAGTGATTGATACTGCCATGTCATGAAAAATGATTACGACAAGTGAGTGCTTATTCTAGGTCCCCAGCAGCAGTCCAGGGCCTAGAGGCAAAACTAAATAATATAGGAAAACATATCTAAGACTATGGAAGAAAGATCTATATTTGAGATCAGTGGGAACATATCACCCACCTTATTGGATGGAAGAGGAAACTATTGAACATAATTCGGATGCAATGCAGTCATGGGAAACTGGTGCTATTTGATAACACCTGGGTGAGATGTGCTGAGTTGGTCAGAGAGATCTGACCCGATCTTTGTAATGTTTTTTCGTTGTTGTGTATAAAATTGGTGCAGTAGGCAGTGTGTTGACACATGGCACAAATTTTGGTTTCAGAGTTTCTGGTCTGGCACTACACTAGTGTCAGATGCTTGTGAAGAGATCTATGAGTGGATGATTAAGAAGCCCATCATTTTACTCCAGCTACTGTGAGGAGTGGGCCACGTGAATTCTTTACTGCATCGTCACAGGCCAGATAAGTGAAAACCTGGCCTGCTGTGGATTCATCCAACTTTTTCCAAAATAAATAAAGAAATAAAATCCATGTTGTATAAACACTATACCTCAGTCCATATTTCACAGACAATGAACATTATAAACAGAGATTGGGCATGATGACACCACCCCGACTAGACATCCAGTGCTAGTTTTCCAAAGACACTGTAGTTAGTATTAATATTAACCAATGTAACAATATATTTATGTATAAAATTTTCATTTGATTATTCAATATATATATATATATATATATATATGCACTTTTATTGATAAATACATACTGTTTCGTACGTCCTGACCAGAAGAAACATTTGGTTCAGGACTAAATAAATTCAAAAAATTGTAAAATCTAAACTTCTAAAGCCAGTGTTAGTTAATTTGATCATAGAGCTTATTATTATTATTAGACTTAGTGTTTACATGTGTGTGTCTGTGTATTCAATTACCTACACATCACATTTCATTACCCTAGACATTAAACGTAGCTAACATACATAATAGCAGAATAAGTCTGTTTGAGGTCGTAAGTGGTAGCAGAAAGGCATTCTGTAACTCACATAAACTTTTATCTTCAGGAGCCTTCACAGCTGACCTTATCCAGTACACTAGGTAACATAGCAACCATACAATAACATCAAAAAACCACAACATAGTTATAAACATGTTTTTTATAGAAGCAACGACAGAGAACGGCGTATGTCAGGTTACCTCATAAAGCTGGATCTAGTATAGTTAAATCTCTGATGTTTCAATCCCCTTACTCAACACCTATAAAAGAACTCGAAAAGATTACATGCCTCCAGCCAATGACAGATAGAAGAGACTGCAGGGCTCAGCATTAGGCCGAAAAATTCAAAAGACTAACAGACCACCCAATGTGCCATAGAATAAATGCTCTTAGAAGGCAAAGACTCAAACGAAGTAATTTTGTAGAATCAACCAAACCACAAATGAGAGCAGTATCCATAGATGAAATATCCACTGTTAAACCCATCTACACTGCACACAAGCTTCCAGTTTGGAAACTAAATCGTTTCCCTAAAATGATAGAAAACATTCCTGGAATTGAAAGTAAAAAGAGCCAAACTGCAACAGATAGAAAATCCATAGCGACAAAATACATAGAGAAACATTATTCACGCAACACCTGGACCCATGCATACACAGATGGATCAGCAACAAATGCAACAGAAAATGGAGGTGGGGGTGTCTTTCTGACCTTAAGCACTGGTGCAGAAAAAAGGCTGTCAGTGGCGACAGGACGATTCTCCAGCAACTCCAGAGCAGAGGCAGAGGCCTTGAAAACTGCAGCAGAGGTTATATTGACAGAAGAAAGGGCAGAGAGACAAGTTGCTTTCTTTACTGATGCACAGTCAGTAATTGCAACGTTGAAAAGCCAAAATAATACAGACCTGGATGATCTCAGAGTAGTGCTCCACAAACTTTGTCAACGATTCAAAAGTGTTGTGATCCAATGGATCCCATCTCATTGTAACATCGCCGGCAATGAAGAGGCTGACAGAATGGCTAAAGAAGGTTCACATCTACCTCAGCCTGATGCAAGCATAACTTTTGAGGAGGCAAAGAGTTTTATCAGAATCAGTTACAGAAACAAATGGAATGTAGAACATCCAGGGCACACACAGAATGATGCTTACTGCCAGCTCCACAGAAGAGAACAAGTGGTAATCTTCAGACTCCGCACTGGCCACAACAGATTGAGATACCATCTATTCAACAAGCTAAAGATAGGAACTACCGATCAGTGTAACTGTGGCACTGATAAAATGACTGCTGAACATCTGTTTCAAAGTTGCCCCTTATATGTGGTACAGAGAAAGTGCATATGGCCGACGCCAGCTCCTTTTGTGGAAAAGCTTTACGGTGATTCAAATAGCCTCAAACTGACAACTGCTTTCTTTGAGAACATTCAAGTGGACGTCTGAGAGTGGACGAAGAAGAAGAATCCCCTTACGGCAGTATGTGCTTTGGGACTGCCTTTCATTTTTTTTTTTTTTTTTTTTTTTGCGACCCACATCAGTTTTGATGTACCTCTCCACCCTGCGCCACAAAAAATTTCCTTTATTAATTTATTATTTAAAAAGCGGATCACTAATTCTTTTTTTACACGCTTTTATTTAACTTGCCTTGTATGTTACTTTTGTGTCACTTTCAAATCTTGCAATCTATTTTTCAATCACTTCCAGATGAGGAATAGCTCTGATACTTAGCATTGCTGTGTTTTCCCCATAACAATACAATAATCAGTCGTAAAAGTAATAAAATTAAAAATAATAATCATGTTTCTTTGCCGCATCATTTTTTGTACTGTAGGAACATACAAGGGATATAATTCTCGGTTGCTCTTTTATCTTCGGTAATTTATAGATTACCGTTTCCTAGTACAAGTTATTCGGATAATTTTTAACCTTTTCTGATTATTATTTCTTTCTGCTGAGAACATTACGAAATCCTACAGCAGCTGCAGCAGGTTAAAATACAAATAGGAAAAAAAAATCATTGAGTATGTCAAAATAGATGAGGTCATGCATGTGCAGTTTCTTTTTTTGGACGCTGTTCATTTAGTCAATGCTAACGAGTGTTGTATACAAGTGGTAGCTATACGAGGGAAGTAATTAAAGTGTGAAACCTACTGTGCTAAATTGGTCCTATTTTTACACGCTTTTATTTAACTTCTCTTGTATGCAAACTGATGATGTCATTAACGGATCGATTACATTTGACCTAAATTTAAAAGCAACAACAAAAATAACACTAGAAAGAAGGAAAAAAATTTTAATATTTCAAACTCACGCTTTTAATGCACTAAAACGCCAAAAATAATTCTTCAAGGAGTTTATAGCTTGCAGTCAAAAAATGTAACATCAAATTGACAAAAAGCGTTGGCGCTGATTCTGCATGAAATTAACTTCTGCTTTATACTTCATTAGACACTTATGGATAAAATATATGATAAGCGCTTAAGCGCACCACGCTTTGTGTCAATTTGATGTTATATTTTTTGACTGCAAGCTATAAACTCCTTGAAAAATTATTTTTGGCTTTTTAGTGCATTAAAAGCGTGTGTTTAAAAAAAAATATTTTTTTTTTATTATTATTCTTGTTTATAGAGCTATACCTATTGCAAGCTTATTGGTTAGTGTAGTACGCATGCTGAGATATAGGTTTATCTATTTAAATTCATATGTTTCAATCCCTACAGATCCCTGCTCACATGGGGTATTCGAACGGACCAAGATGTCTGAGATGTGCAAATAACTGCCCGGGTCTAGATTTGCATTATTTCAGGTCAGTGGCTTTCATTTTTACACGTATTCTTCATGTAAGCAGTCTCTCAGACAGTCTTACGTTTCTGAACACTATTGACTTCTTTATCAGTCCTGAATTCTGCTGGAAATCGGTTCTGCCATGCGAATTAAAAATACTGAAAACGAGAACAGAAAGCGACATCAGTTTAACTGCTTAATTAAGGTTGTCTGAGAAACGGTGTCTTCTGAGAGTTCTTCGAACAAGATACACATCTGTGATGTCATCTAACAATACATGGGTCTGTGCACTTCAAATGTGACATATTAAACTGTTAATTGGAGAAAACCATACGAAGTTGTATGAAAACTGATATATATTAATTTCGTTTGCAGCGTATACTTTATGTGTGTTCATAGGATATTTGAAATAGTTTATAGGAAAGCACAATGGACCACTAATACTGGATCGTACGATCTTTTATATTTGGTCAAACGTTCTAATATAACCGACGGACTCTGTGTTTAGGTTGAACGGTGCACACCTCGCCATAACGAGACAAAAATTGTATTTCTTTTTTAATGGATCACTGATATTTCTGATAGTTTAATCACTTAGGGAATTTCCCCTGACCAAACACCCCCATCTCGGCCCCCCCCCCCCCCCCCCCCCCCCCATAATACTATTGTGCACTTGTCACGGAATTGCCTCCCCTGCATTGCAGTAGTGGTCCAACAGTGACCAAAGCTCAAGAGTATCTAATATGGATCTTCAAAGGTGTCTACCTTCGCACAATATTACTCTTGGCAGAGTTGTAGATAGAAGGATAATGATGCTTCTATCTCAAGGGAGTTTTCACAAGATATTTTCAGAAGTCAAGAACAATGCTGCTTAGGGCCGAGCACTATTAACTTATATCTGATCCGTCGCCTTTTGTGAAGAAAGGGTTATACACTTATTTATTTCAGCTCGTTCAAGGGCCGCCCCCCCCCCCCCCCAATCCCGCGCTGATTTACTCAGTGGAATTATTCTTATTCTGGTATAGCTCTGTTTAGAGTGTATTTAGTAAATTGACTTAGACAAACATGAAGTACATTCAAAATGATTAAATCGACGTTAAATTTTTATATTTACAAATAACAAATTTAATAATCTCTTAGGTTTTAACAGGGAAAAAAATGAATAATTATTTATCAGAAAATTATCATCACTGTGTGATGTAATGGTAGTTTGTAAAGGAGGTCACTTGGCAGATTTTATGGGTTACTTAGCTGTCAGTGACGGTTCTGCTCCTTCTGATGTTTTGGTTCTTGGTAGACTGGATCGCGGATCCAGCTCGTCACTGGTCAAGCTTGTAGGGTGCAGCACGTTCCCAGAAGTATCAGGGAATGTCTACGAAGTTGGTTCCGCGTCTGATGATGGTGTCTAGCTTCGACTTCAATCCACTTGTACCCTTCTTGTTCCAGAGACAGTACCCTCAACTGGTACCACGAACTAGTATGGCAAAAGAAGAGACACAAATATCCTCTGAGTATTGAGTTTCCCGACACATGCTTATGTGTCCCCATCTTCCTATTCCACCATCTCATCTACCTCAGACTTTACCTTCGATGAGACTTAAGCTTAATCCGTCGAGAGAAAACGTTATTTACATTTAAATTGAATCGCTTTATATTTACTTTACATTCAAATGAAAAGATTAATAGTATAGATTGAATATGTTGACATTTACATCTCCACTGGCTGAAAAATGTTCACAATATAGATTGAATATGCTTTCATTATTTTTAAAGTGAATATGTTTACATAGACATTTCACTGGTTTGAAAATGTAAATATTATAATTAGAATGTACATCATTTCTTTCATCTTTCCCTCACTGCTCCAAATGGAACTTGGGACTACCTATGCTTTTAATTCTGTTTAAAAAACTAACAATAAAGCAGTCACCAGCCCTTGCAGTGGTGGTTCATGAAATCATCATTCTATATGCTGAGGTTGCCAGCCTCAAATGACTTGGACATCCACTAGCAATTTTCACATATTAATATTCAAATGGCAATATATACATATTAGTTCACATGTTAGTAATGAAAAGTATAGAATGTAAAATGTACAGCTTACGCCAATCTTGGCTCACATACTGTTTGCTCAGAGAAGTAGGTTAAGGCACTTGCAGATGCCTTTTACACGTGTTCTTGGGGGTCGTTACTTTAACAATAAATTCCCACTGTGACTCTGTGTTTTTAGCTTCCTCAGATCCTGGTTTTCCTTGTTAAAATAGTAGAGTTCTCCTGTGTTCTAAGTCCGCAAGACGCTCAAACAAAGGTCCGGTCTGATTAATGGAGCTGATTCTAGTCTTAACTCTGGCAGTCTGGTTGTCGTCTTGGCAAGCGATTCTCACAGTGTTCTAAACAGTGTCAGATTATATGGCACTTCGCCTCCCCCGCAGTTGTTGGTTACGATTTAGGCAGGGTCCAATCAGGAATTTGGTTCTTCTTTTTCGAACCCCCGCCAACAGTTTAAAAGCTGCATATTTAGGTGGGGTAATTCAGAATTATTCCGACATGGAAAATTCTGTGCGTGATGCAAAAGGTAATGTCTCTCATATGTGGAAGTGACAAGTCCGTACACTCTCTCGACAATGTGTTTCAGATGTAACATCTTACTTTCCTCTGAAGTAATGTCTTTGCAACTAGGTGTGCAGGAAACGACTATGTCATTCGTGTCCGCTGAGTGCATGTATGCCTCCGTCTGCGGGCGTGTAATTTTATCGCCTGGCACGGCTTGCACAAACAAAACTATGCAAAACCTGACCAGGCCCATGTGGGTTTTACCTGCGTTAATCTCCGCAAAGCTGTGAAGCGCCAAACAAATGTGATGAATTATCACCAAGAAGGAGTGTCAAATGATTTGACAATATCAAATGTCTGCTTGATAACAGCAGAAAGAAATGTGTCGACCCGGAAATTTCTCGTAATCAGTCCTCACTTCAAACTGAAAATAAATATTGCAGTAGTGGATAAGGGATCGAACCCAAAATTCCGTGACAGCACATATGAAAAGTACACACATTAAAACTACTACAAGTAGCAACGGGCTATGGGACTACCTTTCCCCTTTTTTTAAAAAAGGTAAAGGTAGTCAGTCTCATAGCGGATACTGCCGTAGAGGAGTGAAGTGTTAGGGACTTCACCATAGCTAGGTCCAGCATCGAGAGGTGGGGGTGACCAGTTCCCTTCCTCGCTGTCTTTTCCTTCCTTAACTCAAAGTCAGGTACCCATTTACAGCTGGGTAGACTGGAACGTGTCGGTACTCTGTCAATCGGACGCTCTTTCTTTTTTACTGACTATTAATTCGTCTTTGAAGCAATCTGGGCGTAGGCAGCATGCAAGACCTGATGCCGTAACATGTATGGCAACATATGTAGTGTACATAGCTATGTATTCTCTGATATTTTCTTATTATTCTTCAGTGACCCGCACTGTTGGAGTAAGCTCAGATGAAATACTCAGAAATAACTTTGTTGTTGTGGAAATTTCACATTTAGAAATCCTGAATTTACGTACATTTACTTGTATTATATATGATAATTTGTACATACATGTATTTACTGGCATGTCTATATAATATATAGTTTGTGTACACGTACACTTACTTGTATGTCAGTATGATAGTTTGTTTGCACATATAATAACTTACACGCCTGTATGATATTCTGTGTACACATACATTTACTTGTGTGTCAATATTGTCATTTCTGTACACGTACATTTACTTGTATGTCTATATGGTTGTTTGTGTACTCATTCCTTTACTTGTATGTCTATATGGCAGTTTTTGTACACATACATTTACTTGTATGTTTATGTGGTAGTTTGTGTACAAATTCATTTACTTGTATGTCTATATGGCAGTTTTTCTACACATTCATTTATGTGTATGTTTATGTGGTAGTTTGTGTACACATTCATTTACTTGTATGTCTATATGGCAGTTTTTCTACACATTCATTTACGTGTATGTCTATGTGGTAGTTAGTGTACACATTCATTTACTTGTTAGTCTGTTATTGTTTTTGTACATGTACAGTTACTTGTATGTCCAGTCTGTAAGATAGTTTTTGCACACACATATTTACTTGTATGTCCCTGTGATAGATTTTTTACACATGCATTTACTTGGTTGTCTGTAAAATAGTTTGTGTATATGTACATTTACTAATAAATCTGTAAAATAGTTTGCTTACACATACATTTACTTATATGTCTATGTGATATATTTTTACGCATACATTTACTTGAATGTCTAAATGGCAGTTTTTGTACACATTCATTTACTTGTATGTCTATAAGGTAGGTATTTTGTTTATACATTTAGTTCATATACACAAACAATTACGTGTAAATATGTGTGATAATTTGTGCACATACATTTACTTACCTGTCTTTATGATAGTTTGTGTACACACACATTTAACTTTTGCCTGCATGGTAGTTTGTGTACACATATATTTACTTGTGTGTCTATATGATAGTACGTGTACACATTTATTTACTTGTGTGTCTATATGATAGTTTGTGTACACATATAGTTACTTGTGTGTCTATATGATAGTTTGTGTACACATATATTTACTTGTATTTCTGTATGATAGCTTGTATAAACAGACATTTACTTGTATGAACATGTGAACATTGTTGCATTTATGTACATCAAAATCCAAGTCAGAGTTAATGTGATACGCCTAAAGATTATTGTCATTCTTTAAAACAAGATAGTAAACAGTTAAGCGCCAGTTCCGCCAAGACAGCTCCTCAGACCATCTGCGCTTCTCGTAAGAGCTCATCTTCCTGTCACGTGTAAACAGTTGTACTTCACCTGGACGCCTACAACGATTCATTTTGTACAGATTTTAATAGATGGCAAACTCGAAGGGAAGAACAGAGTCAAAACATCTCCATCATCATCCCCATTTCTCAACCCCTTCAGACATGCATTTTGTATTTCTTTATTCTTTTAAGTTTCACATCTGTGTGTTGTAAACAGTTTTGCCGGTTCTCGTCTGCTCTTGACTGTTTTCTGTTTGTTGTCTGAGATTCTTCTAAACTGTATTCAGTTTTCTTTGTGTCCTTTTAGATGACAGATGAATATTGAAGTGTGTTTGTGTGTATATACGAGTATATATATATATATATATATATATATATATACATATATATATATATATATATATATATATCTATATATATATATATATATATATATATATATATATATATATATATATATATATATATTCCAGAATAAAAACTACCTTGTCAAATGTTTTCATTGCGCTGAGAAATATATAAAAAATTAAAAGAAAACAACTGTAATACAAAAAATAAGAATCTTCAACTCCATTTTTTTATTTTCAAGATTTTGAAATTTGATAACACGTTCAACCTGTCCCAAAGATGGTACTTTCGGTTTGAATCAGGGTATCCTGTGCGAATGTGCATGCTATTTTGAATACTAGATTGCTATTTCAGTTTTGAATGGGAAGGGGTGGGGGGAGGAGGAAGGGGGCAACACAGGAAGCAGAACTGAAGGCATTCCTATTGTATGGCTCTGAAACATGGAGAACAACGAAAGGCACAACAAAAAAGATACAGATTTTCTTAAATGGGTGGTTGGGCATTATTGAAGGATTAAAATCACTGATTCATTATTAGTGTGAAAAGGCTGGACAGAACTAGGCAAATATCGGTGGAGCAAGATGTGAGAAGAAGTCGCTGGAGTCGGATAGGACACACATTGAGAAAATCAGTTGACAGAAATTTCATAAAAGGACATTATTTGTTCTGGAAACCTAAACGTAATAGAAACAGAGGGGGGGGGCCAAAGAACACACGGAGAAGAAGACGAGAGAGAGAGAGAGAGATAGCAACGATGAATAAGACATGGACAAAGTGAAAGGATGGCATAGGACAAGGAGGCTTGGAGTGCATTTTGTTGAAGGTATGGGTTCCACGGGAAACTGAAAGGTAATGATGATAATGAAGACGATGATGCTGGCGATAACGATGATAAACTAAAACTTCACTGCTTCTTTTACAATTTTTACTCTTTTTGCGTTTCATTTAGAAGTGTCCGCCATGCTCATCATCAGCTTTGCCACTCCTAGGTGGATTCACCTAGAAATGGGTTATTTTTTTTTTTTGGGTCCCGTCTATGTTTCATTTTCCTTCATTAGTTAAAGAACTCCACCTAGGTTTCGCCCAAATTTATCAAAAGTAGCCCAAAAATAGCACACAGTAACCCAAAAGTAGCCCAAAATAACCCAAAAGTAGCCCAAAAATAGCAGACAAAGAGGGTAAAGGATCCCGTTACACGCTTATTGAGGCATATTGGGAATACGGTGTTAAGCCCGTATTTTCTTGACCGTCGGCACACTAGGGGTGATGTGGTCAGCATCACGCCGGCCGCCTTAACCTTCCAAGAGTTGTTTTGGTACGAAATTCATGAGGCTGGGTCGACCCCGGAGCCTTTTCCAGTCTAAAAAAAAATCCCACCTCAACTGGGGATCGAACCATGGACCACCGAGCTAGGAAGCCAGTGCACTAACCACTACGCTACCGCGGCTCCAAAAATTGCAGAAAGTCGCCCAAAAATAGCCCAAGTCGCCGATATCTAGGTTTTTTTCTTTCTTCAAAATTCAGAGTGGCAACGCTGCTCATCATCATCCTCGTTCTCTGTTTCACTTCTTACGAAGCATAGTACCATCACTGTAGTTGTTCCCCTGGCAGGAAGGCTGTACCAAACATTCACATGAACTTCCAGCGGTGGTTTCCTGGCAATGTATTTTACATGATAAGGTTGCCAGCCCCATACACAACTTCATATTAGCTGCCTTGTACGATTTACGTATTTACCTGAGGGAGCAGAAGTTATTTTGCTTCTTTGTCTCTTCAGAGACCACCAGGACCTACACGGGACATCCGCCATGTTACTTCGGTTTAAATCCTTCCGGTTCAAGTAATGCGTTTGTGTCGTAATAGTACTAGATATCCCTGCACACCAACCAGAAGACCCGGTGTATCTGTCTTGGGTCTGGCCCCTACCTACCACCCCACTTTGTTGTGGCCGACTTAGAAGTCCAATAGTAGCTACGTTATCGCTAGAGTAGCTGGCTCTACTCGCAAACCCTTATCGTCCAAGTGTCCACGTAGAGATATCACCAGACGGGCACGTTTAACGTTAGATAAATAATCCAGAGTGCAGGAAGATCTTCAAACTGCCTCTCTTCCGTTCTAAATCTAACCGGTACTTTTGAAGTTATCAGTGTATTGCTTCTCTAGTGTCAACTGTTTATTTCTTACGCTGATGTGTGGGGTAGATTATAATCTTTTCACTTCTATACGATAATCTTCTTAGTTGGTTCCATCAGTGAATGGGCAGAAAAGATAAATTAATGGTAGAAGCTGCTAAACCATTTATCTCTCGTGTCCGCTTTATTTATTTATTAGGTTTTTTATTCGCACAGCTAAAACCATTGCATTTAAAAGAAAGCATACCAAGAGCTTATGAAAAAACATTTGTGGTTTGTTTAAACCCCAGGTTACCCTGCGATATTATCTCACACCTTTCAGGTAAAGTCTTAATCATTATCATCATCATCAATAAATACATTAACAAATAAAACGGTATTTAATCCGTTTTACAAATTAACGGTACACAGGAAATTTGTTAATTTGTAAAACTGATTGAACACCGTTTAATTTGTTAATGTATTTATGTTTATTTCCTTACCAGTTTTACAGCATCAACCTTTTTTATTCATCACCATCATCATTTACAACTCCCCAACGAGCATAGGTCTTCAACAAACGTATGCTAAGTCTTCTTCTACTGTGCCATCAGCTCAATATCTTTCAATGTCTTCCTCATTCCTGGAAACCAATGGTGATGAACTTGGCATCAAGATGGAAGAACTGAAGGCAGCACTGGAGAAAATCAACGTTGGCACAGTAGCAGGATATGATGGTATAACGCTAGAAATGGTTAGGTACATCAAAAATAGTCATCCGGCTGCACAGTCTCAATAGGCTGTAGAATGCAGTAACTCATAGCATAAATCCCTTTAGCGCAATATCCAAAGATCCGGCTACAGGTACACAACTTAAAGTACAAAAGCTGCAGAACACAGCAGCTCACGTTTCAAAAAGGTTTACATCCATATCTCTATAAGTGACGAAGATCACTGGTCGCTTACACAGCGGCATTGTGGTGGATTTTGATGTTATGAAATGTTGTTGATATGTTTCCTTATTGTACTGAATGAGGCCAGCTGTGAAGATCCCTGATGCTAAAAAAATTAGGGTTGAGTTATCAGGGTACCTTGCTGCTACCACCTTATGGCCTCAAGTAGACTTATTCTTGACTAGTATGAATGATAGCTACGTCTACTGTCTAGGGATATGCAAGTGTGGTGTGATGGTACTTTAACAATAATACACATCTATACAAACAAGTATTAAGGTCTATGATTAAAGGAAATAACACCTGGGATAAATTTGGACAATTAATAATTTTCTGTATGATTTATTTGGTCCTGAACCTAGTATTCTTCTGGTCAGGACATTAAAATGAAAAGAATTCAAGATATATACACAAAATGTAAATTTTAGACCCAAAGGGACAATTGTCCAAACAAATACTGTTTAACTATACTAATAGTGTTACTAAAATTTGTCTATTATTGGTTTCTAACACTGGATGGCGGTTTGGGATTCTATAATCACTCCCAGTCTCTTTAATATACAATGTCACTGTTAAGTTCTCTGGGGAAATAGTTTATTCTTGTTATACAGGGGTGTGCTGGTCTTAAAGCTGATGTAGAGTTAGGGTGCCAGATATTTTACTTATCTGGGCCCACTTGAACAGTCTGTAAACTTGGTGTCACACGATTTCGCTATGATAATGGCCAAAAGTAACAGGGTAGACTCTGCAGGTCCCTGTCACTACTGTGCATGAAACGACTTCTCACTGCTTCTCATAGACATCTGGCACCGGACTAGTGCCAGATAAAAACCCTGTAACAATGAAATAATGTCTCCTTGTTGATATCTTGCTTAAACTGTGTTTTATATATACAAAAGAGAATACATAAGAAATAAAGAGCTGGGTCATATCTAATGGACCAATCCAGCACATCCATTCCACAGTGTACCAGTGTTGTTCACATGTCTCTCCTACAAAGGCGGTACTGCATCTGCAATAATATTATTACTCTTTCTTATCTGCCATACAATAGGATAGGTGAGCTGTGCCCCTCTGGTCACCTAAGAAAATCTTTTTATTTCACAAAACATGTGCATTTACAAAACTGGCAATGTGTTATAGCCTAATTATACCTTCAGGCCCTGCCTAAATCAGCTTGGGACCTGATTACTTACAGTCGTGATGGCAGCATCTCTCACTCACATTTTTAAACAAAATATATATGAATAATGTCGGTCTTACCAGAAATTCAATGAAAAAACACAGGTACGTTGAATAGCAGACTCCAGATATACTGCTGGCTGAACTGTGATGCCTATTACTTTAATATATATTTGCTTTAATAAGGCTAATCACTTTTTCCAGAAATACACAACGTCCTGCTCTAGGGACTATCTTCTACAAATGTCGTCAAGCCTTTGAATGTACTCAATAATATGAAATGTTTTGACTAATGGGATCTACTACTAAGATTTTCCATTCAAATTTTTAAATCTAAGGTCCAATTTCGGTCCAATGTTAGTGTACTTCTGTCGGTCTGTCCGTCCGAACTTGGCATTCACCAAAATTAAACTTGGTTTTGGCATAACACTACCAAAAAACATATTCAGTTTGAGCCATCCCATAATTTTTTCTCCCCTTGTCTACCCCTTTCTACATGTACCCTTTCTTGCCTTTTTCAAGGACGCGTCAAAAAAATGTTACCGTTAGTGCAAGTCCAAACGAGCATGTGTTGGTCTGTCTGTACGAACAAATGCAGTCTTTTGTCCATAACTTTATTTCTGTCGGATTTTTTATTCGAAAGCATATTACCCATCAGGGCAAGACCAGTTTTAAGACTAGCTAACTTTTATGATCTTAAACCTATTAATAAAGAATTCAATATATTTTCCATTTTGGTGTTCGTTGTTTTCTAATTCTCAACTACTTGAATGTTATAAAAATCATCGCAGATCTTCCTTTTTCCCGGCAGGAAGTAATTATGCGTGTGTGTGTGTATATATGATTCTACAGTGTGCCTTTTGTTAGAAAATGTATTGGACTTGGCGGTTTATTTTTAAATTTTAAAGCTCGCGACATCGTTTTCGACACAAGCTAACGGCATCGTCTCGCACTGTCAGCCTGAGTAGCTAATTCAAACTTCTAACACTTGACAAGCCGGCAGCATGTGTCCGCTCTCTCAATCTTATGCGTTCGTGTGTTTTATTCTTACTATCTTTCCTGGAACCACTACGCTTGTAGATTTTTCAAATTTTTATCGTTAACCCTTGACGGGCGGGTTACAAAGTCCAATACTACTAGAGCTGCAATAAGGTTTTTGACTACGTTCTATCCTACCTAAATCAATGCGTTTTCTGGCGCAGGGAAGAAGACGATGAATTCGTTCAAGCGCTAACACGCAGCCCGAGACGTGAGCTCAATTCATACGCCTGTTTCCGCTCGAACTGTATCTAGAACATTCGAGCAGTTCCCTAACAAACCAACAGCCAGACAATAGAGCTGTGTTAAAAAATTGCTGGGTATACAAAACATCATCATCACCCAGAGCGTGTTTACAAGGGTGATTACTAAAAACTGACCTGTGCATACAAGTCTTTTAACGCTTAACTCCCCTACATTAAAGTGTGACTTAAAAATGACTTATTACTTCTGAGGGTCCTACAGGCATCCTGGCGTCACAAGACCATACCATAGGATTGGGAGATAGCCATCATAATACCTATTTTCAAAAAGGGTGACAACCGACAATGTGGAAATCATAGAGACATATCCCTGCTTAGTGTCCCTGGTAAAATTTACTCTATAATCCTGGAACAGAGAATCGGGCGCCTGACTGAGCCACAAATGGATGAGGTCCAGTGTGGGTTCCGAGCACACCGAAGTACTAAGGATTTTATCTTCACACTCTGGCAGCTGAGGGAAAAGGTCCTTGAGTATAAAGGTGAGATGCATCTTTACTTCTTGGATCTGGAGAAGGCGTTTGACAAGGTCCCCTGGAGCAAACTTTAGTACTGCTTGGCAAGGAAGAACATCCCAGCACCTCCGATCCATGCTTTACAGAAATTCTCTCACCTGATCTTTTCATACTCCTCATGGACGATGTCATCAAAGCATGCAAGGAAAGGACCAAAAAATATTCAGTGGGGAAGATGAGACATCTGTATTTCAGAACTGGCATTTGCCGACGATGTTGCCCTGATTGCTAAATCAGAGGCACATCTTCAATCTAACCAGCAAGTCTGGAATGAATAACTGAAGAAGAGATGGATGGTTATCAGCAGCTCCAAAACAAAAACCATGGTGATCTCAAGAGAAGGAAAAAGACAATATATTATGCTGGGAGAACAGATCCTGGAGCAAGTATAACACTTTAAATAACTTGGAACTATCATAGACTGGAAGGGAGGTATGAAAGAAGAGTTGGCTACCCGAAGAGCGGCAGCTAGGAGACTGTTTCAGGCCATTAATCGAGGATTCCTCAGTAGAAGATTGATTGACAAAAGGACGAAGATGGCTGTATTCTGCCCCACCTATGGCCCAGTCTTGGTATATGGATGTGAGTCATGAGCAATGACTACAACCCGCAAAAGCCAGCTCCAAAAATCAGAAATGAAGTATCTGAGGAAGGTGGTTGAAGTAACAAGAAGAAGCATGGTCCGTAACCAGACGATACGGTAAGGGATCAAACCTCAGCCCCTGCAGACCCAAGTAGAACAGTCCCAACTACGATGGTTTGGCCATGTATGCAGAATGGAAGAAGATAAGTTACCATGACAAATATGGGAAACCAAGAGCCAGGGATCCAGACCCCCAGGACGACCCAGAGTTCGCTGGGAGGACAAAATGAGACAATCTCTGAAGGACTGAGGACTAGATTGGAACCAGGCCAGGAGGAATACCCGCTGATAGGGACAGTATGATGTTTTCTCTGACGAATCTCTAGACCCCCAGGGTAGAAGGGGAACGACTAATTATTAAGTAGTTATCTTCCTCATTCCTTTTATGCTCTTCTCCCATTCTTTTCTCCATACGTTCTTCGTCCTCTCTCTATCTCTTTTACTTTGGGGATTTCAGAATAAGGAGGTCAGTTACCCCATCTTGGGGAAATTTTAAACCAAAGAAAACTTCAACGTCTTATTGGTTCATAAATATATATGTATTCAACTTCAGCCATTTTTATTTTATCTTACTAGGGAGCTAGCATTTGGTTTTTTTTATTTTATTTTGTAGCACGGGTCGCTGTGATGACAACAAACACTACAGATAATCAGAATCTATACGGGTCGCTGTGATGACAAAAAACACTACAGATAACCAGAATCTATACGGGTCGCTGTGATGACAACAAACACTACAGTTAACCAGAATCTATACGGGTCGCTGTGATGACAACAAACACTACAGATAACCAGAATCTATACGGGTCGCTGTGATGACAACAAACACTACAGATAACCAGAATCTATACGTGTCGCTGTGATGACAACAAACACTACAGATAACCAGAATCCATATAATTAATGGAAGATATTTATAACTGAGCCCCGTGTAGTCCCCGGGTGTGTTTGATGAGACAAATAAAGATTAGGATTACTGCTCCTTCGAGCATGTCGTACAATGTGACTAGTATTATGTTGTGAATGAGGCTGGCAAGCTCATCATGTAAAACAAATTGTTACAGAAATCACCGCTGCAAGAGTTCATGAATGTTTTGTGCAGGTTTCCAGCAACTATACCTCCTTCAGTGATGACAGCACGATCCATAATGAGCGAAAGGGAAAATAATGATGATGATGGTGGTGGTGTTGATGATGGTAACAATATACAGCGTATTTTTTAATTTATATTTCAGAAAAATCTGCAAAAATTGTCGCTGTCTGGCAGAAGACCACGACATGCCATCTTGCCAACAGAGAGACTGTCGACCAATGAGCATGCTGTTTCAGTCATGTGACTCGATATTAACACCGCCCGATTCCAAATCTGATTGGGCCGTAAAGTTCCAGAAGCTATCAATCAGTGAACCAGGAGACCTAACTCAGTTGAAGGCACCACAAAATGATGTTGTCATGACGAAACTGATTAGTGAAAATATGGTAAGCTTTCAGCTATGTAGGTCAGGGTTGCCCTTCAGCTTTCAACAAACTCATGCCAATTCCTCCTGTCCCGCGGTATCAGCTCTGGGTCTTTCACGTTTTCTTCGTCTTTTTCATTTCTGTCTCCAATTATCTTCATTGTTTTATTTTTTGGTCTTCTTCTACCTCTCTGGCCTTGGGGATTCCATAACAAGGACTGCCTAGTAATGCTAACAAGAAGTTTCTTCACTGCGTGACCTATCCATCGACAGCGTCTTCTCATCTCTTGTACCATGTGGCTGGTCCTTGTCACCAATTCCACATTGATGATTCTATCGTACCATGTCAATCCTTCTGTTTTACGCAAGCATCCGTTTGTGAAAGTCTGTAGCGTCTTGGCTGTTTTTGTGGTTCTCCGTGTTTCCGAGAAATATAATAGGACTGACTTGACACTAGCGTTGATGATTCGGTTTTTGTTTGTTTGTTATGGTGGATCGTTTTCTTTTGCTCTCCAAATATTTCTCAGTGCAATGAAAGCTCCCTCGCCTTTTGTCTTCTTATTTTGATATCACTGTTTGTCCCTCCTTTATGTATAATGCTGCCAAGATATACGTAGTTTATATATGCTGTAGTAGATAAATATAAACACTGGTATTACTGAGCTGCTGATATTATAACAGTAATAGCTGAAGCTATAGTACTATTATTTGTTTTTATATTAGAGATGTCAGCAGAGAAACACGACAGTCTTTGCTTTTAATTCTCGAAATTCCCAACCATTATTGTTTATTACCCCTCCATCTATCATGAGAATTTATCAAACATCCAACACATCCACAGAGATCAGAAAAGTTCATCTCCATGCTTCCCGAAGACAAGCAGGAGTTCGCCTCTCAGTTGCGCAGGAAACAGTTACAGCGGCAACTTCCGCTTCATGACCTTGACCCTCGGTTCTGTAACAGCCTGGCAACCTCCGAGCTGGTGAAGTACGAGAAATTTGCTGAACGAAGAAGGAAGAAAGCTGCTGGTATTGGCCAGATTGGAGAGGTCACGTCTTCAGGTTCTGTAGTGGTAAGTACGTAGACAGGTGTGGGTCCTGCTACGTTCAGTGCCCAGTCACGGAACACTCTTTCTGCTTGCTACGTTCATTGTCCTAGTTATAAAACACTCTTTCTGCTTGCTGCGTTCATTGTCCTAGTCATAAAACACCCTTTCTGCTTGCTGTGTTCATTGTCCCAGTCATAAAACACTCTTTCTGCTTACTGTGTTCATTATCCCAGTCATAAAACACTCTGTCTGCTTACTGTGTTCATTGTCCTAGTCATAAAACACTCTGTCTGCTTACTGCGTTCATTGTCCTAGTCATAAAACACTGTGTCTGCTTACTGCGTTCATTGTCCTAGTCATAAAACACTCTTTCTGCTTGCTGTGTTCATTGTCCCAGTCATAAAACACTCTTTCTGCTTGCTGTGTTCATTGTCCCAGTCATAAAACACTCTGTCTGCTTACTGCGTTCATTGTCCTAGTCATGGTACATTTTTTTTTTCTTGTTGCGTTCAGTGCCCTTGTCATAGAATACTCTCTCTCTCTCTCTCTCTCTCTCTCTCTGTGTCTCTCTGTCTCTCTCTATCACTATCTCTCTCTATCTCTCTCTCTCTCTCTCTCTCTTGGGAGACACCCTGTCCTGGTCTGCGAAAATTAAAAGGGTGTGAGAACAGAAAGTTAAAGAGTACAGCGATGAGGTAACCTATTGTTAACTAACACACACTAACCTAGTATGGCCTTGATTTTCAAGCATTCTCACTGTTCGTTGCATGCTACAACAAATACGACTTAATGAGGCAATCCAAAATGTCTGAAACATAACAGTTCGCATTGGCTCCAATGTTTGATCGAGTACGCAAGATGGAATAGTGAGTCTGCGGATCCCACAGTTAGCGCTGATGCATGAAGAAGTTATAAGAATGTCTGTGTGAGAAAGACTGAGTGAATGAGTGAAAGATTGACGCACGTGCATGGCGCCTGCCCTACCTGAGATACGGCTCGTGTGATGAGCATGAGTAGAAGGCAGTAAGTCTGGATCTGTATTTTTGTACAAAAATGACCGTAGATAAAATAAGTGAAAGACTGTGGTAGACAAACCGTCAATCAATCAATACCCATTAGCTCCCCAAGGAGCATAGGCCTTCAACAAACACATGCCAAGTCTTCCTGTCCTGTGCCATCCGCTCTTCTTTCCATGTCTTCCTCATCATTTTCACCTCTGTTTCCAGTTCTCTTCTCCATGTGTTTTTTGGTCTACCTCTGCCTCTCTTTCCCTGTGGATTCCAGAACAAGGACTGCCTTGTAATGCTATCAACAGGTTTCCTCAATGTGTGTCCTATCCATCGCCAGTGTCTTCTTCTCAACTCTTGTTCCACTGGCACTTGTCTGGTTCTTGTCATCAATTCCACATTTGTGACTTTGTCATACAATTTCAGTCCTTCTATTCTACGCAAGCACCCGTTTATAAAAGTCTGTAGCTTTTTGGTTGTTGTTGGAGAACAACAAAAACAACAACCAAGACAAACCGTGGTCAGAAAGAAATATTTTCTGTACCTTTGCCATGGAATACTCTGACCGTTTTTGAGAACACGCTATCCTGGTCTGCGAAAATTAAATAGGAATGAAAGCATATATATATATATATATATATATATATATATATATATATATATATATATATATATATATATATATATATATATATATATATATATATATATATATATATATATATATATATATATATATATATATATATATATATATATATATATATATATATATATATATATATATATATATATATATATATATATTGTTCTGGAATCGATAGGATATTCATAACATTTTTCTATTAAACCACATGGATTTTCTTGCGTGTTTACTGACCATTCATGACTAGATTTCCTCTGACAGGATTGGTTCTATATAACACAAAAGAACTATTTATCTTACCTCCACTTAAAGATTTGTTGTAAAGAATACTTTTAATTTAACGGAACGTTGCTTTTACATGTGGTTTTCTACTCTTCTCCTGCGAAATGCATCTTCCCGTTTTGCTGTTCTTAACGTCCCCAGGTGTACTAAATTGTTTGAACTTTGAACACTGTATTATTTTACTCTGACTTCCAGGACTGCGGTCTCTGATCTTCCCGTCTCATTTTCACACCTTCTTTACCCCAGAACTAAACATGTCAGTAACTCGGTCTACTTTTCTTATTAAAGTTGTCTCTCTTGAATAACAGCTTGCATATTTTTCCTCTACACTTTATGTTCCCGTCTAACATGTAAACTCAGCGGTAGGTAACTCAGGAACTGTAAGGATCTAATGTTTTCTCAGCAGTAGGCAACCCTGGAGCAGTAACGATCTACGTTAGAAATACTGAGCTGTCTTAAAGATCTACCGTGAAAAACCGTGTCTGTTTTCAGGTTTCAAAGAATTAGGAATAAGTAGAGCTTGTAAATAACTTTATCTCTGCTGAACGATCCGCTGTCTGCAACGAAATCGACAGAACGGTGAAAAACTCAACTAAATGTTTCACCGAATATGAACTTTTCTCCAAAGAACAGATGTCTGTCTATCTCATGCGGTTCACGAATAAAGTTTTTTTTTTTTTAAATTAAGTTAGCTTGCCGCTTTTGAGCTTGTGACTGGGAATGCAGTGAAAGTACCTTTACACCTGGGGACACCGCGCTTTCAAGTTCCAGCCGGAGAGGACTAGCTAGTCCGAAATTTATCTAGGTTAAAAAATTTTTTTTACCCCATCTGTCACTCAAATATCTACCAGAATATTCCCTGAAACTGGGTTTCTTAATCTGTGGTCCGTGGGTACATTGGGAGTCCGTGAATTTCGTCCGTGTACATAACCTAAAATTTAAAATATAACATTTAAAATTATGCTTTTATGTACATTTTGTTTTTTTAATAAGAAGGGGTTCTTAGCCTTCTTCGGACAAAGGGGTCCATAGTACAAAAAAAGTTGAGAAACTCTGCCGTGGAATCTATCAGTAGAACACGATAGACCGGATACCAACCCCTGTGTTAACGCTGTTTATTTGTCACTGCTCTTGTTTGGTATTACTCATCTACGCCTGCTGTGTAAATCATGCATGTGTACAGTATTACACCATACAGCTCACCTCAGCTTTTTACATCATGCAAATCGTCTGAGGTTACGTCAAATCTTACAATCGCTAAAGCACTGAATAATTATTTTTTTTAAAGGGGCATTACAAAAAGAAAAAAAGTTTTCCCAGCTGTGGTAGACTTTGTGCGAAAACGTGACACTTATCTTCTGATTCAAAAAGAAATATTACACATTCGATGGCGTCTATTGCATACTTAGCCAGGTGCAAAGCTATGCAGATAAATAAATAAATTTTTTCCCCTTTTACGTCAGAGTAGAAATAATTTTCCCCAAAACATTTTTTAGAGCTCTAACGCGAAGTTAACTGACAATTTGATATGTTTTTCCCCAACGTTTGATATATTTTTCATGGCGTTCGTTGCAGCAATAGTTTCACGAGAGTTGTGTCTATACACGTGATACTGACTTGTTTGGACGTGACGTAGACGCGCTGAGACCTGTCAAGAACGTGACATTGACATGTATGGACGTGTTTAAACATGAATAGATGAGGTATAGAAGTGTACAGTGTGAGCAGGGCACGTGTTATGGTATTTAGCGCCCTAGGCAAATAGCTCCTTTAGCGCGCCCAAGAAGTGATAAATATATATATATATATATATATATATATATATATATTATATTTATATATATATATATATATATATTTATATATATATATGAGGGCGGAAAATAATCGGCCATAATTAATATTAGAAAAACCGTTTGCACGACATCGATGTAACTTGGCAGCCAAATAGTGTGGCCTGTTATGCACATACGTGTGCAATGTTGACGTTGCTGCACCAGTCAGTGCGACCGTTAAAAGCCGTTTAGTGAGCACGGGCACTGTGTGGTCGTCGCATTCAAAATGGCTGTACGAGTAGAGCAAAGAATCTGCATCAAATTTTGCGTCAAGCTTCAACATTCCTCCACGGAAACTATTATGATGATTCAGAAGGCTTTTGGAGACGATGCAATGAGTGCTACACAAATAAAGGTGTGGCACAAACGCTTCAAAGATGGTCGGGAATCTGTTGAATGTGATCCCATTTCTGGAAGGCCTGCAACAAGCAGAACACCGGAAAATGTTGAACGTGTACGGGCTGCAATCAACAAAGATCGGTGACTGACAGCGCGAGAACTAGAAAAAGATCTGGGAATTCCAAAAACTATTGTATCCGACATTCTGACCCAGGATCTGGGTATGAGACGTGTCGTGGCAAAATTCGTTTTGCGGATTCTGCTACCAAAGCAGAAGGAACTTCGTGCCACAGTTGCTAATGATTTGCTTCAAACGCAACGAATAACCCAGATTTCATGAAGAAAGTCATAACCGGAGATGAATCGTGGATCAACTGCTATGATCCAGAAACGAAGGCTCAGTCGCCTCAGTGGAAGTCGCCTGGTTCTCCACGCCCGAAGAAGGCGCGGCAAACCCGTAGCAAGATCAAGACCATGTTGACTGTGTTTTTTTATTGGGAAGGTGTTATCTAGCGCGAGTACGCTCCTTCAGGCCAAACAATTAATAAGGAGTACTACCTCAAAGTTTTCCGTCGGTTGAGAAATGCAGTACGACGAAAACGACCACAGTTGTGGGCAACTGGCGATTGGCGTCTTCATCACGACAACGCGCCCGCCCATGCATCACATCTAGTGCAAAGTTTTTTGTTGAAACATAACATCAACCAGGTAACTCATCCCCCCTTTAGCCCAGACTTGGCACCCTGCGACTTTTGGCTTTTTCCAAAATTAAAATCATGTTTGAAAGGTAGAAAATTTCAGACCGTCGATGAGATTAAAGAAAATACGACGACGCAACTGATGGCGCTTCCAAAAAAAGCCTTCGCAGAGTGTTTTAAACAGTGGAAGAAACGCTGGGAGCACTGTGTGATGTCCCAAGGAGCCCACTTTGAAGGGGACTGAGCCATCATTGTGCTATGTAAAATGTTTATTGATTTATATTACATGGCCGGTTCTTTTCCGGACAGCCCTCGTATATATATATATATATATATATATATATATATATATATATATATATATATATATATATATATATATATATATATATATATATATATATATATATATATATATATATATATATATGTGTGTGTGTGTGTGTGTGTGTGTGTGTGTGTTTCCAGTTTAATCCCTTATGCTGCCAGAGATCTTCCTGTAATATTTTTAAGTTTAATACCCTCCACCGTCTTACGCTGCCAGGGATCTCCCCATCCACTCTACCACTCCTCTGTTATCTATCTTACTTTTCTATTTAAAAAATATCTGCAGCCAACCATGTCAGAGAGAGCAGTTCACGGTCGTATCCTAGGATACAACTTCGTCTGACGTGTTAGGCTAATAGGATTCACATTTTTTTTAATGCTGAAGACAGTAAAGGTCAGATTACAGGTGCACTATGCCTGAAGTAGCCAGGAAAGCGAAAGATTCCAATATGAAGATAGCGATGTGTGAAGACAGTTATTTCTTCTTACTTCTTCTGTTTTCTATTAATATATGGTTATTTTGTTGTCATGATTTAAAATTCAGAGTTGGAGAAATCAAAAACATACTTACTTACTTACTTAGTCGTTCCCCTTCTACCGTGAGGTGTAGAGGATTGGAAGAGAGAGCGCCAGACCATTCTATCAGCTGTCTTCTTCCTGGCCTGGTTCCATTCTAGTCCTCGGTCCTTCAAAGATTGTCTAATGTTGTCCTCCCAGCGGACTCTGGGTCGTCCTGGAGGTCTGGATCCCTTGGCTCTTTGTTTCCCATGCTTGTCGTGGTAGCCGATCTTCTCCCATTCTGCAGACATGGCCAAACCATCTTAGTTTGGGACTGTTCTATTTGGGTCTGCAGCGGATGGGATTTTAGGCCTTGACGGATCGTCTGGTTGCGGACCATGTCTCTTCTTGTTACTTCAACCACTTTCCTCAGATACCTCATTTCTGAGGTTTGGATCTGGCTTTTGTGGGTTGTAGTCATTGCCCACGACTCGCATCCATATGTCAAGACTGGGACATAGGTGGAGCGGTATACAGCCATCTTCGTTTTCTTACCAACCTCTTTCTTGCTGAGGAATCCACGATTTATGGCCTGAAAAAGTCTCCCAGCCGCTGCTTTTCGAGTGGCCAACTCTTCTTTGATGCCTCCCTTTCGGTCTATAATAGCTCCGAGATATTTAAAGTGGTCGACCTGCTCCAGGACCTGTTCTCCCAACTTAATCTGATGTTTTCTTTCTTCTCGTGATATCACCATGGATTTTGTTTTAGAGCTGCTTATGACCATCCCTCTCTTCTCCAGCTAAAATCAAAAACATGCAGTTAGTAAGTTTTGCATAAGCAAAAGTTGTTGTTGTTGTTGTTTAACTAGGGCTGCTTAGATTCTCGCTCTTTAGCAGCCAATACCAGTTTGACGAGTCCTTCGTATCATCTACACTGTAGATTTAGGCTTTTCCTATGGCTTTTCTGCCAATCCGAAACGTGTTGAGTTGAAATCATGAGCTCCAGTTTCTCCAGCTTGGCTTGCATTTAAAGGATCGTCATGTCTGGTCCTAAGTTAGGAGGATGAAACGCGTGGCATACTGTGCTTTTTCCGCCATCCAAAGGTGCGCTCCAAATATGCAGAGCTAAAATACTGTGCTCTGGTTCTGGGCTCTCCCAGGAAATTGTCATGTCCTGCATAGAGCCACTTCTCAGCTCCCAGATAGCCTACATCTCAGTTTTGGTTACGACAAAAACATACCTTCGTCTATATTTATTTAACTTTTTTATTTAAAACCTCCTTGAGAAATATTGAGAAAGAATGGGCGCATCTTGTGGAAAGAGAAGAAAACAAATTGAAAGGTCCTAGAAAAATTAGGAATAAAAAAAAGAAATAATATAGGAGATCAAAGTTAGACAGCTACAATATTTTAGCCGTATCTTCTTCTTTGTACAATCATGACGTCATCGTTAAGCGAGGTACGATGCACTGTTTCGTTAAGCCTGTGGCCCAGTGCATCTCATTTTAACAGACATTTCTGTCGAGTCGCCTTCCTTAGCCTTTGACTGTCCCCAGCCTGCCTACAAGGGAATAAAAAGACACAACACATTGCTCAAAACCATAATGGACGGAAGAATTGAAGGCAAACGTGCAAAAGGGAAACAGCGCTATAAGTTGGAAGATAACATCAAGAGATGCAAAAGATAGAGTCTACCAGAGTGCACCATCGAGACAAGAGACAGGAGACAAGAGACAGGGGACAAGAGACCGGAGACGTTCTAGGAGATCCTTTGCAGCCTTCTTCTTCTTCTTGCGATCGCATCTTTGATGTTTACACCGTCAGATGAGTTCTCATGATGAACTCGACCGTTGTCTGGAGTTCCTCTTTAGCTCCATACATCTTTGATGTTTACACCGTCAGACGAGTTCTCATGATGAACTCGACCGTTGTCTTGAGTTCCTCTTTAGCTCCATACAGCTTTGAGTTTAGTGTTGAGTCATTGGGCCAGTATATCTTTCTTAACTGGTCGTACAGAAGACAATCCTGTAGAACATGCTCAGCAGTTTGTTCGTTTAATCCACATTTTCACAGTGGTGAAGCAGACAATCGTAGCTTGTACATGTGTTTATTCAGTTTGTTATGCCCTGTCCTGAGGCGAAAAATGGTGACCTGTCCCTGCCGGTCGTTAGGTCGATTCTGTTCTTTGCAGCCGACTATCGATGTAAAGATGGCAGATGATGTTGAGATACGAGGACATATGTGCAGGGGGCCGACAACCTCGTCGTGCTTTGGGGCAGGTTTCCTGCCAGGGGAGCAGTTACAGCGGTGGCTCCACGCTCCATAAAGAACCAAAAAAAAGAAACAATAAGAAGAAAGAATATACTGCAGACGTCGGTGTTGCCGAGGGCGGACAGGGAAGCTAAGAATAGTAAAGCTGTGCCCTTCTGAGCATGTTCTAAAAGGCAACTAAGGAATGTTGGTCATGCAGCCGACTACTCGTTCTTGCAGAAACTTTAAGTAAAAAAAAAAAAAAAAAATTCTAGCTATCAAAATAATAATACAAAAGGTAAGAATAGCTTCCGTTGTCCTGGGAAACCTATTGAAAACAAAATAAATCAAGTCCAATAATAATAATAATAATTTTTTGAATACATTAATAAAAGTAAATAAACAAAATAATAGAATCTTCAACCATCATGTCAGGTCTATCGTGTTCAACCGTTAGATTCCAAAGCAGGGTTTCTCAACCTTTTTTGTGTTATGGACTCCTTTGATTGTCCGAAGAAGGCTATGAACCCCTTATTATTTAAAAAATGTACATAAAAGCATAATTGTAATAATGTTATATTTTAAATTTTAGGCTATGTAGACGGACCCCATTCACGGACTCCCAATGGGTACACCACGGATCACAAGTTAAAAAACTCGGCTCCTGGGAATCTTCTGGTAGATATTTGAGTGACGGACGGGGTAAATAAGAATTTTTAACCTAGGTAAATTTCGGACTAGCTAGGTTTCTCCTGTTGGAACTTGAAAAAGGGAGGACAACAAAAAACGACAACCAAAAAGATACCGACTTTAAACATGGGTGCTGGGAGCAGCATAGAAGAACTGAAATGGTACGACAAGATTACCAAGGTGGAACTGATGGAATGAACCAAACAAACACTAGTCAAACAAGAGGTGAGGAGAAATTACTGGTCTCCGTAGGACACACACCAAGAAAAGCAGCTGATAGTATTACAAGGAGTCCTGGTTCTGGAAATCCCCGGTGTAAGAAAAGAGAAAAACCTAAAAACACACGGAGAATGGAATAAACATTTATAACACATAAGGAAGGAAAATCCGAGGCCTGTAAACAGTAAATAAATATTAGATAAACAAAAAGGTATGTTTTCAGGCACTCGTAAGAAATAAAGAAGTAGAACACTAGACAACAGAAAAACAACAGAAGTGAGTGGCTTACCCAGGTCTCGAACCCAGGACCTTCCGTGCGACAATCCCGCCTAGCTATGCAAGCGAATCACATTATCCTCCCTGCCATCTAGGCATCACCAAAAATGATGCTTCGATGACGGGTCATTAATGCGACCCGCAATACATAACACCGGAAATTTAACATAGGCAGTCCAGCCTATTAATGCCTCAATCACTTCTGTTGTTCCCCTATTATACAGTATAGGTCAGACTACACAAGACAAAGACCTTAATACAGTACTGTGTCTAGTAAATGATAGAAGACTTAGAACAGTAAGAATGGAATAGAAGACTGGGATGGCAGGAATAATTAAACCGGAAAGATGATGAACGGATGGCACAGGACAAGTGTGAATTTTGTTGAAGGTCTGTGCTCCACAGGGAGCTGAAGAGGACTGTCGGAATGGATATTCTGTTGACCAGTGTTTCTCAAACTTATAATAATCGTGTACCCCTAATGAAAGTTTAGTCTTACCTGTGCACCCCTCTCGGATGATAATTTGAGGGTAGTTTTAATAGTATTATCTTATCTACATGAGGGCATGTACTATTCTTCTGCTCCTTCTTTCGATCCCTGAGGATTTGAGTTTTCATTCTTTACACTTTTGTATTTTGGTGTGAGTTCAAGGGCTTTCTTGCAAACCCAGAAGGTTTCCCGAAATCGGCAGGCTCAACATTGGTAAAACATACAAGACCTACTAATTGGCGGGTGATATAATGCCACGAGTTGAGTCGTCCTCTAGCATTGAGGGGATCAGCTTATACTTTGCTATATATAGAAATAATAATTTTAAAAAGAGTAATTACAATAACGTATATAATAATAAAAATAAAAATATTCCGACAAGACATCGGATATTAACCATGGATTGTAAGTATGGTATGATAAGAAAAAATGAATAAGAAATTTGTTGTGTTTCCCTTGACCCCTTTTTTGCGTACACCATGGGCATGTGTACCACACTTCGAGAAACACTGCTGTCGACTATTAAGAAATGATACTGATATGTCATAGGTGGAACTATTTTGGGAGAAATCCACGGAGTTAGTAGCAGTTGTTTGTTTGATGGTCTAGGGTGGTACGAGCTTCCTGAAAGGCTGAGAAACACTTTTGGGAGTATGAACAACAGAGAAAACCAATATTAGATTATTTGCAACCATGTAATTCATCCATGACTGTAGAACAGATGTTGAGAGTAGACAGACCCAGAGAATTGCACAATTTAGTTAAACAGTATATAACACGAACATAAATTAATATATAACGATCAGTGATTGTGTGACGGGAAGGTTAGACTCTGGAGGGGGTCTCGTCCTGCTTGTTGATGGTGGCAGATGATTGGTGGATTGAGTGTCCTCCCCGGCTTTCCTACCCTTCTCCGTCTTGTTAATAAGTTAACAACATAGCAGCTGTGGGAGACTTTTTTTTTTTTAAGTTGAGGGCACACACATACATTCACACACTTTTACATTTTTGATTTATTCTATTTGGACTGAATTGAGTGGGGAGATGATACCATATTTTGATATCGGGAATTAAAATTATTATCTTGAATTAACTACAGTAACATGGTTCGCAACCAGGCGATACGTCATGGCCTCAGAATGTCTACAGAATTGGAGAAGACCGGCCACCACGACAAATATGGGAAACTCCAGAACTCCAGGACGACCCATAGTTCGCACGGAGGACAACATTAGACAGTCTCTGAAGGACCAAGGACTAGATTGGAAACAAGCTGGGAGGGAGACAGCCGATATTATAGTATGATGCTCTCTCTGACAAACCTCTACACCTCAGGGTAGAAGAGAAACGGCATTAACTGCAATATATATTCTAATTGTAACTCATCAAGGGTTTAACGGGACATTATATATATATATAAACAAATCTCTTCTTGTGTGTTTCACTGGTAGGGTTGCCACAGCTGTCAACAGAAGATGGAGAAGGGAAGTCCGGCTGTCATTGCCACCAAAGTAGTTGGCGAGTGCTGGCATCCTGGCTGTTTTGTTTGCCTCACGTGTAGACAGCTCCTGGTGGATATGATCTACTTCAGCAAGAAGGGGAGGATCTACTGCGAGAGGCATTACGCTGACCTACTTTACCCAAGATGCTTTGCTTGTGATGAGGTGAGATTGTTTAATACTCGTACTTCACTTAATCCTTCACTTTACTACTGCTAAGCATTGTACGAGGGGCGTTCAGAAAGTAATGCACCACATCGTTTTTCTCAGGAGCTGTTTATTCAAAAAGCATGAAATTTATATACAATATACATGGATATGTCATGTAAACATCGGTATTATTCAACATAATCCCCATCAACTTGTACGGCTTTATGCCAGCGCGAAACAAGTGCATGTATTCCTAGCCCGTACCAGATTTTGTCTTAATCATGTAGCCATTTCTTCGCTGCAGGAATCACTCCTTCATCATCTTCAAACCTTGTCCCACGGAGTGCATCTTTAAGTGGACCAAACAGATGAAAATCAGAGGGTGCCAAATCGGGACTATAGGGTGGATGGGGTAGTACAGTCCAACCCAATTTGGTGATTGCTTCCTGTGTTGCCAGACTAGTGTGAGGGCGCGCATTGTCGTGAAGGAGAAGCAGGTCTGCTGGATTCTTGTGCGGCCGAACTCTGCGAAAACGTTGATTGAGTTTTTTCAATGTTTTAATGTAAGCTTGCGAATTGATTGTCTCTCCTCTTGGCATAACGTCCACAAGAATCACACCTTCAATGTCCCAAAAGACAGTGATCATGACCTTTCCAGCTGAAGGAATTGTCTTTAATTTCTTTCTTCTTGGTGATTGCGGATGATGCCACTCCATTGACTGTCTTTTTGTCTCAGGTTCAAAATGATGTGCCCAGGTTTCGTCGCCTGTAACGATCTTAGCCAGAAAGTTCTCTCCATCAGCATTGAAACGCTCCAACAATTCTGAAGAAATTGCTTTCCTTTGCAATCGGTGGTCATTTGTGAGACTTCGAGGAACCCATCTTGCGCAAACCTTAAAAAATCCGAGAGTTTTTATAACTGCATTTGCACTACCAATGCTGACTGACTGCTGTAAGGCCAATTGTTGAGTAGTGATTAGCCTATCAGTAAGAATAATGCCCTCAGCGCATTTCAACATTTCTGCGTTGGTGGCTGTGGCACGACGTCCACACGCGGCCGATCAAGCAGCTCCGTATCTCCACTTCCTGATTCTTTGATTCTCTGAACCCAGCTACTGACTGTACTCCTGTCGACTGCAAAACTTCCATACACATCACATAGACGCTTGTGAATATTCACAACAGTTTCCTTCTCTGCAACGAGAAATTCTATCACAATTCGCTGTTTATAACGCAAGTTGCTAACACGCTCCATTTCAACGGTTTACGGCAGCCGTATTATTTGGCCGGTTGCAGTGCAATTTAGTACACACAATTGGCACATGCCATATTTGAAGTGTGCAAAATTTCATGCTTCTATCTTCATTATTAGCTGAGAAAAACGATGTGGTGCATTACTTTCTGAACGCCCCTCGTAGGTAGAACAGATGCCTTCGTGGGAATTTCATGAGTCCGGCATTATATCGTAGTCTCTAGTACTAAAACCTTGAGCCACTCCCTTTTCTGTCGTTTTGCCATGTTCTTCTAATTTTCGATCGTCTGATATATTAGTATAGAGCACGAAGAATGCCAAGTCGAGACATAAGACAAAAAGACAACAGTTAAGTTTAATTGCTAGAATCTCCATAGCGTAGCTAAGCATTCTAAAAGTGTACGAAATTAAAGCGCACAAACTCTTGTTCCTGCGAATAACTTAAAGTTTTAAATTCTTTCCCTTTATGTTAGTTTTAGACTTGTTCATACAAGGGAAACAACTTTCCAAAATATTCTTTACAGATCATAGTGAAATACAGTATGGAAATAGATATTGCATTTGCAAACACACTTCATAAAATACTACACTGAGTGCAGTCTGAGAAAAAAAAAAAAAGAGAACATAAACTCTGATGAATATTTCAATAAGTCATATTTCCATAAGTCATAACAATGACAGTTCACATAGTTTAGGGTGACCATATCGCTTTTTACAAAACACTGAAATTTTCAGACTTTTTGTGGTACACCTCAGCCTTCGCTGTTCTCCACCATGTTGTCTTTGGCTCCTTACACACACTCATTTACAAATTTTTTTGTGTGAAACTTTTCTATTTTTTTTTTTTTGCAAGAGCTTTGGTGAGGTATACACCATACAGGCCAAAGACAACCTTTTTTTTTTTTTTTTTTTAAATACAGGCGCTCATTGTATTTTCATTTTTATACTAATATTCATGCGATTATTGTCAATGTATCAATGGATATGGCTTTGTAAATTTCTACGGAATGTGAATAAAGATGTTAACCGGGAAAAAAAAAAGTTGTCTTTGGCCTATATGGTGTACACCTCACCAAAGCTTTTGAAAAAAAAAAGTAGATTAAGCAAATAAGGCTCTTAGGAATCAGATACAGCGATAGCCTCATGCCTTGTAAGGATCACCAAAAAAAGTAGCAGTCATTTATTCAGTGTTACTGTCATTACTCTCTTTATTAAAACATTTGTTACATACTGAACTACTCATCAATAAATCTATACCCTTCAGCATCCAAAAGAACATAGGCTTTCAACAAACACATGTCAAGTCCTCCTGTTACATGCCAAGTCCTCCTGTTACATGCCAAGTCCTCCTGTTACATGCCAAGTCCTCCTGTTACATGCCAAGTCCTTCTGTTACATGCCAAGTCCTCCTGTTACATGCCAAGTCCTCCTGTTATATGCCAAGTCCTCCTGTTACATGCCAAGTCCTCCTGTTATATGCCAAGTCCTCCTGTTACATGCCATCTGCTCAAGGTCTTTCTGTGTTTTTCTCATCATTTTCATTTATGTCTCCAGCTCTCTTCTCCACATGTTCCTTGGTATACTTCTACGTAAGTAGCCTGTGGATTTCAGAACAAAGACTACATGGTAAAGCTATCAACAGGTTTCCTCAATGTGTATCCAATCCTTCACCAGCCTCTTCTTATCTCTTTTTCCATTGGCATTTGTCTGATTCATATCATCAGTTCCAAACTGATGACCCTATCGTACCATTTCAATCTTTATATTTTACATAAGCACCCATTTATGAAAGCATGTAATATAAGGATCCCGTTACATGCCCATTGAGGCATATTGGGAATATGGTGTTAGGCCAATATTTTCTTGACCATCGGTATACTAGGGGTGACGTGGTCAGCATCACGCCGGCTGCCTTAACCTTCCCAGAGTTGCTCTGGTACCCAATTGGGGCTGGGTCGACCCAGGAGCCGTTTGCGGCCTAAAAAAATCCCACTTCATCTGGGGATCGAACCATAGACCACTGAGCTAGGAAGCCAGTGCACTAACCACTATGCTACCGTGGCTCCCATGTAATGTCTTGGTTATTTTCTTTCTCCATGATGCAGAGCCATACAATAAGACTGACTTGACATTTGAGATGAAAATTCTTATTTTTGTGGTGAACAGCTAATAATGACACTAAAAATGTTTATAGTGAAAATTACTTATTAATATTTCAGATAATTTTTTCCCGTGAGTACACTCAAGCTGAAGGTCGTTCATGGCATGTCCAGCATTTTTGTTGCTGGTACTGTGATGCTGCCCTCGCTGGACAGAGATACATCGCCAAAGACAATAACCCATATTGTGTCAATTGCTTTGACAAACTCTTCAGTAAAGTGAGAGCACAAATGGCATGTTCATGTTTTATCATCAATTTTTCTTGATCACTGTTTACATAATAATGTACAGGTATACCTCAGAGATATTGCAGGTTTGGTTCCAGACCACTGCAATAAAGCGAATATCGCAATAAAGCGGGTCATACCCATTTTTTTGGCTTCCCAGTGCATATAAAAGCCTAAAATCATGTTTACACTATGTCTATTAAGTGCGCATTAGCGCTAGATCTAAAAATAAAATGTACTGTAAAATATGTTATTGCTAAAAAAATTGTAATCTTCATCATCTGAGCCAAAATCTATCGGAAGAAGAAGGCACGTTCTAATAAATAAACATAAATAAAGCGAAATATTTGCGAAGCGCAATAAAGCGAGGTATACCTGTAATTATAATAATTTATGTGTATTTTTCATCAGTCTCAGAGGAGACTTCAAAAGAATAGAACTTCTGCTATGTCAGGCATATGGTAAGACATGACTAATATAAGGTTGGGCATAGCACTGGCAATCTCATCAGAAAAACAAATTGGTACAGAAACTGCTGCTGCAAGAGCCCTTGAATGCTTTGATGTAGGTTTCCTGCAAGAGTACAACCTGCAATGGTGGTTTCATGCTCTACAGGGAGCAAAAAGGGAAATAAATGAACAGGTCTCATTGTTTAATTTGCAATGTGGAACACTGGACGTTCTGTTCTATACAACATAGACACATCACACGATACAAAGATTCTCAGAAACATTAGCATTACAAATGGCTATTTCAATCTTTTTTTTTTTTTTAATGACATGCTCACAAAACTTTTCCTAGTATGGGGAAGTCTCTAACACCTCACTCCACTTTGGCAGTTTCTGCTATGAGACTACTTACACCTTTTTTGTTTTACCTTTACATATTAATAGATAATTTCTCTTCTTGCACTGGGTGACCTATGACCTTCCATCATTCAGCTAATTTGCTCTCTTGGGTTTAATTATTTTTACTCACCATGCCCACACAATTGCATGGATCCAGAGGTGTTCCTAAAGTACTTGGCACCCAAGGCGGATGTTACCTGTGTCACCCCCATCCCCAATAAAGAATCACACTAGTAAGAAACATTTTAACAGTAAGTACTATATTAATAGTGTCCGATGGCACCTCCCCCCCCCCCTCCTAGCTGTCACCCAGGGCTGACTCCCCAGCACCCCCTTTATACGCCACTGCATGGATCATATCCAAGTCAACCACAACAACCCAACTAATATTTAAAACTTTCTTAAAAAATGTTTAGACATGTTACATACAGATATTGGGAGTATGGTATAGTGTTTTTGTTCCTCAAATCCTGCTTGATAGACTACAATAGTATGTAGATATTAAGGCAAGCATAATATAAATAGAAATATATTCAACCCATATTGAGGAAACCAAATTCTAACACATTTTGGAACCCACATAGAAAGAAGAATAGGGGAAGACTAAGGAATGCATAAATCAAAGACATGATGTCAGAGCTGAATGATACACCTGGAGGATGCACCTGGAGGGATAGGGGGAAAAAAGATAGGCAAAAAGACAGCATAAATGAAAATGTGTGGCCAGTAGCATATGCACTCAAGAAAGTCAGTCAAAGTGATTGAAATTTCCGTTGCCCTAAACAGACGTGCTGCTAGGGATGGCATGGGAAACAATGAGCAAGTAAACCGTTTTTGTTTAATCATTTGCTTTTGTTTGCCCTAAACGCCATTCTTTTATTTTCAAACATAATGGCCATCATCTACTTTGACGGTTGGATCCCTAGGACGGAAGAAAAGAATTTAAATCAAAGTACATGATTTCACTACGCGAATCTGTTAGTACTAACCTGAGGACGTGAATGCACCTTTTCCCTGTATCTTTTTGTCCTCTCACCATTCAGGCAGATACTCACCGTCTTCGGAGGTACCCATTAGAGCTGTGTCGGCTCAGGAGCCGTTCAGGTTATTCCAGTCCCTGGTCGACGACACTTATTCAAATGTCTTCGCCAGGGCTCGAATTATTCCAGTCCAAGTCCCGGTCGACAACGCTGCTTCAAATGTCCTCGCCCGGGCTTGAACCTGGCCAGCGCAGTGTGGTAACCACTACACTAGCGCGGCTCCCTGGCTCCCGTTTAGGAAGCCTGCACAAAACATTCACATCATCTTGCAGCAGTGGTTTGTGTAGCAATTAGTTTTAAATGATGATGTTGCCAGCCTCATACACAACCTGATATTAGTCGCCTTGTACAGTACTCATAATGTATTGGAAGTTATTCACATTATTTGGAATTGAAAACAATATATATGCTAATTATAACCCATCAGAGTTTGAACTGGATATTTTTCATCATTAAATTTTTTTTTTCATAAATATACCTGAGGGAACATTAGTCATATTCCTTTTTGTCTGATAAAAGACCCCTGGGAACTACACAAGACATTTTTAAAAGTCTTATATATTTCCTCGTATTTCTATCATCTGAAATACTTTGGCCACATTAAACGTCATTGTAGTTTAGAAAAAGCAGTGATGAAGGGTATGGTACCTGGAAGTCGAGGCAGGGGCCGACCAAGACGACAGTGGACACAGGACATTGAAGAAACCTTGAATATGACAATGGAGGAGGCGGGAAGGTTGGCTAGAGATCGAGAGTCTTTCACGTGGGCTGTGATGAGAGCAACTTTCTGCAAAGGACATGCTACATGATGATGATTTCTATCCTCACAAAGGACCATAATTTTTCTTTCATGAGATGTTAGTATGCCAGTACTTATGATTCTTAATACAATCTACTGCTTTTTCTTGAGTTCAATTTTTAACTAAGTATCATGTCTGTAATCTGCAGATGTGTAACACTTGCCAGAGGCCTGTCACAACTGATGCTCCAGGAGTCACTCATGGAGGCATCCACTGGCATGCATGTCCTCACTGCTTTAGGTAAGAGCACCAACTTTATATACTTTTTTTTTATTAATTAAAAAAAAAAAAATTATTTTGCAACTCCAAAATCCACCAGAATGTTTTACAATCATCCATCTAATTTTGGATGTGTTTAAATATTTAGATTAAGACAAACTTCTAATCTGTGAGAGCCGTTTGGATTTATTAAATTGCATTAAAAAGACACACACAAGTTACATCCACTATCACCAAGGGCTTATAGGCTGAAACAAATGAAATTCAGGTCAGTCAAGGTCAATGACATAATTTTAAACACACAGAACTCAGAATAATACATGGAAGGATCAGGGATACTGATATTCATTAACGGAAAATAATCACCCATAAGGGCCACCAATGATATCCTACACCACAGAATAACCAAACACTGAGACAGATAGGAAATATGTGGATGATAGAGGCTAGAAGTGAGTTTTTTGGAAACAGTGGATACAAGAGCTAGAGGGCGCGCTAGAGAAAGGTGAATTGGTAACATAGAAATTGAGCAAAAGAGCAAAATATGTAAAATACAGAAGTCATCAATGATTCTGTTTACTACAGTGTACTGTACTTGGAGAGAAACTTCAACAGTGACATGGGCAGGTTAAGTTATAGACTTTCATAAAGGAGTGCTTGCATGGAATAGAAGGATTGAAATGACATGACAAGATCACCATTCACCAATGTGGAACTGATGAAAAGAATCAGACTGGTGCCAATGGAACAAGAAGTGAGAAGATATTAATGTTACATAGGAAACACATTGAGAAAACCGGTTGATAACATGTATGTTGCATACATATATATATGTTCCTGACTCACCAGCAAAGGCATGCTGCATGGGCAACAGCTTGACCTCTTTATCTCCAAGTGCCCAATTTCGTGCCCACTGAGACATCATTTCGGGGGCTTATTCCTTTGGTCAGAAATGACTGAAAGAGATAGGGAGATAGAGAACATGTATGTTGTATTCTCTTTCAAACTGATCACCATTAACATCATATGGGATTTATTATATAAAAATCACGTTTTCCCCCATACTTCATTACAGCTGCCACACATGTGGACGTAACCTACTAAACCAGCACTTTATGCTCAGTGAGGGCAAGCTTTTTTGTGGGGCCAGCTGCCAGCACAGGACTGGACCAACATGCTATACTGCATCCATAGCCAGGCAGTTCACCCAGTAACTGGCAAACAGCTTCATTGTCATTACCGCAAGACTCACCTTCACTTGTTAGCTCCTGTTGTCATCATCTTTAATTCACCCCCACAGTAATCTTCACCATCATTGTAGTAATGTAGCAATAACGAAATGCTATCATCATAATGACTATCATCATTATTACAGTTATACTTATCATCACCATATTCATTATTATCATAAGCAATCTTCTCTAATAATTTGCTTAGTATGTCCAAAACTAATGAACGCAATGCAGACTGAGGGAAGCATTCATTAAAACTAATGATCACCATCCTTTTCTTTTGTGCTCCATTTGGAGCATGGAATCACCACTGCAGCTAGTCTCCTTGCAGGAAGCCCGCACCAAGCTGTCACGTGCTCTTGCAGGAAAAATTTATTGTGACAATTTGTTTTACATGATGAGATTGCCAGCCGCAGGCACAACCTCATATCAATCACCTTGTATGATGTACCTGAGGGAGCAGTAGTTATGCTTTTTTTTTCATCTTTTTAGAGACCCCCCGGGAACTACATGGGGCAATCACTAAAATAGTTCAGATTTTTTAAAACCACATTTACTAAAGCACATCTATGGTTGAGTAGTCAGAACATTTGCCTACCTCGCTAACATTTGTGGCAATGGTTTTTTTTTGTTTCTTAAATTTATTTTAAATTCAGTTTTCCATCTTCAGTGTTTATAAATATCTTTGTTAAATATAGTTTACAATTGTCTGTGTAATGTTGACAGACTTGCTTGCTCAGTGAAATGTGAAAGGAAATAAACTAAATACAGGAAAATGGGTGCTATTCTCAGGACGTGAGACAGAAATTGCACACCATACTTCTTTGTTTTCATTTCTTGATTGGATGCTGGCTAGTATTATCATAATCATCACCCATCAATAACATCCTCACCGTTATCAATGCAGCCATTACTACCATTCTACTAAAACAGGTGTATTATTATTGTCATTAACAACTTCTCCATTAACACCACTATTATCAGTAGCAACAGTTGCACAATTATTATCAAAATCATCATCAGCATCATTACCATAGCTATTAGCTGTCACCATCTTCACTGTTACCCCCTCATGATTATCATTATCACTATCAAGGGGATTTTTACTCTCCCTAGCCCATGAACTGCATGAACATTTACACTGATGCACATTATAGATAATGACCATATAGATTTTGGGACTCAATATTGGAGAGCTTACAAATTTGGACCAATGTGCCCTACCAAGCCATGCTGTAAAAAATAACTAAGGAGGGTTGTGCACAAGGATAGCAGACTCATTATAAAAAAACAGATGACTACAAAAACCACAACAAAATAACTTATATCAGCTGAGGTTAGACAGAAAAAGTGAAGGATGGAAACCCAGGCTCTGAGTAGAAGATAGGAAACTCTTTACAGAGCGATACAACAGGAAGCAATCTGATCATCAGAAGAAGTCCCCCCATCTGACAAGTGTTTCGGTAATGAACATGGATTAACAGAGGCGTCCCTGGGGTGATTAGCTGGTTATGTGTCCTGTCACGGTTCTCTCTCGCAGTTAAGCGATGGCAATATTCTGAGTGTCTCTGTTTTTCTTTTTCTTCTTCTTCCTCGTTCGTCCTGAACAGGATGTTGGTTGCGTTGTGTACGTTTACAGCAAGCTGCGATAATTGCGCCTTTTGGCCGACACATCAGACTTCAGCACTGCATTTTGTGGGACCTGTTTAGCCTTCCCACTTCGATCCCTACTCTCTCAGCCAGACTGCAGTGATGCAGCCTGTTTCCAGGACCACCACTTGGAGGTGGAGTAGGATCTTGGTCAGCTCTGGTTCGCTGACCTGATGCAAGCAGTCAAGCTTTGGGTCGCTGACTGCATTTATCACTGTTGGTGCGTCTTCGGCCCCATCTCTGATTTAAATCCCTGAAGTACCTATCACTACTGTTACTTTTCTATTGTCTGGTGCCCTCATTATTTCTTTCTTATATTTCTTTCTTTATTATCTTTCTTTCTTTCTTTCTTTCTTATAAGTGACTCTCATTTATCTACTTCAGTGGAAGTTATACAAAAATTGTAAGGAACTGATAATTTAAAGAGGAATAAAAATATACACAATTAGAAATATACAGCAATGACAGTGGAGCATGCAGCCACCATGTGCAGCTTGTCACCTTTCAGTAAGGTAAAGGGGGTAAAAGATCCCGTTACACGCCTATTGAGGCATATTGTGAATACTGTGTTAGGCCCGTATTTTCTTGACCATCGGCACACTAGAGGTGATGTGGTCAGCATCATGCAGGCCACCGTAACCTTCCCAGAGTTGTTCTGGTACCCAATTCATGAGGCTGGGTCAACCCCAGAACCGTTTGCAGTCTAAAACATCCCACCTCAAACCTTTCAGTAAGCCTGCATCAAAGCACATGTTCATTTGCTGATAGTTTCTGTAGTTTTCAGTGAAACATAATAAAAGCGCCTTCAGTCATAACTGATTTTGGGAATGCACCCCTGAGGTGACAGGCCTCAGCTGCTTATTTTCCTGGTGTTTCTTTCGACGTTTTTTCCTCTCCTGCTTGTCGTGAGAGCTTCTTTTCGCCCAATCTGAGGTGGCACTGTAGAGAGCATCGTCACATGGTGTGATCGGCAGCTTCATCCTCCCAGGTTGCTGGATTTATTGTCCAGTGCCCTCATGTCTCTCTTCCACACATCTTTGAATCTCAGCTGCGGGCGCCCAAGTGTTCTTTTGCCATCTGCCAGTTGTACGCAGAAGATATCTTTCAGGATCTGACCATCTTCCATGCGGCGGACATGGCCAAGCCAGCATCTGCACTGTCTAAGCAGTGTATATATGCTTTGAAGGCCAGTGAATGACAACACCTCTACATTTGTCAGCTAATTGAAATATGCAAGAAAATTTAACCAAAAAAAACACAGCAAAAAAAAACAATTACAAAAACCCAAACATACAAGACAGACAGTATGTTTACATACTGTGAACTTCCTGTCATGTGTTGTCTTCAGTGCTCATAAGTTACACTGACAATGAACAGCTGGTGTGAATTGTTGTTGTTGTTTAACTAGGACTGCTGAGCTTGTTGCTCTTTCGCTGTCACAGCCTGACTTTATCAGCAGTTGCTTTGCTTCTATAGAGATGTATGGATGCCTGAAGTAGATTGATTGAGAAAGTTGAATAGCAGAAGGCCAAACTAGTGATGAGAAAGTTGTATTTCAAGTGAACTAAGGGTACATGACCAGCTCAATTCAAACTATGAATGAGATAAATGGACAGTGCGGACCATCCAAAGCTGGCAGGCAAAAATGGAGAGAAAGGTTCAAGCATATAGATGAATGGAAGGGCATCACGTTTACATTGAAAAGCATTTTAAAAACTTGGAATAACAAAGAACACAAGTAGACCTTTGACCCTACATTTTTACAGCAAAAAAACTTTTAAATGGTTCACACTATCAAAAAATATAAGCAGACGCTATGTTAACCTTAAGTGTACTTGACTGTTTTGTGTGTTATACTGTATTAATTTATTTCACATTTTTCATTTCCAATTTTGTGAATATTGTTTACCCTGCTTGTAACTTTGACAGAAAAAAAGGGACAGTATAGACTGGTTTCAATGTTTTGCAAATATGAGAACTGAACAACAGTAATGTTGTTTTATCATGTCAAAACATATTTGGAACTTTTTTTTGATTCCTTGAGTTGATGGTGCAAGGAATGGAGTCAAAGAATGTGTATGAAATGATGTAAGAAGAGGAAATAAAGCTAGAGAGGCAGAGATAATGAAAGCATTGAGTGAGGAAAAATGATACCAAGGGAGCTCAATTCAATTCATCATCAACTGCCATTTCTGCAATGAAGGTTGGCTGTAATGAATCTCCAATGTCTTCTGACTCTTGTCTTGATGGTGCACTCTGATTGACTCTTTCCTGTCTATCTCTTGATGTTATCTTCCCACATATAGCACTGTCTTCCTCTTGCACGTTTGCCTTCAACTCTGCCTTCTGTTATGGTCTTTTGCAAGGTGTTGTTTTTCATGTGGCCAATATCTCTTAGTTGCCTAATTTTGATCTCCTAATTCAGTTCTTCTTCTGGGACCTCAAGACGCAGCAATAGAGACCGCAGTCAGCGACTCATAGCTTGACTGCCTGCGTCAGGACCAGCGAACCAGAGCTGGTCAAGACCGCACTCCACCTCCACGTGGTGGTCCTGGAAACAGTCTGCAGCTGTGCAGGCTGGCTGAGCGAGTGTGGATCGAAATGGGAAGGCAAACCCGGTCCTAAAAAATGCCGTGCAGAAGTCGGATGTGTCGACCGAAAGGTGCAGATATCACAGCTACGTTGTAAACAGACACAACGCAACCACCGTCCTTTTCAGGGCGAACGAAGAAGAAGAAGAAGAAGTTCTTCTTCTTCTTCTTCGTACACATTTTTTGTAGCACATACTGCCGTAAGGGGATTCTTCTTCTTCGTACACTCTCAGACATCCACTTGAATGTTCTCAAAGAAAGCAGTAGTCAGTTTGAGGCTATTTGAATCCCATAAAGCTTTCCCACGAAAGGAGCTGGCGTCGGCCATATGCACTTTCTCTGTAGCACATATAAGGGGCAACTTTGAAGCAGATGTTCAGCAGTCATTTTATCAGTTCAAGGGAGCTCAATTCAGTCTTCTTCTTCTTTCTCGTTCGTCCTGAAAACGACGGTGGTTGTGATGTGTCTGTTTACGCCTAAGCTGTGATATCTGCACCTTTCGGTCGACACATCCGACTTCTGCACGGCATTTTTTGGGACCGGGTTTGCCTTCCCTCTTCGATCCGTGCTCGCTCAGCCAGACTGCACTGCTGCAGACTGTTTCCAGGACCACCACGTGGAGGTGGAGCACGGTCTTGATCAGCTCTGGTTTGCTGGTCCTGACGCAGGCAGTCAAGCTATGAGTCACTGACTGCGATCTCTATTGCTGCGTTTTCTGGTCCCAATTCAGTCTAACTTTTATATAGCAAAAGATAAATGTAGTCCCATAGCAGATACTGACATAGGGGAATAAATGTTAAAGACTTCCCTATACTAGGTCTAGCTATGAAGTGAGGTGATCAGTTCCCTTCCTTGCTGCCTTTATCTTCCCTAACTCAAGAGTCAGGTACCCATTTACAGATGGGTAGACTGATGTGCGACAGGTATCAAACCTGGATCCCGGTAATTTTGCTAGGAGAGGTAAACACTCTACAACTCTATGATTGGACATTCTGTAATACAGTTAACGTTTGATATACCAGACCTTGTTACAATGGACTTAGGATATAAAAGACAAACATCATTTGGAAATTACAGTGATTCAAGATATATCCTTGACCTCTGTGTGCATGTGCTCCACAGCATTATCATTATTTATATTTTCTTGACATTTTTATGTAATGTAAATGTAATTTAATGACATTTTACTAATGTTTTTTCCCACTTCTTATTTTAAAATGTAATAATTGTACAATTACCTGTTTTTGGGTGCAATTTAGAAATATGTTGCAAATTATGTTTAATCTTCCTACACCTGCGAGTTGGTTTGTGCAGGACTATTTCATTTTAACCAAACACCAAAATACCAAAATATTCTGAAAATCAAAAGTTTTTTTGGGCTACTTTTGTATCACAATTTGGTGATTTCTGACTATTGTCATGAAATATTCTAATCCACATATATAAATTATTAGGTAAATATAAAGCCTAACAAATAAAATTAATAAAGAGAAGAGCAATGGGAAAATAACAGTGCTGTCACAAAGAATGTACTCGAAATCCCCCCTGTTTTCTGCTTCGTCTGCAAATTGTAACGCTTTCACGTTGATATAAAAGCTTACTGTATTATTACCCGCCTTCTTCAATGAAACGTGTGCTGCATTTCTAAGAAAAACATTGAGACGTACTGCGTAATGACCTAAATTAATCCTAACATTAATTATACTGCGTTACCAAAACGAACGAACAGATGGACAAAAGGATAAAGCGAGAGGGGAGGGCTGAAAATCAGGAACGCATGCAACACGCGACGCGCGATATACAAATGCTGGCATCACGCGTGTAAGTCTACAAGCACTAACTTTTTCAGACGGACAGTGATAAAATACACTACCCTTTCCCAGAGTTAGGTTTATAAATCATAACAGACTCTTATTAGAAAAGATAACAATAGATGGGTTTACGTTTGAACACATAACAGTACCCAGACAGCACATCTTCGAAACAGGAGGTAGAAGAAATTGCATATTTTGAACGCAGCCACGTAGCTCCTTTAAATTAGTATTTTTGGGTTCCTTAGGGCTTGCTGACAAATAATATGTAAAACGTTACGCAAATAGTCCAGGAATTAATAAATTATACCCAAAATAAAATATTGGGGGTGCCTGACAGCATAAAATCATTTCTGCTCATAAGATTTTTTTTTAACGTGTTTGAAAAAAATTTACGTTACAGAAATAGCCTACCATGTAAACTCCAAATTGATTGGAGCGCAACAAATGAAAGCCTAACCACGATTGGTCGGGCTATAAATACTATCTTGGTTGTTAGGGGAGACGGGAAAAGATAACATTTTTTCAAACACTTATCGAAACGTGGCTCATTGGCCAGTCTCGCTGATATACACACTTGGGAGCGTTAGTTCGAGACCACTTGTTTAAATGATCCTGATAAAGCATCAGTGCGTTGAAGCCAGCTAACATTTTGCTCAATAAAAGCCTGGAAGATAAGCAGATGGAAATTTGTGCCAGTTTGTGCCAGAATTCATTGCTAATCAACGTATCTGTGTTATTCGTATGAATTGTGGTAAGCTTGAACCATTTAATATCTTTTAATGAAAATTGAATGTGAATTGTTGATTTATGCCTGTATATATATGTGTAGTTCAGTGGCAAACGTGAGGTAAAGCCTAAAATGCTCCAGCCTGAACAGAGGGTGTCGGAGAGAAGTAAAACGGCATGGAATGGCCAAACAGTACACTGACACCTGGATGATTGACTAGAAAGAAATAATGCTGGAAGTGCAGAGGCGTAGTAACCATTAGGAAGGGTAATACTGGAATAAAGTATTTCAGATGAAGCTGACGGTTGGCCTAACGCTCTGAACGCAATGTTTGTGCTGTATTGTGATCAGTGTAAAAGAGAATATAAATTAGTTATGAAGTAGAAGGTACATCCTTCTTGATTTCAGGGACAGTGGTCTTGATGGTACTGAGCAGCATCTGGTCAGAGATTTGCTGAATCCAGAGTCGGACAGCATACTCCTTGGTCTTTTTAGCTATCAGTGAGGTGTCTCCTGAGCCCAGAGGAGAATTCGAGCAGAGGAGTCCTTTCCTGCCGCCATCACTCAAGATAAGCAGAGTTGGCCAGCTGAGCTCAACATTATGTCCCCTCATCTTGAACTGATTTTTTAAAATTAATATTAAGAGGGGAATTTACTTGTCTTAAAATCAGGAACTGTGAACATCTCCAATACTGGTCCCTAAAGACAAACTATTGAAGTCATGATGACAAATACCAACAGAGCTTGAACAAAACAAAACCAGTATTACCTCATTTTACTACTACACAACTGACACACATAGAACATTTGTAATAATATATGTCACTACAATATTCATATTAAATACATTCTGTACATAACTTGTAATTTAAATTGATTGTGCTTCCTGGTTCCCTTGTAGTTGAATCAGGACACATATTCATTCATGCCAGTAATGAATACATATTGTTATTCGAAAGTTTATCAGTGACTCTTTTAAGATATCTTTGTAGAGTGTTATATGTATGTGAGTGTCACAGTGTTGTCAAGAGTAGTGGATTAAATTAAATTGTTTATCTGTCTGTTGTTGTGACTTACACTTCACCATACTCATACCCTAGACACATAACGTAGCATCACACTATTCCAGAATAATTCTGACTGAGATATATAGATATGTGGTAGCAAGTAAGGTTATCTATAATACACTACTCTTAAATGTAATATTAATGACATTTTTTACTTTTATTTAAAAATGACAATTACCTGTTTTTTTTTGGTGCAATTTAGTTTTTATACCTTCCTACACCTGCGATCTCAGGACTATTTCATTTTAACCAAACACCAAAATACCAAAATATTCTGAAAATCAAAAGTTTTTTTGGGCTACTTTTGTATCACAATTTGGTGATTTCTGACTATTTTGGGCAACTTTACGATATTTTCATATATGTTTTAGGGGACTTTGGGCTATTTGCAAACATATTATGGACGACTTTGGGCTATTTTGGAACACATTATGGCGAGCTTTTGAACGCGATTTGAGCGACATCTGACAACCAAAAATAATCATGTTTCTTAAACAAATCTGTCCGTGAAGATTTCAGATAAAAGGATACAGGCTTGTATTAAAAATTAAAAGTGGTCATGAAATCATCTCTGGCAAGGATCAACAACCTGTTGGTCCTGACCTACCAGTAGAGCCCAAGGGATCATTTGGTGCATCACTATGTTGCTGAGGGGGAAAAAAAGAATTTTTCAGCTAGGTAAATTGCAGACTTGCCTGTTCCTTCCTGCACTTAAAAGTGCGGTGTCCCCAAGTTTAAAGGTACTTTCAGAACATTCCCAGTGAATACCCACAAGCTATCTTACTAAAATTCACTTCATTTGTGAACTGCATAAGATAGGAAGCTATCTATTGTTTGAAGTGAAGTTAACTTTTGGTAAAATATAATTTTGTTTGAATTTTCCACCGTTTTGTTGATGGAGTTGCAGGAAGCAGATTGTCTAGCAGAGATAAAAGTTGCAATAAGGCTGCACACATTCCAAATTCTAAATACTCTGAAACCTGACATGATTTTATCAAAGTAGATCTTAAGAGAGATCAGTGGCTCTAAAGTAGATAACCACAGTTCCTGGGTTACCAGCCCCTGATCTATTTTTACCACTCAGACTGACCATTCTGGTCTGGTGTTTAAGTCCTCCATGTGTCTGCACAATATGACATGAAGAAACAAATTGCTTCTGACTAAAGAAAGTGTAAATTTTCCCCCTGCCCCATTAGTCAATTACATTGAGGGTTTATTGTATATAATTTGTCATGTTAATGTGGGAAGAAATATATGAACAGAATGACAAAGACACACTACTGTTGCCTTAACCGTGCATAAACCATTTTAGAAGTTGTGAGAGGAACTAGTCATTTTTGTTTTTGTAGCTCTTACCATGTAAGAAATGAGATAGTGACATTACTTTATTTGGAGATGACATCAAGAAATTGTGACATTATTTTATTTGGAGATGACATCAAGAAATTGTGACACTACTTTACTTGGAGAAAACATCAAGAAATTTTGATATTACTTTACTTGGCTGCGGTAGCATAGTGGTTAGTGCACTGGCTTCCTAGCTCAGTGGTCTATGGTTTGATGCCCAGATGACGTGGGTTTTTTTAGGCCGCAAACGGCTCCTGGGTCGACCCAGCCCCACATGGGTACCAGAGCAACTCTGGGAAGGTTAAGGTGGCCGGCGTGATGCTAACCACATCACCCCTAGTGTGCCGACGGTCAAGAAAATATGGGCCTAACACCATATTCCCATTATGCCTCAATGGGCGTGTAACGGGATCCCTCCTTTCCTTTACTTGGAGAAATTGTGACAATATTTTACTTGGAGATAACATTAAGAAATTGTGACAATATTTTACCCAAGTAAACGAGCGGGAGAAATGAGCATTATGACCTACAAGCTGAGAGAGCCAGAAATTAAGACCAGATATCAGGGGCTTATTGCTGCAGCGGTGAGCAACACAGAAGAACGACCTGATGACTTGGAAACCCTCTGGAATAAATTCAAGGATATCATAAAGACAGCTGCAGCAGAAGCATGCGGTGAAGTCTGACTTGGGAACAAGAGAAAGAGGACACCTTGGTGGACAGAGGAAGTCAAAGAGAAAATAAGAGAGAAGAAAATGGCATGGAAACAATACTTAGGAGCTAGAAACACAACAGGACAGATGGAAAATATAGAGAATATGTGACACTCAGAACAGAAGCAAAGAACAAGGTGCTAGCAGCAAAACAGAAGTCCTGGGAAGAATTTGGAGAAAAGCTAGAAAAAGATGCACAAGAAAACCAGAAATTGTTCTATAAGACCCTAAAGAACATGAGAAAGGAAAAACAATGCCCTCTCAAATTTATAAAGGACAAGCAAGGCAAACTGCTTACTGCACCGAAGGAAGTAATGGAAAGATGGAAAGAATATTTCTCAGAACTCCTGGATGGTGAGCATGGTGAAGCATCAGAAATGATAACCACTAGCACAGAAGAGAAAACCAATGATGGTGAAGATGACATAAAGATAGAAGAACTGAAGGCAGCACTGGAGAAAATCAAGATGGGCAAAGCAGCAGGGCATGATGGTATAACACCAGAAATGGTTAAGTACATGGGAGCATCAGGCGACCTATTACTTTTAAGGGTTCTACAGGCAGCGTGGTACAACAAGACCATACCAAAGGATTGGGAGATTGCCATCATAACACCAATTTTCAAAAAGGGTGACAATCGACAGTGTGGAAACCATAGAGGTATATCCCTTCTCAGTATCCCTGGTAAAATCTACTCTAAAATCCTAGAGCAGAGACTCCGACGCCTAGCTGAGCCACAACTGGATGAGGTCCAGTGCGGATTCCGAGCGAACCGAAGTACTCAAGACCTAATCTTCACACTCAGACAGCTGAGTGAAAAGGCCCTTGAATATAAGAGTGAGATCCATCTTTGTTTCATAGATCTGGAAAAGGCATTTGACAGGGTCCCCTGGAGCAAACTTTGGGATTGTTTGGCAAGGAAGAACATTCCAGCACCTCTGATTCATGCTATACAGAGCTTCTACAAGTCTTGAAGAAATTATGTGAGGACAGCAAACCATAAGTCAGAAGAGTTCAGGACCACCACTGGTGTAAGACAAGGTGATATCCTGTCACCTTACCTTTTCATACTCCTCATGGACGATGTCATTAAGGCATGTTAGGAGAGAACAAGAAAGTATTCAGTGGGGTACTGGAAGATGAGACAGGTCTGTATTTCGGAGCTGGAATTTGCTGATGATGTTGCCCTGATTGCTAAATCAGAGGCACATCTCCAATTCAACCTGCAAGTCTGGAAGGAAGAGCTGGAGAAGAGAGGGATGGTCATAAGCAGCTCTAAAACAAAATCCATGGTGATATCACGAGAAGAAAGAAGACATCAGATTAAGCTGGGAGAACAGGTCCTGGAGCAGGTAGACCACTTTAAATACCTCGGAGCTATTAATGACCGAAAGGGAGGCATCAAAGAAGAGTTGGCCACTCGAACAGCAGCAGCTGGGAGACTTTTTCAGGCCATAAATCGAGGATTCCTCAGCAAGAGAGAGGTTGGTAAGAAAACGAAGATGGCTGTATACCGCTCCACCTATGTCCCAGTCTTGACATATGGATGCGAGTCATGGGCAATGACTACAACCCACAAAAGCCAGATCAAACCTCAGAAATGAGATATCTGAGGAAGGTGGTTGAAGTAACAAGAAGAGACATGGTACGCAACCAGACGATACGTCAAGGCCTTAAATCCCAGCCCCTGCAGACCCGAGTAGAACAGTACCAACTAAGATGGTTTAGCCATGTCTGCAGAATGGGAGAAGACCGGCTACCACGACAAGCATGGGAAACAAAGAGCCAAGGATCCAGACCCCCAGGATGACCCAGAGTCCGCTGGGAGGACAACATTAGACAATCTTTGAAGGACCGAGGACTAGAATGGAACCAGGCCAGAAGGAAGACAGCCGATAGTATAGTCTGGCGCTCTCTCTTCCAAACCTCTACACCTCACGGTAGAAGGGGAACGACTAAGTAAGTAAAACAATATTTTACTTGGAGATAACATTAAGAAATTGTGACAATATTTGGAGATAACATCAAGAAATGTTGACGTTACTTTACTTGGAGATAACATTAAGAAATTGTGACAATATTTTACTTGGAGATAACATTAAGAAATTGTGACAATACTTTACTTGGAGATAACACCAGTAGCCTAAAAATAAGAGAGTCTGTGAATAAAAAAGTGCCTTGCCAAAAGTGCCTTCCAGGTTACTCTGTGATAGGCCCTACATATGAACATATTATGGAACTGTTTTTGTTGTGTAAAATAGCTGATTTTCAGATATTTCTTTGTCTTGAATCCTTAACCACTGACTGTCAAAGTGTCTTGTATGGCAGCAACAATGGCAGTATCTTGTGGGGCAGCAACAAACTGCCTTCATTCAACTCGGTCTGCGGACATCTTTCGTGCAGTGCCCTTATTTTGGTTAATGGTTTACATCTCGGTCTCCACAGTTCTCTACCAAGTTGTTTTTGGTTGGCCTCTCTTTTGCCTCTCTTCTGGGGTCCGTAGCAGAGCAGTTCTTGTGATGGCATCGGGGTCTCTTCTGAGGATATGGCCAACCCAACTCCAGCATCTCCCAGCTATTAGTTTTTTTTTTTTGGCGAAATCTCAGGTTAGTATGTCTTACCTGAGACTGATTTTTACGTGAGTATCCCTTTTTTTCTTGTACAGAGACAGGTGTCCCTCGCCATTCAGGCAGAAACTCACCGATTTCGGAGGTACCCATTAGAGCTGGGTCGGCTCAGGAGCCACCAGTCCCTGGTTGACGACACTCCTTCAAATGTCTTTGCCAGGGCTCGAGTTAATCCAGTCCAAATCCCAGTCGGCGAAAATCTTCAAGTATCCTGGCCCGGGTTTGATCCTGGGTCACCCGGTCGCCAGCGCAGTTTGGTAACCACTACACCAGCGCGGCTCCCACCCAGCTATGATAGTGTGCATGTCTTCTTGGTTGCTCCAAGTAAGCAGTTCTTGGTAGGTGATGGTATTTGGCCAAAAGATTCTGAGAATTTTCCTTAGGCAGGTTGTGTGGAAAGAAGATAGTTTTGACTTTTCCTTTTCTGCTACAGATTTTCAGATTATGTAGACAGAATAGTATAAAATGGTGCTTGTATTTTTAATTAGATATTCTTCTTCTTCTTCTTCTTGCGATCGCATCTTTGATGGTTACACCGTCAGACGAGTTCTCATGATGAATTCGACTGTTGTTTGAAGTTCCTCTTTAACTCCATATAGCTTTGAGTTTAGTGTTGAGTCATTGGGCCAGTATATCTTTCTTAACTGGTCATACAGAGGACAGTCCTGTAGAACATGCTCAGCAGTTTGTTCGTTTAATCCACATGTGCACAGTGGTGAAGCAGACAATCGTAGCTTGTGCATGTGTTTATTCAGTTTGTTATGCCCTGTCCTGAGTCGAAAAATAGTTGTCTGTCCCTGCCGGTCGAGAGTGTGATAGTCGTCTTTGGGTTGGTTCTGTTCTCTTCTGATAGTCTGGATAGCTCTCTTTTTCTCAAAGTATGTGACTTCATTATCTTCTTGTTCACATTCTCCTCCCTTTTTTGCAAGTTTATCTGCCTTTTCATTTCCGGGTACACCACAATGAGATGGTACCCACTGAAGTATGGTTCTCTTTTTGGCAGCTACCTTGTTTAGTTCATTTCTCAGATGCGGGAGTTTACCACCCTTGAGAGCTTGCAGGACAGACAGTGCATCTGTGAGGATGACTACCTGGTGGCAGTCAGAGTTGGTGTTATAAATCATATTTGCAGCTTGCTCTAGAGCTTGAACCTCAGCTGTATAGTTGGAACAGAATTTACCAGTGGGAATGTGCCTAGTCTCATAGTGGTTGTCAGGATATGAGATAAAGATACCGGCACCTCCATTCCTAACAGCATTAGTTGCTGATCCATCTGTATAGGCATGTATCCATGATTGATCGGGATAGCTTTCTTGGATCATACTCAATGTAGCAGTTCGTTTTTGCAGATCATTATACTCACATCCACTTGTGAGACCACTGACTGTTGTATAAATTTGGAGGGCACTGCTGGCCTGCTCCCATGGTACAGGGTATAGGGTGGGCTTCAGTGGTGTTGTCTTCATGGATAGGTCTTCTTGATGCTGTCTTATAAGTCTTTTCCCCCGATGCACAAAGCTGCTACGCTTTAGACGTCCCAATGCCAGATCATCTAGTCTTGCCTTCATTGGGTGCATTGGCATACTGTTGTACTTTTTCCATCTGGATCATGGTTTTTGTGTCTCTTCTATGGGACAATGTCTGTAATCCAGCAACCTTCTGCATCTCTGTTATTGGTGTAGTTTTCATGGCTCCTGTAATGAGCCTGAGAGCTTGATTTTGCACCTTGTCCAAAGACTGCAGATGTGAGTTAGCAGCTGATGACCATGCTGCTGAGCTAAACTCTAAGTGTGGTCTTATTACTCCATTATAAATCTTCTTTAGATTTCGTTCATTTGCTCCCCAGTTGGTACCTGCTAATTTTCTGAGTATGCCTAGTCGTCTTCGGGCCTTTCCTTCTGCATTTTCAATATGCTTATTCCATGTAAGCCTTTGGTCAAATGTCACCCCAAGATAGGTGGGGTAGCTTTCTTCCTTGATCACGGTTGTCCCTAGGTGTATGTTAGCTGATTTGTCCTTGGGGGCGAGGGAGAACAGTGTTGTGGAGGTTTTGTCTGTGTTTATTGTGATAAGCCATTTCTCTGCCCATGACACTAGCATGTCTGCTGCCCGCTGCATTCTATAATTTGCTGTGGTGACATTTTCATCAGCGCACCAGAGTACTAGGTCATCTGCATATAAGGCAGCTTTAACTCCTGCAGGGAGATCTTTCACCAGGTCATTGATGTAAACAAGGAAGAGTGTTGGGGAAATTACTCCTCCTTGAGGTACCCCCTGATGGAGCAACACTTTTCTGCTCTGCAGACCGTCAAGAGTGACTCTAGTTCTCCTGTTATGCAAGTATGACTGGATCCATTTCATCATGTTGCCTTGGATTCCACTTCTCCTAAGTTTTGCAATGAGGCCATCTTTCCACACCTTGTCAAAGGCCTGCTTGAAGTCGACCCAGATCGTTAGGACCTTTTTCTTCTCCTGAAAGGCATCTTCTATTGCTTGAGACAAGTAAGTAACTTGGTCTTCTATACTGTAGCATTCTCTAAATCCAGCTTGTTCCGGCACCAGGATCTGCTCAGACTCTAAATACCATTTCAATCTGTGGTTGACTATTCGCTCCATAGTCTTCCCAACACAGCTTGTGAGACTGATTGGCCGGTAACTTGCAGCCTCGGTCTTACATTTCCCTTTCTTTAGTATGGGTATTGTGATGGCTTCTCTCCATACTTGGGGTACCGTTCCTTTCAACCAGCTGTGGTTGAATATCTCAAGCAGTTTTGTCTTTGCTGCTGAGCTCAGATTTACTAGCATTTCGTTGCTGATTTTGTCTGGGCCGGGTGACTTTTGAAACTTAAGCTTGGAAATAGCCTTCTGTAGTTCTCCTAGTGTGATGGGTTCCCTCATTGGGGCAGGAGTATCTGTCTGTCCCATGGTTGCCAGTATTTCTTTTCTTATCTCTCTCTGATGGTCTATGTTAATGGGTAAGTTGCTTTCTGAACTGTATCTTCTAGCAAACAAGTCTGCAGCTTGTTTTCCTCTGAAAAGTTTGCCACCTTCATCCAATGTGATAGTCTGCCTTGGTGAGGAATGCTCTTCATTTAGAGACTTGACTAATCTCCAAAGTTTCCTGCCGTCTTTCTCAAGGTTCAGCGATGCCGTTTTAGTTCTCCAGCTTTTCCGCTTTTCTTCTAGCTTTGTTCTCTGAAACTCTGCTACAGCCTTTTTCCATTTGTTGTGAGTTTCAAGTGAAGGCTGAGACTCTGCGTCCTTTCTAGCCTTGTCCATAGCTTCCTGACGTTCTTGGAGTGTGCTGGACCAGTATGGTATGTAGTTACGCCGGCATCCTTTGGGAATGGTTTCTTTTGCAGCTTGTAGTATGCATCTGTTGAAGTCTTTTACCACTTCATTAATGTCTCTGTTCTGTACCTTGAGGGTAGACAGCAGCGTGTTCACCTGATGCCTGAATAAACCCCAGTTGGCTTTTTTGTAGTTCCATCTTGTAATGGCTGGGCCTGTACTGAGAGTTGCACTCTGGACAGTAAGAAAGATTGGGCGATGGTCGCTTCCCCCTAGTTGGTCTCCTACTTCTCTACTAATAGATCCAGCTATATCTGGTGTGGAGAAGGCAAGATCTGGTGTTGAGGTTGTGTGCCATCCTCTGGAGTAGAAGGTAGGAGTATCTGTGGCATTATTGACTAGGATTAGGGAGTGATCATCTTGCCAAGTTTCAACCTCTTCACCTCTGTGATCCAGATGGTTATAGCCCCAGCTCTGGGAGTGGCTATTAAAGTCTCCAACTGCTATAAAGTTGGTGGCTGGTACCTGTATAGAGCTGAGACTCAGGGGTTTGTTGTTCGGACAGTAATAGTTCAGGAGTTCTATTTCCATCTTGTCTACCTTTATCTGCAGCAGCTGATATTCTGCTCCATCCATGAAGGTTTTCCTTTCGTGTGCAGGAATGTTATTCCTTACAAGAGTAAGTACTCCTCCTTTTCGTCTATCTTGTCTGTCGGATCTGAAGCATTGATATCCCCTTATTTTAAAGGTTTGATCTGCTTTCAAGTGAGTCTCTTGGATACAGCAAACACTGACTTGCTTCTCATACAAGATGTTTTCCAGCTCTGTCTTTTTGCTGTATCCAGCCTGCTTGCTGTTCACTCCCTCTGCATTCCAGTGCATCATGACAAGTGGCACTCTGGGTTTCTCTTTTTCTGTTTTGTTTTGGTCAGTAGTTCTCCTCCGCCGTCTGTTGACTCCACAAGACGGTCTAGAGGGTCCTCCAGTAGCTGAGGGTGGGCTCTGTCGAGGCTCAGAGCCCGGCACTGCACCTGCCTGGTGGAGCTCCACAGGGCGAGCACCAGAACGAGATTTATTTGACGGTGTACTCTCCATAGAAAAAAAAAGCGAGTTGCATGATACTGTGGTTTCCGGTGCGCCTTCTGGCCCAGTATCTACGACTTTAGCACCTGTTCAACGGGAGAGTGGGCTCATCCCTAATCTGTTTATGTTCCCAGTAGTAGACTATTCGCAAGCAGCCTGGGGGTGTCACTGCTCTGCGCGGACCTTGTTTACCGAGGCGGCGTCCGAGCTCGTATGGTGAAAATATGGTTGCGTTATCTTCAAAATAGCCCTGTCTTTCCCGTGGCTTTTCTGCCATCCTGCAACTTTGAGTTAGGGAGTTCTGAGCTCCAGTCTCTTTCCCAGGCATTTTATCCTGGCCTGGCACGCATACAGAGGACCCCACTTCTGGTTCTAAGTTAGCAGTTGGGGATAGGTGGGGTAGCACACTGTGCATTCCCCGTCATCCAGGGGGGCTCTCCAACTATGCAGAGCTTGCACAATGCTGTGCTCTGGTTCGGGGCTCTCCCAAGGAATCCTCACGTCCTGCACAGAGCCACTTCCCGATACCCACCACCTGCCAACCCTCCATTGTAGAAATCTCCTGCATGCGGCCATCCAGTCAAGAGCCAGTATTAAGTCTGGTGCCCAAGTGATCCCCCCAAGCTCAGTGTGCAATGCTGGGTTCTCATCATGCTGCAACACAGGAGGGATTGTGATGCTCAGCCATCTCTCTCAATTCTGCACCGATAAGTGACATCGGGGACTTAACTTTGCCTCAGTACTGGGAGGCCCCGTTTCCGGGTACACCACACACAGCCAATTGAGGCAACGGTCGCCATGGGCGTGATAGACGACAAACAGTGAAGAATGAGAATTAGATATTAATAGTGTCTAAGACTTTGCCTACCTAGAATGAAAAGAATATATGGAGCAGAGTAGTGCAAAAGTAGGGATACACTATTATATATATATATATATATATATATATATATATAATATATATATATATATATATATATATATATATATATATATATATATATATATATATATATATATATATATATATATATATATATATATATATATATATATATATATATATATAGAAGTTGTATTTATTACCGGTTTTTTTAATTTAATATTTTATTAGGATGTAGTTATACCTGTTATTAACATGTATTTGAGATATTTTTAACTAACATTTATATTGGCATGTTTTTTTGTGCACTGATGCAAATGAAAAGGATTAAAATTGAAAGCTTTGTAATGGAGTGTGTCTCAGTGTGGCAGGTAGATGTCAAGAATGTGTGAACAATGGTGGCAGTCAATTTAAGCACCTAAGGGAGGGTTTCTCAACCCTTCTTGTGCCATGGACCTCTTCGATTGTCTAATGAAGGCTATGGACCCCTTCTTGGGGGTAAAATGTATATAAAAGCATTAAAAAAACGTTACATTTTAAATTTTAGGTTGTGCACACAGAACCTTAAGAACCCATTCACAGACACCCCACAGGGTCCATAGAGCACTGGTTAAGAAACCCTGACCTAAGGGGTTAACGGTAATCTGTTTGTTAATAATGTAATGGACTTGTTCTATAATAGAACTTATTCTATATTGTAAGTGTTAATTATTTTGTAATAATTCTTCTTCTTCGTTCACCCTCAGACGTCAACTTGAATAAGTTCAAAGAAAGCAGTGGTCAGCCTGAGGCTGTTGATATCTCCGTACAGTTTTTCAAGGAATGGTACTGGTGATGGCCATATGTGCTTTCTATGTTCCTCATATGTTGGGTGCCTTTGAAGTAGATGTTCAGCAGTCATTATACCAGTGCCATGGTTACACTCATCAGTAGTTCCTTTTGTAATATCATAATGAATAAAAAATGTAAAGTAACAGCATACGTACCTTTGCACCACCCTGTACGACACTAAAGAAACTGTTTGACTAGACTTTGAAGCTTGTATGTGATTCTACGCTATATATTAATTGACTGTGAAGATTTTTGTTGACTGTGAAGTTTATTACTTATCGTGAAACTCTCAGTTCACTTTAGCAGCTATCTAGCTTCAGTTCTTGCACTAATAGGCATTATAAAGGGTGATAATAATGTAATTGTATACCTACCAATCTGGATTCGCTCCCTTCCAATGAAACGTTTATATTACCCGAAAAAAGTATCTAAGGGGAAGAAATAGGCGCGTAGAAATTAGAAATGGCCTCTGACAAGCGGTAAGACACAGAAGGCTTTTAATAATTATAATAATACTAGCAATCATAATATTAGTAATAATAACAGGTACAACGTAACTTTTGGATCAGTAAGCCCGTGTATTTGATATTGGTATTGATTTGTGCACACTGGTTTTTCGCTCACATACACTCGTAGAAATTTTTTTTTTTTATGTGAACAAATTAATATATCTTTAATGTGACTGCAAACATGTCACTATTTCTTATATGTGCCTGTGAATATTTGAGCATTTGAATACTTTCATTGTGAACACTGGAGCCTACGTTTGATTGGACTGTGAGTAACGGAGTGCATGTTGATTTGACTTTGAACAGTTTAGCACATTTTTGACTTAATTCTTAGCTTTGTAATAAATTTTCTTGTGTGTCTGGCGTTGCTATGAAGCGCATCTTACATTTTAGTATATTTTATTTGACTGCGAAAATCGCCATCCTTTTTAGTACTTTGTCATTACTGTAAACGTGTTACATTATCTATTTCGTTGCACGATCTAGAAAGCTAGTTTTGAAGAAATAATATTTTTAAGAAAATTCACCAGAAATCATGTTTTCATTTACATAGCGTGTATTCCTGATTTGTTGTTACTGTTGTTGTTTAACTATGACTGCTGAACTTCTCACTATTTTGCAGCCAATGCCACGTTGAAGAGTCCTTGGTATTATCTACTTTGGTATTATTCCCAGTAATAATAATAAATAATAATAAATTCTTTAAGCACCAAACACGGCGCATAAGGCAGAAACCAGTGCTCTCCAGGTTGTTCGTTGTGACGCCACTCCTCTTAGCTCTTGCACATTATTTAGGCCCAACGTTCTTCCTTCTCTTATTATTGTTCTTCTGAGTGTTTCTTTTGGTCTTCCTTTTTTCCTCTTACCCTCAGGAACCCAAGTGAGCGCCTGTAGTGGTATTCTGTTGTTTTGCATTCGTAGGACATGACCGATATATGACCATCGTCTTTTCCTTATATAGTCGGAGACATATTTCTGCCTAGAGTCTTCTCTTATTTGTCGATTAGTCTTGAATTCTTTCCAACTGATGTTCATGAGTTTTCTAAGACATTTGTTCTCGAATGTATTCAGCTTGTTCTCCAATGATTTTGTTATTTTCCAACTCTCACAGCCGTATGTTAACACTGAGATAACATTTGAATTAAACAGACGAAGCTTGGTATGTATATTCAATGATCGTAATTTCCAAATGTTAGATAATCTATTGAAGGCGCTAGCTGCCAAAGCAATTCTAGTATGGATTTCTCTTGTTGTGTCACCATCCTGAGTCATTTTACTGACTTCCCAGTAAAAAAAAAAAGGTAAAGGAACCCGTTACACGCCCATTGAGGCATATTGGGAATATGGTGTTAGGCCCATATTATCTTGACCGTCGGCACACGAGGGGTGATGTGGTCGGCATCACGCCGGCCGCCTTAACCTTCCCAGAGTAGCTCTGGTACCCATTTGGGGCTGGGTCGACCCAGGAGCCGTTTGTGGCCTAAAAATTTTTCCGCCTCATCTGGGGATCGAACCATAGACCACTGCGCTAGGAAGCCAGTGCACTAACCACTATGCTACCGCGGCTCCATAAGAGGGAATATAATTTATGGAATTTTTTTTTCTCAGAACCAGTGGTCCTAATGATGTCATACTCCCCGATGGTCTCCTGGGTAGTGATGCCTAACCTTCTCGGATAAGGGCGAAAAAAGTAGGAGGTCCCTTGTGCAAGTTGCGCACGTTAACAATCCCACGACAGTTGGAAATCGAAAAGAGTAAGCCATGAGGCCGCTAACCTGACAAAATTTAAAAATTAGAAACCTACCTACCACAAAAATATTTATAGAATGTGTCACTCCTATATACACACATTGGTTTTCTCGCCGGTGCAACGGAGTTGTACACTGTGCTGAGATCCTCCTTGTGTGATCTAAGGGAGGAGATCGAGATCGGAGTACTTATGGAGTTGTCTGGATGCAATGAAGATAGTCCTTAAAACAAAACCAAACGAAACAACAGCTTTTTCATGTGGCTGTTCTGCAATTCGGAAACGTGTTGACTCCAGATGTGCCTCCTTGCATTAACCCAGCTGTAAATGGGTACCTGACTCTGCTCTTGAGTTAGGGAAGACGCAGGCAGCGAGGAACGGAACTGGTCACCCCACATCTCTCATCTGGACCTAGTATAGTGAAGTCTCTAACCCTTCACTCCTCTATGGCAGTATCAGCTAGCTGTTGGAGCTACCTTTACATGGAGCCAGGGCCGTAGATACGGAGGGGGGGTTTCAAAAACACCCCCCCCCCCCCACCAGGGAGGAAATTATAGTGTCCGATACCAAAATAGTGCATTAAAAAGAATTTTAACCCCCCCCCCCCCTCGTTTTATTGTCCTATCTACGGCCCTGCATGGAGCAGAAAGGTAAAAAGATGGAATACTGGGTGCTTCATTTTGTTAGTTACCAAAAAAATAAAAAAATCATATTAGTAACAACAGACCGAACTAGTCCATCTGTACAAATAAAATCTATCCATCAAACTCCTTGGGTCCCAAAGGAGCAGTGGCGTACTAAGGGAGGATGCGGGTGACAGCCAGAAAGGGGGTGCCATCGGACACTAATAATATAGTACTTCCTGTTAAAATGCTACTTACTGTTGTGTTTCTTTATTGGGGCAGGAGGTGTCATAAGTTACATCCGCCCCGGTTGCCTAGTACTTTAGGGACGCCTTTGCAAAGGAGCATATGCCTTCATTAAACACATGCCAAGTCCTCCTGCCGCACGCCATCATAAATAAGTACTTGTATAAAATAGAAGGTTTTAAAGGGTATGACAAGGTCACCAAGGTAGAACTGACGACAAGAACTAGACATGCAACAAGAATTAGACATGCAACAAGAATTAGACATGCACCAGTGGAATCAGAGATGAGAAGATGATGGCGATCAGTGTTGCCATCCAAAATTTTGAAGAAAAAAAAACACCTAGATGGTAGGTACCTTAAAAAAACACCTAGATACATCTAGATTTTGAATTTAGGGCTACTTTGTGTGCGTTTTGTTAGGGTTACTTTGTGCGAAAAATCGAAAGTTGATCCAGGTGGCGCTCTTCAACCAATGAAGGAAAATGACGCCTTGACGGGAGTCAACGGGACCAAAAAACTTAGATGTAGGTGAATCCACCTAGGACTGGCAACGCTGCTGGCAATTGATTGAACGCGCGTTGAGGAAACCGACTGATGGCATTACAAGGCAGTCCTTGTTCTGAAATCCCCAGTGTAAGAAAATTAGAGAGGCATACCGGAGAACACGTGGAGAAGTGAGCTGGAGGCAAATGAAAATAATGAAGAAAGTCGTGGAAAGACCTTGAACTGATCGCGTGCGACAGGAGGACTTTGCAAATGTTTGCTGAAAGCGTATGTTTCATGGGGAGCTATATATAGGGTATTGACTGATCGACTGAACACAGAAAAAGAGTTAAAATCACTCAAGTAAGAGGGACAGAAGCCACTCTGAGAGCAATACCCGATGACAAAATCATGGTTATCTTAGAAAAAATAATAGACAAAAAATCTATTAACAGATTACAAAAAACAAGCAATGGTGTAGTACTCTGCTTGAACAGCACAGAAAAAGCCAAGGTCCTAATAAATGAGCTGAAAGAAAAATCTAAAGAAGTGCAACTCCCACATAAAATAAATATACAAATGGAGCTGATCAAAGAGATTAGAAAAGTCGTAATCAAGGGCATCGATACAAACTTAACAGAAGAAGAGATCCACACAAACATAGTGAAAGAAAACCCAGAAACTAAGATAGAAAAGGTAGAACGAATTAAAACTAAGCTGCAGAAGAATACATCAGTGGTAGTGTTGAGTGTACAGGGTACAGAAATACCCAAAGAGGTCAAAATCTGCAAGAGAACCAAGAAGACTGAAACATTCATACCACCAATCATCCAATGCACAAATTGTCAAGGCTTTAGTCACATGCAGCATGCTTGTAAAAGAGCAACAAGATGTAGTTTCTGTGCAGGAGCACACAAACACAGAGACTGCACAATGGCTAAAGAGGACAAAGACTACAAACAAGAAAATAAAAACAGAAGATGTGCAAACTGCCAGGGTAACCACAGTGCCAGGTACCAGGGGTGTCCAGTCTTCCAAGAGACAAAACACATACTTAAAGAAGTTCTAGAAACAAACACACCAATCTGGAAAGTGAAAGAAAAACAGAAAGCAAACAGCCACCTTCAAAACTTCCAAGAAAACAACATCAAGAAACAAATAAAACAAATAACCACTGAAGTAAAAAACATAAAGGAGAAAACATAGAAAGAAGATGAAAGTAAAACACGCGTAAGCAACAGCGAAGAAGAAAACAACACAGAAGAGACAGAACATAACCTCGCCCAAGCCAGGCAGGTATTAGAAGAAATTAAAATAGCACAACAGGCAATAGAAAGAGACCTCAATACAATAACAGAAATAAAAGAGTCTAATGAAGAAATACTAAGGAAAATAGAGATTGAAAGAGCACTTTTAACAGAAGAAAAAAGGCAAGAGTCCGGAAAATTGAACAAGCAGGAAAACAAAGAAAATATGGAAGAAAAAAATTAAGGAAACAGTTGAACTACTCCTTCCATACCTAGGAGAAAGAGTGCTGAGTAAAATGGTTACTTGGAATGAGGAGTTTGTAGAGAACATGAGAGATGGTGGGCAAAACAAAACAAAAAGTACATAGAGAAACTAACACAAAAAAAAACATGTAAAAACAAAAACATAACTATGATATAACCATATAAGATGGAGACTAGAGACCACAGAGCTATAAAAGTAGTTCAGTGGAACTGTAGGGGTGCCAGGAAGAACCTGATGTCTCTTGTGGGGCAATATAAGGAATCAAAACCCATATTTGCAATACACGAAACCCTCCTAAGCCCCCAACAAAAACTGAACTATCAAGGATATATAACACTTAGAAATGATAGACCGGAGGATAGAGGAGGGGGTGTGGCCTTTTTAATACATGAAGACTACAAAATATTAAATTGGGAACAATTTAACCAGAAAATATTGAAGGAATAAGTGTAACAGTAGACAGTGAGCCAGACAACTTAAAAATAATAAACATTTATAGCCCCAAGGGTAATATAACCGATAGGGACATTACCACTATAAACACACAAATAGACCAAAGAACATTATTGGTAGGTGACTTTAATGCACACCATGAGGCATGGGGTAACAACAGTAATGATCCAGCAGGAAAAAGACTGTTGGACTACATTGAAAGTGCTGAGCTAATCATACTAAATGATGGCTCAGTGACAAGGGTTAACCCATGCAACAATGGAGGAGATACAGCAATAGACATAAGTATTATAACACCAAACCTAGCCTCTGCTAAATGGGAAGTACTGAATGACTCCAGCTCAGACCACTTACCCATAGAAATAAACCTAAACGACAAATACAGAACTAGTCCAAGAAGCTCCAAACCTACATTCAACCTCAAAAATGCAAACTGGGAGTCCTTCCAATTGGAGCTAAGTAAACTAAGCATAGAACAAATTGAATCTAACAGTATAGATATATTTGCAGAAAAAATAACAAATGAGATTTTTAAAATAGCAATAAAATATATACCAAACAGGAATATGCCTGATCACTTAAAACCAACACAAATAGGTAAAGATAGGAAAAGAAGCAAAGATAAAAATCCAGTATCATGGTGGACAGACAGATGTTCAGAACAACTGAAATTGAGGGAGAAGGCCCTGATAAAGTATAGAAAAACCAAAACTGAAGAGAATTACACAAACTATAATAAAATAAGAAATGAAACAAATAAATTAATATTCAGAGCTAAAGAAAAGAGTTGGAGAACATTTTGTCAAACATTAAACCATAGATCACAAGTAACTACAGTTTGGAGAAAACTAAAAGCAATTACAGGAGGAAACAACAAGAAATTTAAAATCCCAACAATTAAAATACCAGAGAGAGAGCTGAAACAGGTAGAGAAAAAGCCAACGTACTAGCTAAATACTTCTATCAGGTTAGTTCAATAGACAGTCTAGATAAGACAGAAATAAATAGGCGAAAAACACTGCTAGAAAAATTAAAAGAAGAAAATATGGACACCACACAGGATGCTAATTGTTTAAATGCAGATATTACAGTAGATGAAATAGAAAGAGCTTTAGCAGGAAAAACCAATACCACCTCTGGGAAAGACATTCTGAGCTATGAAATCCTCAAACAGGTACCTGTAATATGAATACATTAAAGTACGAACCACACATTGTAATATAATGCGAATCTTGACATGTACGATATTCTGTAAATAAACATGGCTACGAACTGAACATGCTTTTACTGGGTGCTTTCTGAAACATGTGTGTGCTTGTGTAGATGACGAGGTAATGCTTATATACATACATCATAACATTACATGGTGGCAGCGGTCGATACCGGACTGACGCAAAACAGCTACACGATAACACGTGAGTACAGTATTCGGCTAATTTTCGTCATCGAAGTCAGCCATGGCGGCGAAACAATATCGCAACGCACCGCAAATGAGATTCGCCGGTCAAGACGATAAGAGTGAAGCTTTCTTGTTATGGCGCCAACGCATAGATCTATATTCCAAGACCACTGGTCTGGAAGGACAAACCCTAACTCCATATATCCTAGAAGCATTGGACGATGAAGGTTTGAAAATTTACAACAGTTTTGCTACCGCCATGCCTGTGGAGTCGGCGACAGACCCCGCAGCCATATTGGACGAATTTGAAAAAAACGTCTGATAATAAAGCACACGAACTTTAGAGCGGCAAGATTAGAACTTCACCACCTGCGACAGAAACCTGGTGAAAGTCTAGATGATTTTTTCACTCGCATCAAGGAGAAAACAAGTGTATGCAAATTTAACAAAGAAGAAGAAAAAAGAGCGAATTATCGAACAGATCCTTCTCAGCACACCAATGCCAGAGTTCCAGAAATGGATACTGAGCCAGAGTGATACACTAACTTTACAACAACTTCTGGATGAATGCAGGAAACACGAGGCACAAGCACTAAACATTAAACAAATTCAGCAAGGTACAGTAACAGCCCAGGTGGATGCAGTAAAAAGCTATAAACCCAAACAAAACAAAGCAACGAGTTCGAAGCAACAAGAAAAACACAACACAAGCAGAGGTGCTATGTGTAAATGTTGTGGCCTAAACCACATACAAAACCACTGTCCAGCTAAAGACTCTACATGTCATTACTGCAGAAAGAGGGGCCACTGGATAAAATTATGTTTCAAGAGGAAACAAGACAGTGCTCAACACAACTTTCACAGCAGAGAGTCATCAAAACAAACACACTTTATGATGACTGAGGACCTTGACTCCAGTGAAGAAAGTGATCCTTCCACATTTGATACTGTGAAGATACTAACTTTCAGTAATGAACCAAAGAGAACGCAGGCTTTCTGCAAGGTACAATTCCGAATACCAGGAATTAAAAGGCACAAAGAAAGATATATTCGGTTCAAGATAGACACAGGTGCCCAAGGTAACACTCTACCCTTAAGAATATTCAGACAGATCATGCCTGACAAGGTGGATAAGCAAGGATTTCCCACAAGGGATGTAAAAAGTAGGAGTGGCAGGACAAAGCTAAGAGCTTACAATGGAACAAGTATAGACTGTTTCGGAGCAGTAACACTTGAATGTTTATACAGAGACTCTGAATGGACATCGTCAACATTTTACTTGGTAGATGTTGAAGGACCTGCAATTTTGGGTTTACCAATGTGCGAAAAGCTGAGTGTGGTAACTATTAACAACATTAAAGCTGACAAAAAAGAACATCTTACTCTACACGTCACTGGAGTAGATGACCTTAAACAGCGATTCCCAGAACAGTTCGACAGAATAGGCAAACTTCCAGGAAAGGCAAGATTCTTTTTAAAAGACAACGCTGAGCCAAAGATAGACCCACCTAGAAAGTATCCTATACATGTTAAACAGAAACTTGCCACAGAACTAGAAAAGATGGTGCAGAATGATGTTATTAGAAAGGTTGAAGAGCATTCTGATTGGTGTAGTAGTATCACAACCGTTCTGAAGCAGGATGGTTCTCTTCGGGTTTGCCTTGACCCAAAACACTTAAACAACAGTCTAAAGCGCTGTCCACACAAAATGCATACAGTGGAAGAGATAACTCACAGATTCCACAATGCCAAATATTTTTCTAAACTAGATGCTGTACACGGATACTGGAGTGTTGAGATAGCAGAGGAAAGTCAACTCCTTACAACTTTTCGAACACCATTCGGCAGATATTGTTTCAAGAGACTCCCATTTGGTTTGAATGTATCACAAGACATCTTCCAACAGAAGATTGACAACATTGTTGAGCAATGTTCTGGTACAGTGGCTATTGCGGATGACATTGTAGTCTGCGGCAGGTCAGAACAAGAACACGACCGTAACTTGATTAACTTGATGCATGTAGCACAGGCCAATGGGCTAACATTCAACAGCAAAAAGTGTACAATTAAGGCAACGGAGATACAATTTTTTGGATTGCTGTACACCCAGAATGGTGTAAAACCAGACCCTAAAAAGGTTGAAGATATTCATGACATGCCAACACCAGCTACAAAGAAGGAACTGCAACAATTCTTAGGTGCTGTCAATTTCCTAGCACAATTCATACCAAATTTGTCAGCTGCTGCAGAACCTTTGCGATCTCTACTACAGAATGAAACTCCGTATGAATGGTCAGAAGACTACCAACACATATTCAACCACTTGAAGACCCTCATATCATCTGATGCATGCTTGAAATACTATGACATGCAAGCACCCACTTTTCTCATGGTTGATTCCAGTCTGAAAGGCCTAGGAGCAGCACTTTTGCAACCAGACAAAAATCCTGAAGGACACTATGCCAAAGAACTTCGTCCTGTAGCTTACGCAAGCAAATCATTAAGTTCTGGCGAAAAGAAACTTGCAAACATTGAAAGAGAAATGCTAGCTGTACGTTTTGGAATCAAACGCTTCCACACATTTCTTTTCAACCGCCCATTTACAATTCTCTCAGATCATAAGCCACTTGAGATGATTCATAAAAAACCAATAGCTTCAGCACCACCACGACTACAAGCTCTGTTATTGGAAACACAAGGTTATGATTTTAATATTCAGTATATCCCAGGAGAGGATATAGGTCTTGCAGATGCTCTCAGCAGATTACCAAACCCCAACAAGACAGCAGATCTTACCCCAAACATCAAAGTTGATTTTGTCAAGTTTAGCGATAATCGGCTTGAACACATCAGAGAAGACACAATGAGAGATCCTATCCTTAACTCTCTCAAAGAACTGATATACCATGGATGGCCAAGCTCTATCAGGGAAGTTCCAACACACATCCGTCCATACTACTCGATGAGGGACGAGTTAAGCATCGAAGATGGTCTGATCCTTAAAGGAGATCGCATTGTTGTACCAGAAACACAACGCGATATCATCCTTAAACAGCTCCATAATAGTCACCTTGGTATTGTGAAGACACAACTGAGAGCAAAGAAAGATGTTTACTGGCCACAGATAAACAAGGACATAGAAACACTATGTAAAAACTGTTCAATTTGCCAAGAACATGCAAATAGGCAGTGCAGAGAACCTCTCATACCATCAGACATACCATTGAGCCCTTGGAGCATTATAGGAACTGATATTTTCTCAATCGACAATAATGACTATCTTATTATTGCTGATTACTACAGCAAATTTCCCATCATTGAGAAACTTCCACAACCCTCACCATCAGCTGTTATTGCAGACATTACAAAGAAGTATTGCAGCATGTTTGGCATCCCAGATGAAATTAGATCAGACAACGGTCCACATTTCTCAGGTCAAGCATACAGAAACTTCACTAAGGACTGGAAGATCAAACACACAACATCATCACCTAGATACCCTAAATCTAATGGTTTCATTGAGAGACAGATACAAACTATCAAGTCAATCATGAAGAAAACAAGAACAGAGGATGTACACCTAGCACTCTTGAGATGGAGAACAACACCGGTAGACAGTAAGATCGACAGTCCAGCAGAACTTATGTTTGATAGAAGAATTAAAGACCTCCTACCATCTAAGGTCCACTTCCGTCCACAACATAGAGACAGCACATATGATCAATTTCAGCATCGTCAGCAAGTTCAGAAATCCAACTATGACAAATGTGCTAAAGACTTACCACCATTATATCCTGGTCAGCATGTGACTACCTACAACCACAACAATGACACATGGTCAAAAGCAACAATCATTTCCAGAAACCCTGAACCCAGGAGCTATACTTTAAGACCAGACAGCAGCAGCAACCTCCTGAGGCGAAACAGAGTGGACATAAGAGAAATCCCACAGAATACAACAGAACAGAGAATTCCCATGCTTTCAACAGACAATGCAGTAACTCCAGACTTTGGTGCCCCACAAAACCAACAAGCGCCAAGGCCGAAATCACAACCAACTCAAGCTAAACCAGGGACTTCCGCACTTTACACCACTCGTTCTAGCCGTACAGTGACACCTCCCAGCCGATACAGACAGTGACATATATACTCACACTGAGCATTACACATACTTATCCTTTCTCACATGAAACATTTCGTTGGAAATGTTTGCACACATTTTTTTTTTCAAAAAAGGGGGGATGTAATATGAATACATTAAAGTACGAACCACACATTGTAATATAATGCGAATCTTGACATGTACGATATTCTGTAAATAAACATGGCTACGAACTGAACATGCTTTTACTGGGTGCTTTCTGAAACATGTGTGTGCTTGTGTAGATGACGAGGTAATGCTTATATACATACATCATAACATTACAGTACCAAATACAACTCTAAGGGTGATTGCATCCCTCTACAAAAAAATCTGGCACACAGGAAAAATACCATGTTCATGGAAGACAGCAGTAGTCATCCCCATACTAAAGCCAGATAAGGAAACACGTGATGTCAGCTCATAGAGGCCAATATCGTTAACATCGCATCTAGGAAAAATTCTAGAAACAATAGTCAACAGCAGACTAAAATTTAGTCTAGAAAAGCATAACTTGTACAGTCCAACCCAGGCAGGCTTTAGAAGCCAACATAGTACAATAGAGCAACTGTTGAGGCTGGAACATGATGTTAAAACAGGCTTCAAAAGGAATGAAAAGACAGTAGCAATATTCCTTAATGTAGCAAGAGCATATGATGAGTGTTGGAGGGAGGGTGCACTTTATAAGATCAGGAAACTAGGTATAGTAGGCAGAACTTACAATTATTTAGAAAACTTTCTGCAGGATAGATACCTCATGGTACAAATAAACAATGATAGATCTGAGGTGTATGAACAACAGAATGGAATCCCACAGGGATCCGTAATATCACCATCTATATTTACGATTATGGTCAACCAGGGCCGGCTCTACCGACGGTGCAACACGTGCATTTGCACGGGGCGGCAAGCTTTGCGGGGCGGCAAAAAATCTTTTTACTTATTTTTACAATCCCGCCAAAATATTCCGCCTGGGAGCCGGGCTGGTGTAATGGTTACCACACTGCGCTAATTATCAGGAGTTCAAGGTTCAAGCCCGGGCGCGGGCATTTGTAGAAGTGACATAGACCGGGATTTAGACTGAATAACCTGAACGGCTCCTGAAATAAACCCTCTGTGGATGGTGTCACGGAGTGTACGAAGGTTTCGTCTAGATTATTTTCGTCTGTTCTTTAGCTGTTTTTCAAGTCTTCACTAATAGTTCTGCCATACGATCCTAATGCTATCTTCTCCTACAAAGGCACTAAAGGGTATTTCTTTAGGGACGTCAGTACAATTTATTCGCTTGGTCGAAACCACAGTGGTTCCCAGAGGATTATATTTCCGTGTTCAGTGGTCAACTGAAGACCGTCACGATAAATCTTCCGGCATGGCTGAACGAGAGACGGGAATTAATTAACTTGGCGTGGGAATCAGGAATTTATTTTTTTATCGACCGTTCTATGTTGGCGGCTCGAATGTTTCAGTTGTTTTCGAGTGTGCATTCAAGGAAGTTGATTTTGCTCAGTGTTAGTGTGCTATGTGTTACAGTGATAAATAAGTTTTTTAAACGTTTTATGGAAATTAGTACAGTGCTTCAGCCTCCATTCATTACTAAATAATACATTCTATTGCAGGGTTTATTAAAACAGTTTTAATATTCAAATAGATATAATGTATGATAAAAGAAAAAAACTATCAGGTGCAGAATATCGGAAACGGAAACTGGAAAAAGAACGCGATATTAAAAAACATAGCGGGGCTTTACATAAATATCTAAACACTGAAACAGCTGATGTAGGACAGAAGAAAATAAGCAAATGTACCGAAAAAAATGATTCTGAGCTCATGGCAAGTACTTCTAACTCGGACCCCAGTAACGTAGATATTACTAACAATATCGAAAATGAGACTGATTTGACCGTTTCCATTTCCAGAGATTTAAGTGATGAACTTGAGAGGTACACTGATCCGGCAAGATGGAATCCTTCTTTAAGCGATACCGAAAGACTGGAAATCGTAAAAAAAAAAGGCCTGCCAGAGAGACCAAAAAATGAGTTCGTTTTTCCGCGCAGCTCTAATGGTCGGAAATTTTCACTAAATTTTTACACTAGGGAGCTAAGCAATGGAGAGCATATTGATCGTGGTTAGTGTATTCAAAAGAAAAAGATTCTGTATTTTGTTTCTGCTGTAAGTTGTTTTCCTGTAATAAAATGTCACTCACTACTGATGGCTATAATGATTGGGGTCATTTGTATGTGTATCTTAATGAGCACGAAAAATCTAAAAACCACTTGGAGTCCCATACAAAGTGGATTGAATTATCGTAAAAGCTTAAATCAGTACAGACAATTGATTCAATGCAACCAAAGTTATTAAATTCAGAAGTTCGACACTGGAGGAGCATAATAGAATGCCTAATTGCTATTGTCCAGTTCTTGAGCCAACAATGCTTGCCATTTCGTGGAACATCTGATAAATTATATGACCCTAACAATGGAAATTTTTTAAAGCTTGTTGAACTGATTGCCAGATTTGATAGTGCTATGTGTGAACATTTAATGAGAGTAGCTCGTGGATCGACCCAACATTACCTTGGAAAAAACATTCAAAATGAATTGATTGCTCTTCTCCCTGGAACCATAAAAAAAGAAATAATTTCTATGGTGGAGAAAGCTAAATATTATAGCATAGTTGCAGACTGTACTCCCGATGTAAGTCACAATGAACAATTAACAATAATTGTAAGATTTGTTAATACGAATCCAGATGATATCAACATTCATGAGCATTTTCTTGGTTTCATTGCTGTAGAAGCCACTACAGGCTCAGCGTTTACCGAATGCATTCTAAGAAAATTGTCAGACATCGATATTCCAATCGCAAACATGCGTGGCCAGCTGTATGACAATGGATCAAATATGAAAGGAAAACATTTAGGAGTTCAACAACGTATTAGGGACTTGAACACGAGAGCTTTTTTATATCCCTTGCTGTTCTCATTCTCTCAACTTGGTGGTCAATGATGCCACGATGTCATCTAGAGAAGGGGTTTTATTTTTTAAAACGGTTCAGAAATTGAATGTGTTTTTCTCAGCGTCAACACTGCGTTGGGGAATCCTTAAGAAACATATTACAACTCTAATGCCCAAGCCACTAAGTACAACTCACTGGGAATCTAGAATCGAGGCCATTCGTCCTTTAAGATATTATATTGAGGAATTTTATGATGCATTGATAGAAATTGCTGATGACGAGTCAGTAGACAAAATGGCGAGACATGAAGCTGAAACCCTTGCCCTAAAACTCAGAGATTTTAAATTTTTATGTTGTCTGGTTATATGGCACTATGTTTTAAACGAAATGAATGTTGCTAGTAAACTGTTGCAAAGCATAAAAATGGAATTGACTAGTCCCATGACAACTTTATGGAGGGACTGGGATGGTGTGACAGGGTCACGGGTGTGGAATTGATGACAGGAGCCGGACGGGTGCCAGTGGGGCGGGAGATGAGAGGAGGGCGATGGGTGGGACACGCGATGAGGAAGCCTGTTGATAGCATTACGGGGCAGTCCTTGTTCTGGAGTCCACGGGGAGGGAGAGGCAGAGGTAGACCGAAAAACACATGGAGAGGAGAACTGGAGACAGAGGTGAAAGTTATGGGGGACATGGGGAGGGCTTGGGCGGATGGCACGGGACAGGAAGACTTGGCATGTGTTTGTTGAAGGCCTATGCTCCTTGGGGAGCTAAAGGGTATTGAGTGATTGATAACAACTTTGAGAAATGTTCTCCAAAGCCTTAAGAATCTCATAAATGATGAATCATTTCAAAATTTTCTTGTTGATGCTACAACATTAGCTGAGAAAGTTGAAGCTGATCCTGATTTGATACCAACGTTTGAATGTACTAGAGTGCGTCGGCAGAAATAGCAACACAACTATGAAGCAAGAGATGAACCTATTTTGGATCCCAAAACTAAATTCAAAATTGAATTTTTCTTTTTTATTATTGATGTTGCAACTAATTCTATTGAAGAAAGGTTCGAGCAATTGGAACATCACAGTTCACATTTTTCCTTTTTATATAACATCCCTAAATTGAAATCTGAGACGACAAATGAGCTCTTAAACAAATGTAAAAACCTAGGTGTTTTAACACATCAAGAAAATAGAAACATTGATGCCATTGAGCTATGTGATGAACTGAAAGTAGTATCCAAATTAGTACCAGAAAATACACCGCCAATTGAAGTTCTTCGTTATATTATTGACAATAACATTGCTTCTAATGTCAATATAGCCTTAAGAATATTATTAACTTTGCCTGTAACGGTAGCAAGTGGTGAGCGTAGTTTTTCAAAACTGAAGCTTATATTAAAACTTATTTACGCTCAACAATGTCCGAAACTAGATTGGAAGGACTTGCCATGATTTCAATTGAACATGAAATCGGTCAATAATTAGACTACGCAGATCTTTTGCAAATATGAAAGCAAGAAAAGTGTCTTTTTAAGCAGTACATACTTCAAACAATATCAAATCAAATAATGTGAAAATAGTGCTAAAAACTATAACATGTACATACTATAGTTAAGTGTTTGTGACTCAACAGTTCATCGTTCCACATGAGAAGAGCATCCCCTATATGTAAGTAATGTAACTACATTTATTTCATATAATTGTCTCTAATAAAGTCAATGGTTTATTTTATGACTATACAGTATTTTCATCAATTTATCAATACATTATTATTAATGGTCCTATTTAAAATTAGGCTAATGGTCATGAAATTAATGTTGAAGCTTGTTTAACATAATGGTTTTAAAAATTTCAAACGTTAATTTGAGGTTGGGCTGGGGCGGCACGGTATGGTATTGCACGGGGCGGCAAAATTCCTAGGGCCGGCCCTGTGGTCAACGACCTAGGCGACGAGTTTAAAGACCTAAAAAACAACCAATCTCAGTTTGCAGATGACGCTGCGATATGGAGAACGGGAAGAAACCTCCCATTCCTCTATAAAACAGTACAAAAACAAATAGATAAAGTATCTGACTGGATGCACAAGTGGGGATTTAATCTAAACGTTAAAAAAACCATAGGAATGATCTTCAGTAGAGGGCGTGTAATTAAAAATAATATAATTGACATAAGTATTAATGAGCAAAAAGTATGCACAGCAAAATCAACTAGATTTCTTGGTATGGTACTAGACCAGCAACTAAACTAGAACAAACACATAGACCTATTAGTGCAAAGCAGCAGGGGACTTATTAACATGTTAAAATGTATGAAAGGAAGTGGTTGGGGAGCCTGCAATAAGACAATGTTAACCTTCTATAAATCATTTATTAGGGGCAAACTTGACTATGCCAGTGTTGTTTATGCATCAGCCGCCCCGTGCAATAAGAAAAAACTAGACACAGTCCAAAACCAGGCACTGTCAATAATAGCAGGTGCCTTAAAGGGAACACCAGCAGAGGCATTATACCCCTGGAGCTAAGGAGAAAAGAACTGAGATTCAGCTACTGGGCAAGAGTGGCAAAAGATCCAACTCACCCAGCACACAAAACCTTTGATAGGGGTAACCAGTACATAGGCCACATTCCATTAAACCATAATAGATACCCGTCAGGGTGGAAAACGATGGATGAAGTGGATCATCACCCAAACTTATTTAATATGATAAACAGGAGTGCCCAGTACAAAGCAAAGATCCCACCATGGGAATTAAAAGTGCTAGAAACTGACTCCCACTTATCAAAGATCATAAGCAAATCTAACGACATAATCTCAGCAAAAAGTAAAGCACTATATTACATAGAACGGTATATGAATAATAGCCTAACTATATATACAGATGGGTCAAAAGATGAAGAAGGACAATTAGGAGCAGGAATAGCAATACCAAAATTAAACATTTATAAAAGATACAAAGTAACATATAACATCTTTACAGCAGAATTAGTGGCAATCCTAAAAGCTTTAGAAATAGCTGCAGAAAACCCACCAAATAAAGTAACCATTCTAACTGATTCCCTTTCATCAGTATTAGCTATCAGAAACAGAAGTGAATGTAGCAGGCCAGATATTATAGAGGAAATACTACAGGTTAATACATATCTGCACACTATAGGATGCTGTGCAACACTAACATGGATACCATCATATGTGGGGATAGCAGGAAATGAGCTTGCAGACAAAGAAGCCAAAGGGGGAAGAACTAGCCATAACAAAATTGAAGTAGGCTTAGGGAAGTTTGAAATTAAGAGCTTAATTGCTCAAGCAATAACTAAAGAGTGGATAACAGCATGGGACCAAAGTAAAAAAGCAAGACACTCATATAAAATCCTTTAAAAAAACCAATCAAAAAATGTCAAATACAAGATGAACTAAATATACCAATTAATAAAAAATTGCTGAGGCTCAAGCTTGGAACGGGATATTTCATGATTGAGGAACCCACATGTGAAGTGTCAAGAACCAAACACAATTAGACACTTTCTGGTGGACAGCAGAGGCAAAACATTAAGACATACTGTAGTAACCACAAGGTAGAGATGAGTGTAGAAAATCTCATAGGCACAAAGACACCTTCAGAAGTGCAAAAGTTAATAAAACACTATATTACAAAAACTAAAGCTAACATATAAAAAATAAATAAGGACCCGAGCCAGTAGTCCACACTGGTGAAAGACTCCCCCCAGATACATACAGATTAACCAAATAAACCTTCCAGTGAAAATTAAAAACATACCAGCTTAGAAAATATCATATTTTGGATAAAAAAGCCATTTTGAACTAGGCTATAACTACACAAGGAAAATACCTACTAGAGATAATATAGTATAAAATAAATACAAACAAAAACATATTACAATAAAGGAAACACGTCCTGATATAACCAACAGCTCCATGTACATGGTAGATGGTTGAAAGGGGCGTGCTACAAAGAAAAGTAGCAAACACTTTAATAAATAAAATAAAAAAGACTGAACACAGAAAAAGAATGCGAGCGAGAGGGAGGGAGGGATATGCACACGCAGTTATAAATCCTATAGTTCAAGACGTACAGTGTACAATTTCCACAACGAAGAGTACTGTACCACAGACAACACACAAAGTACACATATGATACAAATACTACACATCGTATCACCCTTTCATGCCAAGAGCACTGTTACTGTATAGCAGAGCTTCCCAATCTTTTTACGCCCGTGTACGCCCTTGGCTTTTGTAAACTCTTCCGTAACCCCTTTTCATTCTGACAAGAATAAATTCTAGAGTTTACCATGCAAATTAAACAAATTAACAATAAATAAAGATTTTAATTTTTTTTAAATAAAGAAAACTTCATTCGGTACATATCAACATTTTTTCTATCAACACGAAGTTGTTAAATGCATATCAGAACACTTGTATTTCCTAAGTACATTAGCTCGACCCGTGATTCTGTTTGTTTGTTTGCTTGGTTTTTTTTTAATAATTTTTTTTATATTTTGTGTTCGGTCAACAGTTCTATTCTTGGTACGTTTTTTTTTAAAGAAATAGCCGCATATCATATTCAGCCTCCAGTTTGTTTCTTGTTTTGGACTTGATTGAGAGCAAAACTAGCCATTCTCTCTCCAATCCACTCACGTTTTTTGTTTCACAAACTCTACTATTTTTGAAAAGTATTTCCCTATATCCCTATGGCAAACTTCTCGTACATTTTGAGGTACCCGTACCACAGGTTGGGAACCCCTACTATGTAGCGTACCAATTTTATGTGGCCACACTGAAAAGGAAGAAACGTGGACAGAAACTCAGTGGGCGGTTGTGTGTGTCAAGCTTCTCTCACCCCAGTCTTATTTCCAGCATTTCTGCTTTGTATCCTCCCGACACCAGCAGGTCTGGCCAGACATAAATCAAGACACTTGACGTGTTTAACGCAGCTGCTGGCCTTCAAAATATTTCCTGATGTTAATCAGTAATTAGTTCCGTTTAACCAAGACTCAATGTCTGTCGGTTATATTAGGCAAAATACTGATAAATTAAAATCAACCTTCAGGAATATTTTAAGACAATTATAACACAGACACTTTTTTAGTCTAAACAACATCTGGAAGTCCTCTCAGTACAGCACAAGCACAAAATTAGGATTATATCAGAGCTGTGTGCTTTCTGTGCTTCTCTATGGCGCGGAGAGCTGGAGAGTTACAGAGAAGGAATAACGTTGTGAAACCCAACGCCCTAATATCTGGCCTTTGACTAGGATCATGTGTCTAGACACAGGGACCGGTACAGTGACATTCATGTGTCATTAGGTCCCTTGTGTGAGAACACAGAGGATCACTACAGTGACACAGTTTGTCATTGGGTCTTCTTGTGTTGGGACATGTGGTCTTGACCAGAGCCGGGTTTGGGGTGGGTGCCAATGCGACCTCATGCGAGGAAAAAATATGCGACCTCATGCGAGGAAAAAAAAAACAAACAAAAAATACAGAGAAGGAAATGTCGAAATTGTCCTCTTTTCACACAACATGCCTAAGAAAAATTTTCCGAATCTTTTGGCCGAATATCATCACCGACCAAGATCTGCTTACTCGGAGCAAGCAAGAGGACATGCACACCATCATAGCTGGTAGACACTGGAGCTGGGTTGGCCATGTCCTCAGAAGAGACCCCGATGCCATCACAAGAACAGCTATGCTATGGACCCCTGAAGGAAAACGAAAGAGAGGCCGACCAAAAACAAACTGGCGGAGGACTGTGGAGGCTGAGATGCAAAGAATGAACCAGAGTTGGGGCACTGTACGAAGGATGGCCGCCGACCGAGCAAAGTGGAATCAATTTGTTGTTGCCCTACAAGACGCCACCAGGCGTAATGGCCACTGACTGCTTTGACGGTCGCGGCTAAGGATCAAAGAAGAAGATAACACAGACAAGGTAGAAATGAGTGTAGAAAATCTCATAGGCACAAAGACCCATTCAGAAGTGCAAAAGTTAATAAAACACTTTATTACAAAAACTAAAGCTAACATATAAAAAATAAATAAGGAGCCGAGCCAGTAGTCCACACTGGCGAAAGGCTCCCCCCAGATACATACAGATTAACCAAATAAACCGTCCTGTGAAAATTAAAAACATACCAGCTTAGAAAATATCATATTTTGGATAAAAAAAGCCATTTTGAATTATAACTGCAAAATGAAAAATGAATGGAACCAGGCCAGGAAGAAGACAGCTGATAGAATAGTCTGGCGCTCTCTCTTCCAAACCTCTACACCTCACGGTAGAAGAGGAACGACTAAGTAAGTAAGTAAGATAATATAGTATAAAATAAATACAAACAAAAACATATTACAATAAAGGAAACACGTCCTGATATAACCAACAGATCCATGTACATGGTAGATGGTTGAAAGGGGCGTGCTACAAATAAAAGTAGCAAACACATAAAAAATAAAACTAGCTCGGGCGTTGGCGTAGCTGGCGAGTCCTTTTTAGGACTTTATGCTAGCAGATAGATAATATTGGTCCTTTTCAGGACTTAGTATCTATCAACGTTGATCGGGTTAGCAGTCAACAGAGTTGACTTTTTTGTTTGGATGGTAAATGCGCTCATAACCAAATAGGTTGAAAGGAACGCGCCTCGCCAGAAGAAGGCAAAAACCGAACCGAAAAAAAAAGACTTAAGCTAAACTCCAACGAAAACGAATCCCATTGAAGCATGATTCATATACACTTCGGTGTCTGCAACATTCCACGCAGCCGTACGTGGCAGTATGTGTTTCTGGAATCCCAAGTGGTAAGAGAAATATAGGAAGACCGTTAATACAAACACATGGAGAAGACTACTGAAGACAGGCATGGAAGGTATCAAGAAGACATGGGCCAGGAAAGCTTTGAGTGTATTTGTTTACGGCATGTGCTCCACAGTGACCTGGTAGGTAATGATGATAAACATGCGCAGACATTTATAAATTTATATAAGAGAAAAATGAAAGACGACAACAATTGAAATTACTAGTTACTCGGCCTCGTGCTGAGACAATCACTATTTTCTTGTCCGTTTAATTAGGGCAGGGTTTCTGAGCCCTTTTGTGACATTGACCCCACTGATTTATCCGAAAGGGTATGGACCCCTTTGATTGTCAGATGAAGGCTATGTGCACCCTTGATTGTCAGATGAAGTCTGTGGACCCCTTTGATTGTCAGATGAAAGTTATGCGCCCCTTTGTTGTCCGATAAAGACTATGAACCACTTAGAATGCCTTAGATTGTCCGATGAAGCCGATTGACCCCTTTGATTGTCCGATGAAGGCTATGAACCCCTTTGATTGTTCGATGAAGGCTATGGTCCCCTTTTTGGAAAAAAAAAAGTGTAGGCAAACATAAAAGCGTAATTTAAAACTTTACATTGTAAATTTTAGATTAAGTACCCGGACCCTTAAGACACCATTTAAGAAATATTGAATCAGACGTAATTTTTTAAACAAGCTATCTTGAGCATTAATTTCGGTATATTCTACTGTAATGTCGGCTGGAAGATACGGCGTTCATTATGTGTGCTATTTTTATTTTGGCAAAATGCCGCCTATTTTTCAAACCCTCTGTAGACAGGCAAAGAAAGGCCAGTTGGGTCTTCAGAGATTTAGCTCTTGCTGGCAAGTATCCATTCAACTCTCACAAGGCGCTTCGCATGACAGCGTAGCGGCAAGGTTATCATGACCTAACGAAACCAGACGCTGGTCATTTGTATGGATACCCGGTAACACAAATAATTTTTTTTTTAATCAGTCGTCTTTAGTTTGCTGTGTTATAATTTAACAAAATCCACACAAACTGACTTTAAGGAATGTGAAGCAGTTGAAAACAGCTGATTCAAGATCTCAGAGACCGTAAGAAATGAAGGTGTGTGATCACCAATGCCAGTAGCTGATGTGATAAAACTCTCAACCTTCTTATTCTAATGTGAGTTGGTGAAAGATGTTAATAATACAGCAATCCCCCGGTCTTACGCTGTTCGATTAGCGCTTTTTCGCTATAACGCTGTTTTAATTGTATGACATATGCTTGTTATACCCATAACAAATTCAATCTTACAAGACCAGGGGTCAGCAACCCAGGAGTTGTGGTGATCTACTTTAGAAGCGCTGAGGTCTCTAAACATCTACCTTGATAAAATCATGTCTACTTCCAGGTTTCAGATTCTCGAGATTTTGGGAAATAAGTCCAGCCTAGATGTTTTATCTCTGCCTCAAGATCTGCTTCCTGTAACCCCATCAACAGAGTGGTGGAAAAATTAACATTAAATATGTTAACATCACTTCAAAGTAAAGATTGATTTCTATCTTACATAGTTCACGAATAAAGTAAGTTTTAGTCAGCTAACGCGGGTTTTCACTTGGAATGTAGTGAAAATAACTTTTAACATGAGGACACCATGCTTTTAAGTGCCGGTTTGAGAGGGTTAATCTGAAATTTCTTCTTCTTTGATCCTTAGCCACCGACCGTCAAAGCAGTCAGTGGCCATCACGCCTAGTGGCGTCTTGTAGGGCAACAACAAATTGATTCCACTTTGCTCGGTCGGCGGCCATCCTTCGTACAGTGCCCCAACTCTGGTTCATTCTTTGCATCTCAGCCTCCACAGTCCTCCGCCAGTTTGTTTTTGGTCGGCCTCTCTTTCGTTTTCCTTCAGGGGTCCAAAGCATAGCTGTTCTTGTGATGGCATCGGGGTCTCTTCTGAGGACATGGCCAACCCAGCTCCAGCGTCTGCCAGCTATGATGGTGTGCATGTCCTCCGAGTAAGCAGATCTTGGTTGGTGATGGTATTCGGCCAAAAGATTCGGTAAATTTTTCTTAGTCATGTTGTGTGAAAAGAGGACAATTTCGACATTTCCTTCTCTGTAACTCTCCAGCATTCTGCACCATAGAGAAGCACAGAAAGCACACAGCTCTGATATAATCTTAATTTTGTGCTTGTGCTGTATTGAGAGGACTTCCAGATGATCTGAAATTTACCTACCGTAAAATTATTTACACCCACTCCATCATCTGAAGATCTACCAAATGATGCTTGGGGATCTACCAGTAAATCGAGATCCACCGGCTGCCGACTCTTGCTCTAAACTATATGGGAGGCAGGAATATAACTTTCACATGTTTCATCTAATTCGTTCAGGGTAGTGGAATGACCAAGAAGCATTGTCAATACTAGCAAAATGAAGATTGGTCCCAAAATGGAATGCAGGTATGTGGTATTCCGTAACATAGAACAAATTATTAATATTGCTACAATGGGCGTCTTGAATATAGAAAAAAGTATGTTGCAAAGCAAAGCAATCTGGATTCGTTTTTTTTTTTCTGTTGTCTCCTCAAATATCTTCATTCGTTTTGTTTTTTTCTGTTGTCTCCTCAAATATCTTCTTATACATCTGTCTAGACAATGGGAACAAATTAATTTGATTTCTATTAATTCGAATGTGAAATCAATTTTCATTTAGCGGTTAGCGCTTGATTTTTCAAAAACTAATAAACAGCGTTAAGTGGGGGAACCCTGTATGTGCATTTTATGTTAGGTAAAGAATTGTAAAAAAATTTAAAACAATTGGATAAATACAACGTATCTTTGGGCTTTGTAAAAGGATCCCGTTACACGCCCATTGAGGCATATTGGGATTATGGTCTTAGGCCCATATTTTTCCACGTTCTCCTTATCATTTTCACCTCTGTTTCCAGCTCTCTTCTCCATGTGCTTCTTGGTCTACCTCTGCTTCTGTTGCCCTGGGGATTCCAGAACAAGGACTGCCTTGTAATGCTATCAACAGGCTTCCTCAGTGAGTGTCCTATCCATCGCCATCGTCTTCTTCTCATCTCTTGTTCCACTGGCACTTGTCTAGTTCTTGTCATCAGTTCCACGTTGGTAACCTTGTCATACCATTTTAATCCCTCTATTCTACGTAAGCACCCATTTATGAAAGTCTGTAGCTTTTTGGTAGTTGTCTTTGTTGTTCTCCATAAATGATACATGTAGAGACATTACTGGCATCAGGAACACACAGACTCCGATATTACAGAACCATACTCTACATTACCAAGAAGGGATGAAGTGATCATTTTCAGACTAAGAACCGGCCATTGCAGACTCAAACACCATATGTACAACAAATTGGAAATCTGAGAGACAGATATGTGCCCACGTGGTGAGGACCAACAAACAGCATAACACGTACTCCAAAACTGTCGGCTCCATGAGATGAGCAGAGTTGCAGCATGGCCTTCCCCAACCCAGTTGAAGGGGAAACTTTCTGGTGACGAGAGAAACCTGTAACGGACTTCCATCGTTATAAGAGAGATAGATGTGGTTATTTGAGAGCGGACGACGAAGAAGACTTTACATAAACCACAAGTTATTGCCAGTGAAACAGCTAACGGGATAACTAGTAGTAGCAGTAGCCCCTTCAGTCATAACTGACTTTGGGAATACGCCCCTGAAGTAATAGCCCTCAGCTGCTTTTTTTCCAGATGCTTCTTTCGGCGTATTTTTGTCTCTTCTGCTTGTTATGAGCGCTTCTTTTCGCTAAATTTTAGATGGTGCCGTAGGGATCATCGTCACTTGGTGCGATCGGCAGCTACATTCTCCCAGATTGCTGGATTTATGTCCAGTGCCTTTACGTCTCTCTTGCACACATCTCTGAACCTCAGCTGCGGTCGCCCAACTGTTCTTTTTCCATCTGCCACTTGTCCGTAGAAGATATCTTTAGGGATACGACCATCTTCAATACGGCGGATATGGCCAAACCAGCGTAGACTGCGCTGTCTAAACAGTGTAACGGGATACCTAAATAGATTTATTTAGCTAGACAACTCAGTAATTAAACTAAATTTAAAATTAAAAAAAAACAACAACATAGAAACAAAGTATGTTGCCCCGTGTAGCTCCCGGGGTCCACGATAAAACAAAGAAACATAAATGACTGCTGCATCCTCGGGTAATTTGTAAGAAGTTACTAATATGTTGGCCATATAAAAAGACATAACACCTTACTGAAGACCATAATAGAATGAAGAGTTGAAGGCAAGCGTGCAAGAGGAAGACGTCGCTATAAGTGGGAAGATAACATCAAGAGATGGACAGGAAAGAGTCTATCAGAGTGCACCATCAAGACAAGAGACAGAAGACCTTGCAGATCCATTACAGCCGACCTTCGATGTGAAGATGGCTTTTGATGATGATTGCTAACATCTGGTTGTATACGGGAATTGCAACATCAAGATGTAAAATGAACTGCTGCAAAAAAAAAAAAAACCCCCATAAAACGAATGCTGCAAGAAAACATGAAAGATCTTGGCGCCGGTTTTCTGTAAGAGACAAGCTCCATAGGGGGCGAAAAGAATGAGCAAAGAGTAGTGGAAATATTTCAACAGACAGACGAGTCGAGAGAAGATATGGGCTATTTTCACGAGCCCCTGAAATTGAAAACTGTACTGACAAAATTTTTTTTCAATGTGATTGCTTTGGTTCTGCGTTATGCGGGCTTTCAACCATTCTCCATATGCACAGAAGTGTTGGTTATATATGGAAGCCCTTTTTAAGTGTTATATATTTCCTGATTGTCCGTAATTTTTGTTCTGTTTTGTATTAATTCTTTACAATGACGTTGCTTAATAACTATTGTTGTGTTGAAAGAAAATTAGAAGTTTGCTTTCAGAATATTTTGTTTCCTTTCATCCTGTCGTCCTTCAGGTGGCTGCTTTTGTCTTTGCTGAAGCGTCTGACCCCCCCCTCCCCCCCCCTCCCCCCTTCCCCTCCCCCGGCCTCTTGACGGACATATTGGCAGTTACTACATACATATATCGATGACTCACAAAAAAACAGGAACAGGCAACAGTGACTCCTGCGGTATATCATACAATCCCACAAAATGTAAACAACTTGACCCAATAAACTAGTGTCAAGGACACGACTGGACGCATTGCCTTCGGTCAAGGGAATGTAGGTCAAGCTGCCTTAAACAGTCACGGGATATTTTCAGGCGGAATTGTGACTATAATGATAAAATATGAGAACGTTACCAATCGCTCAAGCGGAACGCGTCCCCATTACTACACTCGCTAAACCAGGGGCCCCCAAAGCTGTGAATATCTACCCCAAGGGTCCATATTGACATCCACGGGGTCGATAAACCTTACAGGGTCTTTCCGGGATTGAGTACATTTTTGGAGTCGAAAGTTGACAAATCATTTACGAAATAAAAATGCCTGCTGTGACTCAACTTATACATCTGGAAATACAGTTACAAGACACCACAAGCTTTGGCAGCAGTTGAACGTGTCTACTTACATCCCCAAGTTCGTACGTGATTAAAACTTGGTTTTAGAGCCACGCAAATGCTGTTTTATCAAAGCAAACGAGCAGACTAAACTTGGAAGAGTGTGGTAAGGTACGACCAAAACTCAAAGAATCTCTGACCAGAAATTAATGCGCTTGTTAATGCTCACCAGCCAAATCCTTCCCAGTAATGAATTTAACCAGTTCAATAACACGATAATGCTAATTTATTGTGCTTCTATTATCACTTCCCAATGGAGGAGGCAGGAGGACTGGCTAGAGATCGAGAGTCTTTCAGGCGGGCTGTGATGAGAGCGACGTTCTGCAAAGGACATGCTACATGATGATGATTATCACTTCCATATTTTATTTACTTATTTTTTTTGCCTGCGGTCGAAATTGGATTTTATTTAGGGGTCAGGACTCAAACAGTTTGGGGACCCCTAGGCTAAACGGACTGCAGCATTGTAGCCATACATTTTTGACATGCTCTAATAATTAGTACTGGCCAGTTGTAAACAATGCGTTCCATTCAATTTTTTTTTTAAAGCTAGAACTATGAAAGAAGAAAGATAGAGACAAGATTGGATAACACAAGAAACGTTAAACCCCATATCGATGAGAAAAGAAATGAAAAGAAAGAAAGCACAAGCAAAGTCTCCGAGGTTAAAGGAAATGTATAGCGAACAGTACAGTCAGCTGGACAAAGAAGTAAAACGTCAAACCCGTGCCAACAAAAGGAAATTTCTGGATAACCTTGCAAGGCAGGCAGAAGAGGCAGCACTGAGAAAAGAACAAAGCACAGTTTATAAAATAACTAAAACTATCAGCGGAAAACGAGGTGCAAACAATACAACATACAAGCTAGGAAGTCTCAACGCCACAGCACAGGGGCAAGAGACAAGACGGTCAGAACACTTCAAGGAAACACTGAATAAGGAACCAATAGAGACGCAGCTGAATGTTCCAGAGGCTGAAAGTGACCTAGACGTAAATACAGACATTCCACGAAAAGAAGAAATCATCACAGCTATTCAAAGGGTTAAAGAATGGAAAAGCGCCTGATCACGACAATTTAAATGCTGAGTTATTCAAGGCAGACCCTGAACTAGCAGCAGAACTATTAGAACCACTATTTGCACAAGTCTGGAAAAAAGAGACAACACCAACTCAGTGGAGTACAGGAATAATTGTCAAATTGCCCAAGAAGGGCGACCTTGCAGATTGCAACAACTGGAGAGGAATTACTCTCCTCTCAGTACCCAGTAAAATACTAGGCAGGATAATTATCCAGAGAATTTCAAAAGCAGTAGACCATAAACTGAGGAAAGAACAAGCGGGATTCAGAAAGAACAGAAGATGTGCAGATCATATATTCACTCTCGGGAACATTATAGCGCAGTGCTCAAAATGGCAGAGACTGCTATACATTAACTTTGTTGATTTTTAAAAGGCTTTTGACAGCATACACAGGGACAGCCTATGGAAAATACTGTGGGCTTATGGAATTCCTAGATGCCTTGTTTCCATTATAAAAAGCCTCTATTCTAACTTTACATGCAGTACGAACGAACGAACGAAATCTTTATTTCATCAGGGTAAAGAAATAGGCATAATTGCCTTTTTACATTTCTGCCCTGCAGTGTTGGGTTGAGCAACCTAACATTCGAGGTGAAGACAGGAGTACGACAGGGATGCCGCCTATCAACAACTTTATTTTTGACAGTCATAGATGCGCCAGACAACAGAGGGCAGTCCAAGAGGAATTAGATGGACAACATTTTCTACACTGGAAGAACTGGAATATGCACATGGCACTGCACTACTCGCACATTCACATCAACACATCCAAGAAAAAACCGATAGACTGAATAAGTATAGCCTGCAGGTGGGTCTGAACATCAATCTAAAGAAGACAGAGGTCATGACACTCAATGTGGGCAATCCTGAACCAATAACAACAAGGAACCAGAAGCTAGAACAGACAGGCACATGTACATACTTAGGATGCATAGTAACACCAGACGGCGGAACAAGCAAGGACATCAAAAACATAATGAATAAAACGAGAACAGCCTCTGCTAGTCTCGACAACATCTGGAAGTCTTCCCAGTACAGCACTCACACCAAATTAAGATTATATGAGAGCTGTGTACTTTCTGTGCTTGTCTGTGGTGCAGAATGCTGGAGAGTAACAGAGAAGGAAATGTCGAAACTGTCCTCTTTCCACACAATGTGCCTAAAAAAAATTCACCGAATCTTTTGGCCGAATACCAACCAAGAACTACTTATTCGGAGTAACCAAGAGGACATGCACACAATCATAGCTGACAGAAGGTGGAGTTGGGTTGGACACGTCCTCAGAAGGGACCCTGATGACATTACAAGAACAGCTATGCTTTTGTGACGAAATTAGTTGTGCAATTTTTATAACTCTTATTCACTCCGGCAGTATCTCTTTATTTCTTTATTTCTCTCATTCATCATCCTTTTATTTGGCATATTTTACGCCCTACATTCTTTCTGTGACCACTTCCAGACTGTTTACGTGCCGCCAGTTGGCTCGTGATAATACCCGGTTTATTGAACCGGTCAGCGAGCGATATTCTTATCATGAAAAACCGGCTCGCCACCCTTTGATACAGACGGCAAACGTGAAGAGAGATAGCGACTTTTACGTAACTCATTTCCGGGGCCAGCGACAATCAGGCAATTAACACCTGGTTGCGGTCTGTATGTCTGAGGAAACCCTATTTTTTGTCTGAACGGCCGGCGATCCTTTTGTTTGACTGTCTGGAAAACGCACGATCACCGACGATAATGAGATAATCGTTTCACGGCGCCATCCCTGAGACAAGATTGTCCCAGATAAGATAATCTGTCTTGCGAGTCAATATTTGAAGGTAGCATCTGGACATCAAATAGGTTCCCAGATTTGTTGTGAGTTGGCGGAAATATTATCGCATGATTTGAAAGAGGGCATGCGTTGGAATATTAAATGTAATATTTTAAACATGCGGGGGAGATAATGAATTTAAACACCCCTACCACATAGTACAAAAGAGCTTACGATTGGATTGAAGTGAGAGCCGGAATGTGCTTTGGTTCTCATTGGCAAGTTTGCCGGTAAGTACAATCTCGGATTTAACTGAGAATGAGAGATATAATCTAGCTAAATCAGAAACACAGAACACAGACAGCTTCGCAACTTCAAACTAGCAATTCCCATAAAACCAGAAAGAGAAGGATCGGACCTAGGATTCCTGTATTATAAGTAACAGATCGAAGTGTTTGGGAAACGTAAAACCTTAAAAAGTAAGCCCGCCTTTATAAATACAGAGACTGGGCACTTACAAGACTGGGACTTTAAAAATTAGGACTGGATATCTAAGGAATTGGATCACCCGTCATAAGAGAAACTTTCCCCAGACCAAGTGTTTCGCAGATTCACCCGGCATAAAAAGGATTCAAAATTTCCTAACCAAGTGATTCGAGAGCACGTAACCTAAATTGCTCGTGTCCATTCTAAACTGTGCGAGGAGATTGTGTATAACTGTGGTAGATTGTTTTGAGGCTTGCTGCAGGCTAGCGAGCAGACCGGGTCCCGCTCACCTGTAATTATCTCGGCAGCGATCATAAAAATTGCCGTAATGAGATCAGTCGGTGATGGAAAGGGGAGACAATTTGTCTATTATCTTTGCCTGGATTCAATCGTTGTAAGTTAATTTACAAGATTCGAACCGATATATCAAAGACTCTCGCTATAATTCATTTACGACCACTTCTGCAGATGGCGAGAGTGAGGCGATAATATATGTAGATTCTATTTCATCTAGATCTTAATATAGGCCTGGCTTCAGCATGGGTGCGATAAAAGTTGTTTGATTCGCAGAATGAGATAGAGTTTATGTAGATTTTCCAAAAGGTGCCAACATCTGGCAAGAGTCTGCTAGTTACAACTTTTCCTTTGACTCTTTGTCAGTTTCAGATATTTATACCCCAGCAGTTTAGACTTAATTCATTCAGTACTGCCACAGCTTTAGAGAGACTTCTAGCGCGAGTTCTAGAATCACCATAATAGTAGAGTCTTAGTTTCTCGTGGAGAAAATCTTAGAAGTTTGTGTGAAGGTTATATATATATAACTTGTATATATGACTAGTATTGTCGAGTGATAGAATTGTTAGTTCGAATTATATCTTCACTAGATTGTGAGCAGAGTGATTTACTAGTTTAATCGTCCTTATAAATTCTCTAAGTTACTGTGTTACAGTGGAAAGCAGAATAAATTATATTTCTAGCTAAAACTCATTCAGCTATAAATAAATTTAATTAAATTGCTAGTAACCAGTCAGAGAACATTTTAACTAACTAAGTAAATGCACTGATTCATCATGAGTGTTGACGAGATATGTATTTATTTCTAATTCATGATGACTGATTTTTTTTAATGACTAGAATTTATTTCACGGGAGTTTTAAACGATAAGACAAGCTCTAAGTTTGCGGTTTATAATTTAAGTCAAATGACCGAAGTGAACATATTCTATATACGCGTAGGATTGTGTATAATATTATGTTTGAGTATTTATGTCTCTCCACATGTAAGCCTACCTTGCCGTGGTTGGAGAGCTTGAGCGCCTCAATGATCCCGGGAGCTATGCCGGCGGGAGTTTTACTCCTGGCAGGGTCACCCAAGCCGGACAGGTCCTGGGTGAGGGGCCAGACTAAATGGGCTGAGGAGTGGGTGGAACCCTATAGGTGTAGATGCAGAACCCACCGGCGAGTGGTACATGCTCTGGTCTGCACCAATCCACCCCCACTTCATGGGTTAAATGCTTTCTTGCCTCATTCTTCACTGTTTGTCGTCTATCACGCCCATGGCGACCGTTGCCTCAATTGGCTGTGTGTGGTGTACCCGGAAACGGGGCCTCCCAGTACTGAGGCAAAGTTAAGTCCCCGATGTCACTTATCGATGCAGAATTGAGAGAGATGGCTGAGCATCACAATCCCTCCTGTGTTGCAGCATGATGAGAACCCAGCATTGCACACTGAGCTTGGGGGGATCACTTGGGCACCAGACTTAATACTGGCTCTTGACTGGATGGCCGCATGCAGGAGATTTCTACAATGGAGGGTTGGCAGGTGGTGGGTATCGGGAAGTGGCTCTGTGCAGGACGTGAGGATTCCTTGGGAGAGCCCAGAACCAGAGCACAGCATTGTGCAAGCTCTGCATAGTTGGAGAGCCCCCTGGATGACGGGGAATGCACAGTGTGCTACCCCACCTATCCCCAACTGCTAACTTAGAACCAGAAGTGGGGTCCTCTGTATGCGTGCCAGGCCAGGATAAAATGCCTGGGAAAGAGACTGGAGCTCAGAACTCCCTAACTCAAAGTTGCAGGATGGCAGAAAAGCCACGGGAAAGACAGGGCTATTTTGAAGATAACGCAACCATATTTTCACCATACGAGCTCGGACGCCGCCTCGGTAAACAAGGTCCGCGCAGAGCAGTGACACCCCCAGGCTGCTTGCGAATAGTCTACTACTGGGAACATAAACAGATTAGGGATGAGCCCACTCTCCCGTTGAACAGGTGCTAAAGTCGTAGATACTGGGCCAGAAGGCGCACCGGAAACCACAGTATCATGCAACTCGCTTTTTTTTTTCTATGGAGAGTACACCGTCAAATAAATCTCGTTCTGGTGCTCGCCCTGTGGAGCTCCACCAGGCAGGTGCAGTGCCGGGCTCTGAGCCTCGACAGAGCCCACCCTCAGCTACTGGAGGACCCTCTAGACCGTCTTGTGGAGTCAACAGACGGCGGAGGAGAACTACTGACCAAAACAAAACAGAAAAAGAGAAACCCAGAGTGTCACTTGTCATGATGCACTGGAATGCAGAGGGAGTGAACAGCAAGCAGGCTGGATACAGCAAAAAGACAGAGCTGGAAAACATCTTGTATGAGAAGCAAGTCAGTGTTTGCTGTATCCAAGAGACTCACTTGAAAGCAGATCAAACCTTTAAAATAAGGGGATATCAATGCTTCAGATCCGACAGACAAGATAGACGAAAAGGAGGAGTACTTACTCTTGTAAGGAATAACATTCCTGCACACGAAAGGAAAACCTTCATGGATGGAGCAGAATATCAGCTGCTGCAGATAAAGGTAGACAAGATGGAAATAGAACTCCTGAACTATTACTGTCCGAACAACAAACCCCTGAGTCTCAGCTCTATACAGGTACCAGCCACCAACTTTATAGCAGTTGGAGACTTTAATAGCCACTCCCAGAGCTGGGGCTATAACCATCTGGATCACAGAGGTGAAGAGGTTGAAACTTGGCAAGATGATCACTCCCTAATCCTAGTCAATAATGCCACAGATACTCCTACCTTCTACTCCAGAGGATGGCACACAACCTCAACACCAGATCTTGCCTTCTCCACACCAGATATAGCTGGATCTATTAGTAGAGAAGTAGGAGACCAACTAGGGGGAAGCGACCATCGCCCAATCTTTCTTACTGTCCAGAGTGCAACTCTCAGTACAGGCCCAGCCATTACAAGATGGAACTACAAAAAAGCCAACTGGGGTTTATTCAGGCATCAGGTGAACACGCTGCTGTCTACCCTCAAGGTACAGAACAGAGACATTGATGAAGTGGTAAAAGACTTCAACAGATGCATACTACAAGCTGCAAAAGAAACCATTCCCAAAGGATGCCGGCGTAACTACATACCATACTGGTCCAGCACACTCCAAGAACGTCAGGAAGCTATGGACAAGGCTAGAAAGGACGCAGAGTCTCAGCCTTCACTTGAAACTCACAACAAATGGAAAAAGGCTGTAGCAGAGTTTCAGAGAACAAAGCTAGAAGAAAAGCGGAAAAGCTGGAGAACTAAAACGGCATCGCTGAACCTTGAGAAAGACGGCAGGAAACTTTGGAGATTAGTCAAGTCTCTAAATGAAGAGCATTCCTCACCAAGGCAGACTATCACATTGGATGAAGGTGGCAAACTTTTCAGAGGAAAACAAGCTGCAGACTTGTTTGCTAGAAGATACAGTTCAGAAAGCAACTTACCCATTAACATAGACCATCAGAGAGAGATAAGAAAAGAAATACTGGCAACCATGGGACAGACAGATACTCCTGCCCCAATGAGGGAACCCATCACACTAGGAGAACTACAGAAGGCTATTTCCAAGCTTAAGTTTCAAAAGTCACCCCGGCCCAGACAAAATCAGCAACGAAATGCTAGTAAATCTGAGCTCAGCAGCAAAGACAAAACCGCTTGAGATCTTCAACCACAGCTGGTTGAAAGGAACGGTACCCCAAGTATGGAGAGAAGCCACCACAATACCCATACTAAAAGAAAGGGAAATGTAAGACCGAGGCTGCAAGTTACCGGCCAATCAGTCTCACAAGCTGTGTTGGGAAGACTATGGAGCGAATAGTCAACCACAGATTGAAATGGTATTTAGAGTCTGAGCAGATCCTGGTGCCGGAACAAGCTGGATTTAGAGAATGCTACAGTATAGAAGACCAAGTTACTTACTTGTCTCAAGCAATAGAAGATGCCTTCCAGGAGAAGAAAAAGGTCCTAACGATCTGGGTCGACTTCAAGCAGGCCTTTGACAAGGTGTGGAAAGATGGCCTCATTGCAAAACTTAGGAGAAGTGGAATCCAAGGCAACATGATGAAATGGATCCAGTCATACTTGCATAACAGGAGAACTAGAGTCACTCTTGACGGTCTGCAGAGCAGAAAAGTGTTGCTCCATCAGGGGGTACCTCAAGGAGGAGTAATTTCCCCAACACTCTTCCTTGTTTACATCAATGACCTGGTGAAAGATCTCCCTGCAGGAGTTAAAGCTGCCTTATATGCAGATGACCTAGTACTCTGGTGCGCTGATGAAAATGTCACCACAGCAAATTATAGAATGCAGCGGGCAGCAGACATGCTAGTGTCATGGGCAGAGAAATGGCTTATCACAATTAAACACAGACAAAACCTCCACAACACTGTTCTCCCTCGCCCCCAAGGACAAATCAGCTAACATACACCTAGGGACAACCGTGATCAAGGAAGAAAGCTACCCCACCTATCTTGGGGTGACATTTGACCAAAGGCTTACATGGAATAAGCATATTGAAAATGCAGAAGGAAAGGCCCGAAGACGACTAGGCATACTCAGAAAATTAGCAGGTACCAACTGGGGAGCAAATGAACGAAATCTAAAGAAGATTTATAATGGAGTAATAAGACCACACTTAGAGTTTAGCTCAGCAGCATGGTCATCAGCTGCTAACTCACATCTGCAGTCTTTGGACAAGGTGCAAAATCAAGCTCTCAGGCTCATTACAGGAGCCATGAAAACTACACCAATAACAGAGATGCAGAAGGTTGCTGGATTACAGACATTGTCCCATAGAAGAGACACAAAAACCATGATCCAGATGGAAAAGTACAACAGTATGCCAATGCACCCAATGAAGGCAAGACTAGATGATCTGGCATTGGGACGTCTAAAGCGTAGCAGCTTTGTGCATCGGGGGAAAAGACTTATAAGACAGCATCAAGTAGACCTATCCATGAAGACAACACCACTGAAGCCCACCCTATACCCTGTACCATGGGAGCAGGCCAGCAGTGCCCTCCAAATTAATACAACAGTCAGTGGTCTCACAAGTGGATGTGAGTATAATGATCTGCAAAAACGAACTGCTACATTGAGTATGATCCAAGAAAGCTATCCCGATCAATCATGGATACATGCCTATACAGATGGATCAGCAACTAATGCTGTTAGGAATGGAGGTGCCGGTATCTTTATCTCATATCCTGACAACCACTATGAGACTAGGCACATTCCACTGGTAAATTCTGTTCCAACTATACAGCTGAGGTTCAAGCTCTAGAGCAAGCTGCAAATATGATTTATAACACCAACTCTGACTGCCACCAGGTAGTCATCCTCACAGATGCACTGTCTGTCCTGCAAGCTCTCAAGGGTGGTAAACTCCCGCATCTGAGAAATGAACTAAACAAGGTAGCTGCCAAAAAGAGAACCATACTTCAGTGGGTACCATCTCATTGTGGTGTACCCGGAAATGAAAAGGCAGATAAATTTGCAAAAAAGGGAGGAGAATGTGAACAAGAAGATAATGAAGTCACATACTTTGAGAAAAAGAGAGCTATCCAGACTATCAGAAGAGAACAGAACCAACCCAAAGACGACTATCACACTCTCGACCGGCAGGGACAGACAACTATTTTTCGACTCAGGACAGGGCATAACAAACTGAATAAACACATGCACAAGCTACGATTGTCTGCTTCACCACTGTGCACATGTGGATTAAACGAACAAACTGCTGAGCATGTTCTACAGGACTGTCCTCTGTATGACCAGTTAAGAAAGATATACTGGCCCAATGACTCAACACTAAACTCAAAGCTATATGGAGTTAAAGAGGAACTTCAAACAACAGTCGAATTCATCATGAGAACTCGTCTGACGGTGTAATCATCAAAGATGCGATCGCAAGAAGAAGAAGAAGTATTTATGTTTTTCTCTTCCTTTTATACAGTATCTGGGTCAAGCCCAAAACCTACCAGCGGTTTCTGTTTAGGTATAGCAGAAAATAACTAGACGAAAAGAACTATTTTTCTGAAATTTATATTGTACCTTGCATTGAGTTCCAGAGCTCTTTTCCAATAATCACAGTTTTACAGTCGGCCCGTGGAGGCGACTAAATCAAACATTTAGCATAATCAAACCTGTGACATTACTTGTATAACAACCACTATGTTGATACGAAGATAAATCCTAAACAGAGTTATTTACCTGCAACTCGAGGTAACGACCGATTATTTCAAGCTACTGTACCTTCGTGAACATTTGACATCTTAATTATTTTACTACCTGGACAAAAATTGAAGTGACATCTATCAGCATCCTACGTACCATAGTGAAGCGAGCGCTTCCCAAGATTTGAATTTATTAGCATTGGAGAAGCTGGGGCTTGTTTCGCCTAAACACACCATTGGATGGGCTGTATGTTCCTTAAACAATTGTTCCAGATGTGGTGAGAGTGCCTATTAGGTAAGAGAGCATATCTTGTGATCACAAGTGTGTCAGAGCGAGAAAATGCAGGGATGATTAATTCTTTGATTCTATAATCCATATATCCATTGATTGTTTTTCTTCTTAAAGATTACTTATACTATCTATTTCAGAGTAGATTACCGGAAAAAGCCTCTGTTATTTACGGTAGAGAGAAATCCTAGACCATAGCCGTATAAATCTGTGACTCTTTGGGCGAATAACTTCCCTTATAACGGGATCTTGGTTCAACAGAGTGGGAAAGGATTACACCTATGGGTCAACTCTGTTATTGATTCCTTAACCTATGTTTATTTGCGTATTGATTTGATAGTCTAAATTTATTTACTGTGTTGTGAATTTCTTTATGATAAATAAAATGTACATAAACTTATTCAAGTGTGTCGGTCAGCTCGCCTAAAAATATATATATTCCATTGTTATAGTTTTCACGTTTGTACGTCAAACTGTCGTCGCGTATATGTGTGTGTCGGTGAGTGGTTGATATATAGTACATCTATATAACTGAGTTATCAGTCCGACAAATACTTGCTGTTGTAGAGATATGATGAGCGAGAAGATCTCCTCGAGTCTCAGGGACAGAATTACCTAGTTTCCACCATCTCACTCGTGAAAAAATATATTTCTATTATTATCTCTCACTAAGTCACCTCAGGTTCTAGTCTATTCAGAAGGGACCAATCTATGTCTTAATTCCCCTATCATATATCTACGACAATAACCAAATTGGGGTAAGTGTAACCTTTATATTACAAATGTGAATTTGCCATGTTTTTCTAGCTAAGTGGTTATATGTGAGGCTGGCAGCCTCAAAATACGAAAATAGTATGTTCATAAACCACTACAGCACGAGCTGGTGATTTCTTCTAAGTAGTCGTGTGGAAACCCGACAGCAGAGGTGACCCCCAGACTCACATGTGCCTAAAGTGTATAATATTTTGTGAGATATATGCTCTTTGTTAATTGTAACTCAGGAAACTCATTATTCACGCCGACCAGACACATTTTCCCAGTTTAATACCCGGAAGAATATTGGTTATTTTTAATCATCTTCCCTGAGCTACACTGTGTACTCGGGAATTTAATTCTTCTGAGAGATTAACATTGGTGGGTGGACAGCGAGAACGCGCCTGTTGATTGGCAGCCCACAAATGTACTTAGCAGAGGCATTTGTTTTTCTATTTTGTCTAAAAAGTTCGTGGAACGAGGCTAGTCGTGAGTGAAACACAGGGAATCAACACCAACCGCCTAAATTGGACAAGTTGTGTAGAGAAGATCCCTCACCACCGAAGAACTGGCGTAAACACTGCTGCAGGACCCTCTTATATCAGTTAAGTGCTTATAGAGAACAGAACCAACCCAAAGACGACTATCACACTCTCGACCGGCAGGGACAGATAACTATTTTTCGACTCAGGACAGGGCATAACAAACTGAATAAACACATGCACAAGCTACGATTGTCTGCTTCACCACTGTGCACATGTGGATTAAACGAACAAACTGCTGAGCATGTTCTACAGGATTGTCCTCTGTATGACCAGTTAAGAAAGATATACTGGCCCAATGACTCAACACTAAACTCAAAGCTATATGGAGCTAAAGAGGAACTTCAAACAACAGTCGAATTCATCATGAGAACTCGTCTGACGGTGTAAACATCAAAGATGCGATCGCAAGAAGAAGAAGAAGAAGTGCTTATAAAAAGGCACCAGCAACCGGAGATAATTTTCTTAACTATATCCTCACCGTAAATCTCCGTGAAGAGAAAATTTGATTCCAATATAAAATTAACCAGCATTTCCTTTATTTTAAACTGTTAATACAGATAGATTATTACATTTGTTACCTGTTGTTTTAAAACTAAACAATAGTTGTTTATTCAGTTATTACATGTATGAAAGCAAACGTATGAGCTAGAATATTTAATATACACATATACAGCTAGACGTATATTTACCTATAAACAGAGCTATACCATTATAAGAGGAAATTCGCTGAATTAACTCAGCTGGGGGCTTGAACGGGCTAAAAACCATTGCATAAATCCTTCACAAAAGGCGACGGACAGATATAAGTTAACAAATGTTCAGCGCTAAGCAGCATTGTTCTTGACTTCTGAATTATCTTGTAAAGCCACCGTAAGGTAGAAGCGTCATCACCCTTCTATTTACATCTCTGCCAGCAGTAATCTTATGCGTAGGTAGACACCTTTGACGACCCATTTAGATACTCTTGAGTGCTGGCCACTGTTGGACCACTAATGCAAAGCAGGGGAGGCAATCCGTGACAGCTATGGACCCCTGAAGGAAAGCGAAAGAGAGGCTGACCAAAAACGACTTGGCGGAGAATTGTGGAGGCTGAGATGCAAAGAATGAATCAACGTTGGGGCACTGTACGAAGGATGGCCGACGACCGAACAAAGTGGAAGCAATTTGTTGCGCCATCAGGCGTGATGGCCACAGACTGCTTTGACAATGGCGGCTAAGGACCAAAGAAGAAGAGTTATAACTAGGACGTATAACGTCTATAATTTCTGGTAGTTCAGCTGCCGCCACTTGCTTATGGTAAATCTCAGAGGTTTTCAAACTGTGCGTCGCGGCCTTCGGCTAAGGGCGTCGCGGTGGCTTGGGAAAAGTGTTGGGCTCGATATTATGAGCCAAGGTCCATCAATAAATATAGATCTTCGTAGTTTAGAGAGGAGCCCCGGTGATTTATGCACAGGTCAAGGGAGCCGCGGACCAAAAAAGTTTGAAAACCTCTGGTATATCTCTTCTCGTCATATACTGTAAAGGATAAATGAACGTTTCAAATCGTGTGTGGCCCCATTCGCCTATTTTTCGACAAAGTAGATTTTTCGTAATTGTTTTGTTGTATATTTTTGGTATATTTAAAAAAATAAATAAATAATGGTTATGTGGGTTTATATTTCATTTACTCCTAATTGAATAAAGTTAATGCAAATTCTTATATTTTCGTTTTAAAATTCTTATTGTATATTTACTAACTATTTTACGAGTATATTAATTTTGGTTATATATTGAAAACATAATGTTTACTCTCGCAATAGCCTCAAGCTGCTAGCATGGATAAAACCAGGACTGAAGTGGAAAGTCGCAACAAAGGGGGTGTGGGTTCAATTCCCAGCACAGGCGGGAAAAGACAACAACAGGGAGTCCTGACCCAAGTGGGCTCGAACCCCTTAGAGTGTAAAGAAGATAAAGGGCCGAGACTTTTGTCCAAAAGGGGGGGGGGACGTTTCTGATGATCAGATTGCTACCTGTTGTATCGCTCTGTGTACAGAGTTTCCTATCATGAAGTCCTCTAAGTCTGTCTATTCCCGAAACGTATTTTACAGCACTACTTTCTTTAGCCTATTTTTGTTTTCTTGAGGAACTGTTCAATCCAATTTCCTGTTAGCTCCTCACGGAGCATAGAGCAACCACTGTAGCTGGCTGCCATGTTATACCGTCTCAAGCTTTTCTAGCCATACAGTCCCCCTCTCAACTAGGTTGGAGAAGGACGCTGTCATCTTGCCTCTCTCATGGAGTCGACAGTTTTCGAGTAGGTCTACATGTCCAACTGTTTGTTTGTCATCCTCACATCACATGGGCACATTTCTGTCTGGCCAATTTGCACTTGGTTGTACGGATGGTGTCTGATTCTTCAATGGCCCGTTCATAGTCTGAAAATTTATCACAAAACTACAATTACCCACAATCACGCGACCAAAACGACGCCCAAATAACCGTCCGAATTTGTTGAAAAGTCATTCAGTTTCTTAAGTAAGATACTCTACCTTCCAATCTTTGTGTATCAACAAATTCTCGTAACCGAGTCAAAAGTTCAAGTAAAATTACTACGCAAATAATTTCTGAAACGAACAAGGGGAGTAAACATAGCGTGCGGAAAATCACGGCTGGCGAAGTGGGACACAATAGAAAATTTACCAAAAATAAGGAAAGCTTTTTGTTTCTTTTAATTTACCTGTAAAACGAGATATGCATATTAAAAACAAATACAACAACAACACACATAGCACCCAAACACCCAGAGAATGGTTGAAAAGAGAAAATAAATAATATCACTCCAGTGTAGATAATAGTTTTAATACTGCTACAGTCTGTCTTTATCTCCTGTTTTATTGTTATTTGTGATGCTGCCCCGCTACTTAATCTTTGTATATTTTCAGTTTGGTCATTGGAGTTCTTCGGAGAAAGCAAAAATCATAACTGCCCATCGGTCATCATCACATCGTGTAGGAGTGTCGTAAATTTAGATAGGTTTGAAAGATCTTTATGGTCCCGCCTGAGTAGAGTGGATGGTGATATGAGTACGTGAGAAATAAAGGTGTGAGAATAGATTTCACGAGTGAATAGTTTAAGGAGAAGATCTGTCTCTGGAATGAGTAGTTTCTCTAGTCCAGCTTATCTATATGACAATAATTTAGTACCAGACAATCTTGCACCTCCCTATATACATGTAACTATAAGTTTAACTACGCACACACACACAGCTATGTGACAACAAGACACACAAACGTGAAAAACTATGGTTAATTGGGTATGGGTCTGACCAACACACAAAGGTAAGTTCTTTTGTTGTTTATTATCATTAAACTTTACATCATTGTCGTATGTTTTCGATAGGGTAATTAAGATCAATTTTGGCCCCTCCTGAATAGGACTAGAACAGGTGATAGCTCAGTGAGAGATAAGGTAAAGAAATAGATTTTTCACAAGTGACTTGGTGAAAGGTAAAATCTGTCCCTGGATTTGAGAGATAATCAATCCAGCCTATCGATTACGACTGAGATGTTTTAGATCAGACAGTTTCCATATATATATATATATATATATATATATATATATATATATATATATATATATATATATATATATATTGTCGTAGATTTTCGATAGGAGAATTAAGACTAGGTTTGGTCCCTTCTGAATAGGTTTGAATAGGTGATAGACTCAGTGAGAGTTAGTGAAAGGTAATAGAATTTCCACACACGTGAGATGATAGATTTTGATATAGTGGCTGTCTCTGAAAGCGAAAAGAATTCTTCTCTCTCTCACCTATCTTCTACAACAGTTGTTACAGCGTCAGACAGACTACACCAATATACATATTACGTATATTTCTATCACTCACAGGCACGCACATACACGTGACGACAGGTAAACACACAGACGTGGGGAAACTATAACAATGATATATATATATTATCTAGAACGAGCTGACCAAACACGATTATTAAGTTCAAGAGCGATTTTAATATCAGGAAAAATCGGCTCACAACATCAAAGAAAGTACATCAAGGAAAATACATATACACATAGTCATAAACATTCAAGGAAATGTTGCAAGGATGATAGCCCCGTTATAGTGTTAACTCTAGGTTTAGCCCGGCCCCGTTAAGAGAACAGATGATGGCGCCCGAGTCACAGATACATAGGGTTTGAGTCTAAGAGTTTTCTTTGTTTTATCTCGTAATTATATGCACAGAGTTTGAAAAAAAAAATCTGATTTAACCTAAGACAAAAACACAAGAACTCTAGCCTTAGCAACAAATTATGCAGATTGAAAAAAAAAATTAGGACAGCAACAGGGTGTCAAAGATATAATAGTGAAAATATCACTCAAACCAGCGTACACTCATTCATTCCGCCATGGCCTCTCATACATGTACTCACGACTTGGCTCGCTGCCTCTTGGAACACACTGATTTTAGATCTTCACACAGACTCAAAAAATGCAGTCTTCTGCCAAGAAGTCCCCAGTTCCAAAAGACGTATTTAACTCGGAGTCTCCGGGAACGACTACTTGGGTGTGCAAATTTGTTCAAATGTCTGATTAAGTCACCTAAAATTATTCCAGGCGCGGGAGTTAGCAGAGCACAGTGTCAATAGCGTAGGTTTCTAGAAATGATGAATGTCAGGTCGGTGCCTTCCCTCAGTATAGGATTCACTTTAGTCACACCACAGATTTGTCCACAAAAAATATATATATATAGTCGGGAAATGTTAGTTAATACTAGAAGTATTTCGCGCCACCAGGCAGAAAGATTACGTAGAGGTTTTCTAGAAGAAATTAAGATCTGGCTCCAAGGTCCAGTATTTATCATTACAGTCTTTGAAAACCCGTTACTGGGATATAGTATTTCTGGCTAACTCGGGTTGCATATGCACTGTTTAGACCAGTGGTACTTAAGAAACCCACGTGGTTCAAAATAAGGACTGTCTATTTCTTCACAAGTATGGAAACTACTACTAGGTGCTGGTAAAGTTAGGGTCACCCCAAAACTTTCACTGTGTGGAGGAAAAATAACACATATAATATAATAAACAGAATCTGTACTGGTTTTAACTTACATTTTAAACTTGCAAGCAGAGAGCTTTGCTTATCATTTAAACTTCCCGTGACGTAAGTTATATTTAAAAATCAGCAATCCTCATGAATTAGGAACACGTGCGTATTCCGTCACCATTCATGAGGCTCGATTCTAGAGTTTATACGTTAGTTTAGAAAAATACACTCGACTGAGTATTAGCGGTTAAATTAAATTCATAAATAGCTACAATTGCCGTTATAAGCTAGAAATTTTAATTTTATTCTGCTTTCCACTGAATGCTTCCCTAGAAAATATAATAGCCTACCACTTTATTTCTCTTCTGCGCTAAAGAAATAGATTAAAATGAATTAAGCGATTAAACACTTTAACACTCACAAAATCTATATATCTATCATATTAATTACCTCAACCACAGAATTACAGGTAGTCGCACAACTTAAGAATAAAAATGCTGAAAATATTTCTGGAAGTCTAGAAGTTCGACAAATTGCCGAAACAAACTGAGATCTTCGCTAACAGCTATTCTGTTTACGAGCAACCTATCTACTGTGAGTCTATGAGCGAGAATGAAATTAAAGTTTCAAACTTGGCCAATATCTTTAAAATCGGACACAGGATCCTAATCTTATTTCGCCAAGCGAAATAGTCTCCCCTGTCCGTATAACACCTTCGTCCGCTTATCGCGTGACGTAACAGCCATCAGTGGCCGAGGGCTTGCATGAGTTGCAAATCTCAGACCACCGTCTGCAGTGCGGAGTGGATTTTCACGCTAAGCCGGGTTTTTCCTGACGAAAAACCTCATGCGTTTACTGAAATGCAGACTCTCTGTCACAGGATCCTAATCTTATTTCGCCAAGCGAAATAGTCTCCCCTGTCCGTATAACACCTTCGTCCGCTTATCGCGTGACGTAACAGCCATCAGTGGCCGAGGGCTTGCATGAGTTGCAAATCTCAGACCACCGTCTGCAGTGCGGAGTGGATTTTCACGCTAAGCCGGGTTTTTCCTGACGAAAAACCTCATGCGTTTACTGAAATGCAGACTCTCTGTCTACTTTCCATGTCCCTCGGGTGAATTTTCACGCCCCAGGCCAGAGACCCTCAGACGAATGTCTAGCGAATGCTGTAAATTCACGCCTATCGTCCGACCAGCGCGACTGACATGTACGCAATACCACCCAGATGCGATTCTCAGTTTTAGAGAAAGGAAAACAGGTAAAGTTTGCGAATTATATGAAAATAATATTCGCAAAACGAATGGATGAAAAATATACAGGAAAAAGGAAATACAGAGATAATAAAAGAGAGAATCGGGTGAAAGAATAGGAAGAAGATGTAGGAAATTAAATGAATATAAACCCTACGTGACATATATATATATATATATATATATATATATATATATATATATATATATATATATATATATATATATATAAATATATATATATATATATATATATATATATATATATTCAACCACTCACATCTACACACACAGATACGTGACGACAATTAGACGCACGGACGTGAACAAACTATATCTATGGAATATGGATCTTTTGGGACAAGCTGCCGACACACGTGAATAAAGTTTATGTAAATTTTAAATAAATGTTTATTTATCATAAAGAAACTACAACACAACCATATTTTTGAATATTAAAAATCAAATACAATAAATACAGGTTAATGAATTAATTATAAACTGAGGAAAGAACAAGCGGGCTTCAGTAAGAGCAGAAGATGTGCAGATCATATATTTACCCTCAGGAACATTATAGAGCAGTGCTCAGAATGGCAGAGACAGCTGTACATTAACTTTGTTGATTTTGAAAAGGCTTTCGACAGCATACACAGGGACAGCCTATGGAAAATCCTGAGGGCTTATGGAATTCCCAGCCGCATTGTTTCCATTATAAAAAGCCTCTATTCTAACTTTACGTGCAGTGTTGGATCGAGTAATGTAACTTTCGAAGTGAAAACAGGAGTAAGACAGGGATGCCCCTTATCAACAACATTATTTTTGACAGTCATAGATTGGGTGATGCGCCAGACAACAGAGGGCAGTCCAAGAGGTATTAGATGGACAACGTTTTCTACACTGGAAGATTTGGAATATGCCGATGACATTGCACTACTTGCGCATTCACACCAACACATTCAAGACAAAACCGATAGACTGAATAAGTATGGCCAGCAGGTTGGCCTGAACATCAATTTGAAGAAGACAGAGGTCATGACACTAAATGTGGGCAATCCTGAGCCAGTAACAGTAAGGAACCAGAAGTTAGAACAGACAGACACATTTACTTACCTAGGAAGCATAGTAACACCTGACGGCGGAACAAGCAAGGACATTAACAACAGAATGAATAAAGCGAGAACAGCCTTTGCTGTTCTCAACAACATTTGGAAGTCTTCCCAATACAGCACAAACACCAAATTAAGACTGTATGAGAGCTGTGTACTTTCTGTGCTTCTCTATGGTGCGGAATATTGGAGAGCAACAGAGAAGGAAATGTCGAAACTGTCCTCCTTCCACACAATCTGCCTAAGGAAAATTCTCAGAATCTTTTGGCCAAACACCATCAGCAACCAAGAACTACTTATTCGGAGTAACCAGAAGGACATGCACACCATCATAGCTGGCAGACGCTGGAATTGGGTTGGCCATGTCCTCAGAAGGGACCCTGATACCATCACAAGAACAGCTATGCTATGGACCCCCGAGGGAAAGCGAAAGAGAGGCCGACCAAAAACAACTTGGCGGAGAACTGTGGAAGCTGAGATGCAAAGAATGAACCACAGTTGGGGCACTGTACGAAGGATGGCCGCCGACCGAGCAAAGTGGAATCAATTTGTTGCTGCCCTACAAGACGCCACCAGGCGTGATAGCCGCTGACTGCTTTGACGGTTGGCGGTTATGGATCAAAGAAGAAGAATTAATTAATTAAAGCGTTAGACTCATAGGTTTAATCCTCCCTCCCTCTGTTGAGACAAGATTCCGTTAGAGCAAAGTTATTAACCCCCAAAAGAGTCAAAGGTTTTTACGCTATGGTCTAAAAAAATTCCCTCTTCAGTAAAGAACAGAGTTATACGTTAATCTATTCTGAAAGAAATAAAGGGAAGCATTAGCAAAACTTGCATAAGAAAATACAACGTGGGTGTATGAGTTATACTATAAAGAGTCACTCATGCCTTCTTTCATTATATTCATACAGCAGTGGCCACTGACATTCGTTCTTACCTACAAACTTGATTTTCACCTTCTGGAACAATCTTTAGGACATACACACACACAGAAAATCCAGTGTTCTTTTGGCAAAGATTAACCCCAGCTCCAGAGACCGGTTAATTCCAATTCTCCGGGGAGCGTTAACTTCACTGTTTATATTCTAGGATTACTGTTTATGTCATTGGAAATCAGCTCAGGTAAGAGATACCACAGGGCTCACAGTGTCAGAATTCTTGAGATTTCCAGTACTTCGGAAATGTCAGGTTGGTAACTTCTCTCAATATACACAATTCACTTGTCACACCACAATTGGTCAAACGTCGGAAATGTTAATGTTTGTAATTTTTCGCCACAGGGGCTGAATGTAAATGAGATTTTAGGAAAGAAATCTCTCCACATGTAAGCCTACCTTGCCGTGGTTGGAGAGCTTGAGCGCCTCAATGATCCCGGGAGCTATGCCGGCGGGAGTTTTACTCCTGGCAGGGTCACCCAAGCCGGACAGGTCCTGGGTGAGGGGCCAGACTAAATGGGCTGAGGAGTGGGTGGAACCCTATAGGTGTAGATGCAGAACCCACCGGCGAGTGGTACATGCTCTGGTCTGCACCAATCCACCCCCCACTTCATGGGTTAAATGCTTTCTTGCCTCATTCTTCACTGTTTGTCGTCTATCACGCCCATGGCGACCGTTGCCTCAATTGGCTGTGTGTGGTGTACCCGGAAACGGGGCCTCCCAGTACTGAGGCAAAGTTAAGTCCCCGATGTCACTTATCGGTGCAGAATTGAGAGAGATAGCTGAGCATCACAATCCCTCCTGTGTTGCAGCATGATGAGAACCCAGCATTGCACACTGAGCTTGGGGGGATCACTTGGGCACCAGACTTAATACTGGCTCTTGACTGGATGGCCGCATGCAGGAGATTTCTACAATGGAGGGTTGGCAGGTGGTGGGTATCGGGAAGTGGCTCTGTGCAGGACGTGAGGATTCCTTGGGAGAGCCCAGAACCAGAGCACAGCATTGTGCAAGCTCTGCATAGTTGGAGAGCCCCCTGGATGACGGGGAATGCACAGTGTGCTACCCCACCTATCCCCAACTGCTAACTTAGAACCAGAAGTGGGGTCCTCTGTATGCGTGCCAGGCCAGGATAAAATGCCTGGGAAAGAGACTGGAGCTCAGAACTCCCTAACTCAAAGTTGCAGGATGGCAGAAAAGCCACGGGAAAGACAGGGCTATTTTGAAGATAACGCAACCATATTTTCACCATACGAGCTCGGACGCCGCCTCGGTAAACAAGGTCCGCGCAGAGCAGTGACACCCCAGGCTGCTTGCGAATAGTCTACTACTGGGAACATAAACAGATTAGGGATGAGCCCACTCTCCCGTTGAACAGGTGCTAAAGTCGTAGATACTGGGCCAGAAGGCGCACCGGAAACCACAGTATCATGCAACTCGCTTTTTTTTTCTATGGAGAGTACACCGTCAAATAAATCTCGTTCTGGTGCTCGCCCTGTGGAGCTCCACCAGGCAGGTGCAGTGCCGGGCTCTGAGCCTCGACAGAGCCCACCCTCAGCTACTGGAGGACCCTCTAGACCGTCTTGTGGAGTCAACAGACGGCGGAGGAGAACTACTGACCAAAACAAAACAGAAAAAGAGAAACCCAGAGTGCCACTTGTCATGATGCACTGGAATGCAGAGGGAGTGAACAGCAAGCAGGCTGGATACAGCAAAAAGACAGAACTGGAAAACATCTTGTATGAGAAGCAAGTCAGTGTTTGCTGTATCCAAGAGACTCACTTGAAAGCAGATCAAACCTTTAAAATAAGGGGATATCAATGCTTCAGATCCGACAGACAAGATAGACGAAAAGGAGGAGTACTTACTCTTGTAAGGAATAACATTCCTGCACACGAAAGGAAAACCTTCATGGATGGAGCAGAATATCAGCTGCTGCAGATAAAGGTAGACAAGATGGAAATAGAACTCCTGAACTATTACTGTCCGAACAACAAACCCCTGAGTCTCAGCTCTATACAGGTACCAGCCACCAACTTTATAGCAGTTGGAGACTTTAATAGCCACTCCCAGAGCTGGGGCTATAACCATCTGGATCACAGAGGTGAAGAGGTTGAAACTTGGCAAGATGATCACTCCCTAATCCTAGTCAATAATGCCACAGATACTCCTACCTTCTACTCCAGAGGATGGCACACAACCTCAACACCAGATCTTGCCTTCTCCACACCAGATATAGCTGGATCTATTAGTAGAGAAGTAGGAGACCAACTAGGGGGAAGCGACCATCGCCCAATCTTTCTTACTGTCCAGAGTGCAACTCTCAGTACAGGCCCAGCCATTACAAGATGGAACTTACAAAAAAAAGCCAACTGGGGTTTATTCAGGCATCAGGTGAACACGCTGCTGTCTACCCTCAAGGTACAGAACAGAGACATTAATGAAGTGGTAAAAGACTTCAACAGATGCATACTACAAGCTGCAAAAGAAACCATTCCCAAAGGATGCCGGCGTAACTACATACCATACTGGTCCAGCACACTCCAAGAACGTCAGGAAGCTATGGACAGGGCTAGAAAGGACGCAGAGTCTCAGCCTTCACTTGAAACTCACAACAAATGGAAAAAGGCTGTAGCAGAGTTTCAGAGAACAAAGCTAGAAGAAAAGCGGAAAAGCTGGAGAACTAAAACGGCATCGCTGAACCTTGAGAAAGACGGCAGGAAACTTTGGAGATTAGTCAAGTCTCTAAATGAAGAGCATTCCTCACCAAGGCAGACTATCACATTGGATGAAGGTGGCAAACTTTTCAGAGGAAAACAAGCTGCAGACTTGTTTGCTAGAAGATACAGTTCAGAAAGCAACTTACCCATTAACATAGACCATCAGAGAGAGATAAGAAAAGAAATACTGGCAACCATGGGACAGACAGATACTCCTGCCCCAATGAGGGAACCCATCACACTAGGAGAACTACAGAAGGCTATTTCCAAGCTTAAGTTTCAAAAGTCACCCGGCCCAGACAAAATCAGCAACGAAATGCTAGTAAATCTGAGCTCAGCAGCAAAGACAAAACTGCTTGAGATATTCAACCACAGCTGGTTGAAAGGAACGGTACCCCAAGTATGGAGAGAAGCCATCACAATACCCATACTAAAGAAAGGGAAATGTAAGACCGAGGCTGCAAGTTACCGGCCAATCAGTCTCACAAGCTGTGTTGGGAAGACTATGGAGCGAATAGTCAACCACAGATTGAAATGGTATTTAGAGTCTGAGCAGATCCTGGTGCCGGAACAAGCTGGATTTAGAGAATGCTACAGTATAGAAGACCAAGTTACTTACTTGTCTCAAGCAATAGAAGATGCCTTCCAGGAGAAGAAAAAGGTCCTAACGATCTGGGTCGACTTCAAGCAGGCCTTTGACAAGGTGTGGAAAGATGGCCTCATTGCAAAACTTAGGAGAAGTGGAATCCAAGGCAACATGATGAAATGGATCCAGTCATACTTGCATAACAGGAGAACTAGAGTCACTCTTGACGGTCTGCAGAGCAGAAAAGTGTTGCTCCATCAGGGGGTACCTCAAGGAGGAGTAATTTCCCCAACACTCTTCCTTGTTTACATCAATGACCTGGTGAAAGATCTCCCTGCAGGAGTTAAAGCTGCCTTATATGCAGATGACCTAGTACTCTGGTGCGCTGATGAAAATGTCACCACAGCAAATTATAGAATGCAGCGGGCAGCAGACATGCTAGTGTCATGGGCAGAGAAATGGCTTATCACAATAAACACAGACAAAACCTCCACAACACTGTTCTCCCTCGCCCCCAAGGACAAATCAGCTAACATACACCTAGGGACAACCGTGATCAAGGAAGAAAGCTACCCCACCTATCTTGGGGTGACATTTGACCAAAGGCTTACATGGAATAAGCATATTGAAAATGCAGAAGGAAAGGCCCGAAGACGACTAGGCATACTCAGAAAATTAGCAGGTACCAACTGGGGAGCAAATGAACGAAATCTAAAGAAGATTTATAATGGAGTAATAAGACCACACTTAGAGTTTAGCTCAGCAGCATGGTCATCAGCTGCTAACTCACATCTGCAGTCTTTGGACAAGGTGCAAAATCAAGCTCTCAGGCTCATTACAGGAGCCATGAAAACTACACCAATAACAGAGATGCAGAAGGTTGCTGGATTACAGACATTGTCCCATAGAAGAGACACAAAAACCATGATCCAGATGGAAAAGTACAACAGTATGCCAATGCACCCAATGAAGGCAAGACTAGATGATCTGGCATTGGGACGTCTAAAGCGTAGCAGCTTTGTGCATCGGGGGAAAAGACTTATAAGACAGCATCAAGAAGACCTATCCATGAAGACAACACCACTGAAGCCCACCCTATACCCTGTACCATGGGAGCAGGCCAGCAGTGCCCTCCAAATTAATACAACAGTCAGTGGTCTCACAAGTGGATGTGAGTATAATGATCTGCAAAAACGAACTGCTACATTGAGTATGATCCAAGAAAGCTATCCCGATCAATCATGGATACATGCCTATACAGATGGATCAGCAACTAATGCTGTTAGGAATGGAGGTGCCGGTATCTTTATCTCATATCCTGACAACCACTATGAGACTAGGCACATTCCCACTGGTAAATTCTGTTCCAACTATACAGCTGAGGTTCAAGCTCTAGAGCAAGCTGCAAATATGATTTATAACACCAACTCTGACTGCCACCAGGTAGTCATCCTCACAGATGCACTGTCTGTCCTGCAAGCTCTCAAGGGTGGTAAACTCCCGCATCTGAGAAATGAACTAAACAAGGTAGCTGCCAAAAAGAGAACCATACTTCAGTGGGTACCATCTCATTGTGGTGTACCCGGAAATGAAAAGGCAGATAAACTTGCAAAAAAAGGGAGGAGAATGTGAACAAGAAGATAATGAAGTCACATACTTTGAGAAAAAGAGAGCTATCCAGACTATCAGAAGAGAACAGAACCAACCCAAAGACGACTATCACACTCTCGACCGGCAGGGACAGACAACTATTTTTCGACTCAGGACAGGGCATAACAAACTGAATAAACACATGCACAAGCTACGATTGTCTGCTTCACCACTGTGCACATGTGGATTAAACGAACAAACTGCTGAGCATGTTCTACAGGACTGTCCTCTGTATGACCAGTTAAGAAAGATATACTGGCCCAATGACTCAACACTAAACTCAAAGCTATATGGAGTTAAAGAGGAACTTCAAACAACAGTCGAATTCATCATGAGAACTCGTCTGACGGTGTAATCATCAAAGATGCGATCGCAAGAAGAAGAAGAAGGAAAGAAATATAATCTGGCTCGATAGGCCCAGTTACAGCATTTAGTCTTAATGTCCTTTAGGTTGGTACTCTGTCTCTTTCTGGATGCAAACACAATGCCAGACAGGTTTACCTTGAAGACCCAAGTATTTAAGTACAAAAATGTTCTTTCTTCTGGTTATTCTCAGATATACATTGAAAAACCACTGGTAGATTTTGGGCTTGACCCAATACTGTATAAAGGAAGAGAAACAAGTACAAATACTTAACCAAAATATTATTATTCTCACTCCTATCCTACCTCGCGTAAAATAATATATTCACTTCGGTTATTTAACGTTAAATTGAAACTACAAGCTTAGAGCTTGTCTTATCGTTTAAACTCCCGTGAAATAAATTCTAGGTATTTAAAAAAAACTTATCATCATGAATTAGAAATACATATGTTTCGTCAATACTCATGATGAACAGTGCATTCCTAGACGGTTACAATATTCTCTGACTGGTTACTAGCAATTGAATTAAATTTATTTATTAGCTGGCATAGTTTAGCTAGAAATATAATTTATTCTGCTAGCCATTGTAACACAGAAAACCTAGAGAACTAAAAATGACTGACTTCTCTAGTAAATCACTCTGCACAGATATAAACTTAAAAACTTAAAGTACGGACTTAACAATTAAATCACTCGACAATACTAGTCAATATTATTACCCCCAAACAGAACTACATGTTATCTCCAACGAGAAACTAAAGAACTTCACTTATACAAGGTATTCTAGAATTCGGCTAGGTGTCTTTAAAGTCTGTGGAGTATTGAATGAATGAAGTTGTGTGTTGTTGTTGTTTTGATGGGTTGATGGGTGGAGATCGGGCACTAAATATCTGACTGTTATTACCTCTTCTCGTTCCATCTTGGTCTACCCTGTTCAACCTGAAAGTTGGTTATAATTGGGGTATTTAGTGTCATTTTATTTACTAATTTGTATTCAATTTAATTAACTATCGTCTTTTTCAGTTGTTGATTTTTATTTATATTAGCATTTGTCAATTTTATTTACTTTTTTGAATTGTTTATAGATGACTATTGTCCTTTACGCTTGGTTTTTATTTGTATTTGTTCTTTTTGAGTTGTTGTTCATTTTTTTTTTAATTACCTTGTCTTTCCTTGTCCTATGAGTAGTTAGTTTTTTGTTAATGCTTTGTTAGGGTCTAGTTCTTGTTGCTTAATTTTTATTTATTTGGATGTTTTTCCTGAAGTGCTATCCTTATATGTTTTCCTTTGTTTTATGTATATATCTTTTAAGTATTGATTGGGCATCTCTTGGGGCATCTATACTTAAAACCTTATCACCTGTTAAGTCTATATTGTGATTTTTATAGTAAGTTTTTAATTCAAGTCTTTGTTGTTCATACTTTTTACAGTGGATCAGGTAGTGGTCTATGTCATTCTCTTCCTGACATTCTTGGCAGTGTGGTTCTTCTACCATAAAGTATGCTGCACCGAGACGGAGACGCCACAGTTTTTTGTTCGATGGTATCTTTAATTCTTCTCTGACCTGGCACGTCCTTGTTGGTTCTTTCAGCAGTTTGAACGCATGTCTGCCTTTTCTACTGTTTTTCCATGATGTCTTCCATTCCTCGTTTATAGTTATCTTCACTTGGCTCTTGATCTCCGACCTTCCTAGTCCTGCTTTTATATTGTTTTTACTTGTTCTTCCATTCTTGGCGTTCTGGTCTGCCAACTCGTTGCCAGCAATACCTATGTGTGCTGGAACCCACACTAGCCTCACACTACATCCTCTGAGCCCTAGGGATGTATTAATTGCTAGAATTTCTTCCTTTATGTCTGGCCGGCTACATTTACCTGGGTGTTCTAGCGCTTGTAGTGATGATAGTGAGTCTGTAAGTATCGTAACAGCTTCTGGTGGGTTATCTTCGATTATTTCTAAACTTTTAAGAATTGCTACCATCTCTGCGGTAAAAATCGAAGCCCCTTCTGTTACACTGTAGCTCTTTTTTATTCCCCATTGTGGTATTACCACTCCGGCACCTAGTAGCCCACTATCACCCTTGGATCCATCAGTGTATACGGCCAGACTTTGTTTAGTTAATTTATCTATGAACTTTCTACTTATCATTTTGGCTTCCTTATCTTCTATGTTTTGTTTGATCTTTTCAGTAAGTGAGTAGTCTATGATTGGTGTTTTTAGTTCCCAGGGTGGTATTTTGCTTCTGTATTTATTACTATTTTCAATTGCGTTTGATAGTTCTTTGAATTGCGTTAGGTCTTCTATCGTTCTCCAACCTGTTGGATATCTATCTTTATTTAAGGGGACGTCCCATACACTTGGTTGGTTTTTGACAAATGCTTTATGTGCTGGGTGGGTCACTTCTTGTGCTACTTTACTCCAATAATTTATTCTCAGTTCTTTCCGTCTTAGATCAAGGGGAGGTATGCCAAGAGCTACTTCTAGCGCTTCTGCTGGTGTCGATATAAATGCACCTGTAATGGTTCTCATGGCTGCATTTTGAATCCTGTCCAGTTTTGCTTTGTTAGAAGCTGCAGCTGAGTCATAGACTATGCTGGCATAATCCAGTTTCCCCCTGATAAAAGACTTGTAGAACATAAGCATTATTTTATTGCTGGCCCCCCATCCATTACCTTTTACTATCCTTAGTATATTTAGGGGTCCCCTACAGCTTTCTACCAAATTGTCTATATGTTTATTATAATTTAGTTGTTTATCTAAGGTTACGCCCAGAAATCTTGTTGTTGAGGAGGTACATATTTTCTGTCCTTTAATGGTTATATTGATTTTGTTATTTTTTTAAAAATTTCCTTTGCTGAAAATCATACCTACTGTTTTGTTTACATTAATTTGGAAGCCCCAACTTTTCATCCACTCTGAAACTTTGTCTATTTGATTTTGAAGTTTTTTGAAAACATGGTCCAAGTTTTTTCCAGATCGCCAAATGGCACAGTCGTCTGCAAATTGAGATACTGCATTCTTAATGTCGTTAAATTCATCTGTTAAGTCATTTACAGCTATAGTGAAAATTGTGGGTGAAATCACTGATCCCTGAGGAATCCCATTCTGTTGTTCATATATATCTGATTTATCATTGTCTACCTGTACCGCAAAATACCTGTTTTGTAAAAAGTTTTCTATATACCTATAGGTTTTACCAGTAATGCCAATCTTTTTCATTTTGTAAAGAGCTCCATCTCGCCAGCATTCATCATATGCTCTTGCGACATCTAGAAAAACTGCTACTGTTTTCTCTTTTCTCTTGAACCCTAGCTTTACATCATGCTCTAATCTTACAAGCTGGTCTACTGTACTTCTGTCTGCTCTAAACCCTGACTGGTTTGGGCTATATAACTGGTTTTTTTTCTAGGTAGAATTTAATTCTTTTATTCACAACAGTTTCCAGTATTTTACCTAGTTGTGATGTTAAGGAGATAGGCCTATATGAACTTACATCATGGGCTTCCTTATTGGGTTTTAGGATGGGTACTATCATCGCTATTTTCCATGCTTTTGGTATCTTTCCTAAGCTCCAGATTTTGTTATAGAGGGTAGTTATTTTGTTTATATTTCTTTTGGGTACTTTCTTAAGGATTTCATAGCTAAGTATATCTTGTCCTGAGGCAGTATTAGATTTATCTTTTATTGCATTAGTTACCTCTTCCTCTGTTATATCAGCATCTAAATAGTTTGTTTCGTCTATCTGGTCTGGTAGTTCTTTTGAAAACTGTATTCTAAGTCTTTCTCTTCTCTCATTTTCTTCCTGTCCAAGACTACTTTTTGCACTGACTTTATAGAAATACTCGGCAAGGGCATTAGCTTTTTCTTCATCTGTTTCTCTGCTCTCTTTGGTAGTTTGATTGTTGGCATTATTGTTTTCTTATTGTTCCCTTTGATTGCCTTAAGCTTTTTCCATACTTCTTTAATTTGAGTGCTAGGTTTAAGTGACTGACAAAACTCCTTCCAGTTAGTTTCTTTGGCTTTAAATATTATTCTGTTGGATTCATTCCTAATAAGTTTATACTCATCATAGTTTTCTTCTGTTCTGTTATTTCTATATTTTTGTAAGGCCCTTTTTCTTCTCTCATGAATTTCTGCACAGCTTTTATTCCACCAGGCAACTGGTTCTTTATTCCACTGAGTTTTTCTTTTCTTAGTAATGTTATTTATTGGTTTAAGGTGTTGTGGCATATTTTTATTAGGTATATATTTTATTGCTATTTTCAGAATTTCATTGGTCAGTGTTTCCGCCCACAAGTCAGTATCATCTGATTCCATGTCTTTATATTCCATCACCTCCAGCTCTGATTGGAAAGCTTCCCAGTTTGCTTTTTTATAGTTGAAGGTAGGTTTCTCTGGTTCTGGGTTTGGAATGACATTTTCATGCATGGTTATTATGATGGGCAGATGATCTGAGTTTGTGTCTTGTAACACTTCCCAATTTACATTCGCTAGGTTGTTAGTTGCTATACTTATGTCTATTGCTGAGTCTGCCCTATTAGCTTGTGGATTAATTCTAGTCGCAGATCCATCATTTAGTATTAGTAGTTCATTGTTTTCTATGAAGTCGAGTAGGCATTTTCCTGCATTATCTGTATGTTGTCCACCCCAAGGAGAATGGTGGGAATTAAAATCGCCTACTATGATTGTTTTGGGGCCTAGTCTGGTGCTTATGGCTAGTATTTCTTCCTCTTTAATTGTGCCATCTTTAGCATATACATTTAGAATTGTTAGATTGTTTGGTTCAGCTGCTATAGTAACCTGGATACCTTCTATATTGGTTGTATTAAAAACTTCCCAGTCTATGATTTTAAATTTTTCGCTAACTAAGACTGCGACACCACCTCCTCTACCTTCTTTCCTATCGTGTCTAAGTATCTTAAAGCCCTTACAACTATATCTACTATTTGGGTTTAAATGGGTCTCTTGAAGAGCATATATATCAGTAGTTAATCCTGTCTCTGATAGTAGGGGTGCAAAATTCTTTTTGATACCCCTACAATTCCACTGTATAATTCTAAATCTTTCTAAATTGAATTTTAACATCATCTAGTATCCCTTTTATTTTGGTTAACTATCAATTTGCTCTTATTCTATATTCCCTGCACTCGTGGACCCATCATCAATCAAGTTCTCTAGAAAAGCCTTATTAAAACTTATCATTGTATTCGTAACTTTTTCTGTTATGTATGGTAAAAGTGCATCAACGTGTTCTTTGATAGTTTCTTCTAGGTTGACCACTTTCCTATTTTCATCTAATGCTACATTCCCTTCTCTCCCTATGTTGATCTCCTGCCTTTCACTTTCCATTCTTTTTAGTATTATTTCACTTTCTTCTTTTAGTTCTGACAGTTTGACTAGCATTATTTCATTTTCTTCTTTCAGTACAGTCAGTTTAGCCACATCCTGGGTAATTTGGAACTGTATGGCTTTCACTTCTTGAAGCAATGCCTCTGCACTTTTCTGTGAATTCACATTTTCCAGAGTTGTAGCTGACCTGTCTGGCTGGCTGTTTTCTTTTGTTTTGTTAGTTATTTTCTGTTCTTTTGACTGCTGCGTTTTAATAGTTTTAATTTCTTCTTTAAGAGACTTGATTTCTTCTACAACTTTACTGTTTGTGTTTTTTTGTGTTTTCTTTTATTTCTTTAATTACTGTTTTAAATGGTGTTCTTGTTAAGATTGATTCTTTTAGTGCTTGTTTGGTTTGCTGGTACACTGGACAGCCCTGATACCTGGCACTGTGGTTCCCTTTGCAATTGGAACACTTTCTGTTCCCATTCGCCTTTTTGTAGTCGGTATCTGCCTTTGCCTTTTCACACTGTGTAGAGGGGTGGTTACTGGAGCAGTATCGACAAACTGTTCTCTCCTTACAATTGTTCCTTCCATGGCCGAATTTCAGACAGTTGGAGCACTGTAGCACAGGGGGAATGTAAGCTTCGGTGTGCTTCTTGGTTTTCCCAAATAGTAGCGTTTTAGGGGTTTCCCTCCCTTCTGCCGTTATTATAACCACTGGGGTTACAATGCTCCCTTTCACCATTATTCTGTCCACATGTACCAACTTTATGTCTGGGTTATGTTTTGCGATGTTGTTCATAACTTCCTCGCTTGAAAGGTTAATGTTTATCCCTTTTAACACACACCTATTGGTCTCTTTTGCCAGCTCTATCTTTACTTTTATGTCGTGTGCAAGAGTCACTGTTTTTGCTTCTACTTTGAGTTCCTCTAACATCTCTTTTATTCTGTCGCTCTGATTTGGGGTAATTATTATGCCAAAATGGGTTTTTGAAATTTTGGCTATCGCCTTTTTGTCTAACACAGGATCAAGGATTTTTATAATTTTGTCTTCATCTAGTGCCTTGATCTTGACAGCCTCACCAGCTACTTGTGTTATCTTTAAACGACATATGTTTACTACATCTTTATTTTGGGAAACTGCCTGGGATGCTTTATGTCTTGAGTCTTCTTTGGTACTTTCATTGCTATTTTGGGTTGCTTTATGTCTTGAGTCTTCTTTGGTACTTTCATTGCTATTTTTTTGGTTAGAAATTTCTTCTATGGGGGCCTGACTATTCTCTTCTAGTTTATCATGCCTGGTGTCCTTATCTTTGGTTTTAACTGTTTCTGCCCACGTTTTGCCTTCACCTGACTGTGCTCTAGTTATAGGTGCCATGTTTTGGTTATGAGCTATGTCCTAAATTCTTATTTGAATTTATTTACTTATTGTTCTTTCCTATTTCTTTTAGCTCCCTTTCTTTTATTTTGTTATTATTAATTTAATTATTTTATTGTGCTATCTTGTTCTTATTCTTAGAAGTTTTGTCTATTTTGGTTCAACTCTTTTGATCTGTCAAATCTAAAATTCCCTTAACCACTAATATTTATTATTAATAATTGATTAACACTATTTGGATCTATGATTACAGTTTAGGAGGATTTAACTTTTTTTGCTATTTCCTGATGAGTTAAGTAAACTAAAAATGTCTGTCGTACCACGCAATGGCAAGCACGTGGTGCCTGGGCCTATTAAATTTATCTGTTTCTTTTTACTTTATGACTATCTCTATTTTATATTATCACTCCTAGCCAATATCAAGCAATCAACAAATACTAATTATACTAACTGCCTAAACTGTATACAGAATAGAAACAAAAATAAATTAAATTCAACTTATCTGGTTTGTATTTCTCACAAGGCACGCCGGTGAAGGTGGTGTGTCTGTGTCTGGAGCGTATCGAAAATGAGTGAAAAATGGCCTGGATGATAATGTTATCGAATTAGAGGATGGGGTGAAATCTTTACCATTTTCTTTCCTTTTATAGACCAAACCAAAGCGTTACTGGTATTAATTTGTCGACCGGCAGCAAGAATGTTCGAACCTTCTCTTTGGAAATAAAATGGTTGGTATCGATGATGAATGAAGTAAAAATGCTGGTGTTTTTATATTAAATCTTCAGAAGATGGCTCGACTAATTACTTTTAACACCTACGGTTAAATCTAGGGAAAATACGCGTATCAAAGCCCTTATTCCCCTAGGACCGAAACCAGAACGTCTGCCATTTGTTGGCACCTACGGGAAAAATCTCTACTCAACTTCTAGACATGAAAGAAATCTACATATTGTTACCGCCGCAGCGTAACATGATTGACCAGACCGTGCGAGATTTCTTCTATCGAAAAATCGCACTATTTGCCATCTGCAGATGTGGTCATAAAACGAAATATAGCGAGCCCGTCTTAGATCTCAAATTCTTTCACCGTGAATAATTAACCTACCGGCGAACAGATCAGGGAAAGGTAATAGACAATTGTCTCCCTTATTATCACTGTCTGATCTATTTCACGATTTCGATCTCTGGCGTTTAAAATGAAACCGACTCGCGTTAGCTAACAGGTCTACTCGTAAACTTACATCAAAGGGAATAGCGAACAGAATAAATAAAATTAGGCGTGTTAAATTAGAAAGAAAAGACAGATCTCATAATGTAGGATGGTTTAAGTTAACACAAGTACGTAGATGAAATTTGGTGTCGTAGTTTTTTGATAGGAGAATTAAGACTTGGGTTGGTCCCTTCTGAATAGATTTGAATAAGTGATAGTCACAGTGAGAGGTAGTAATAGCAATAGATTTCCACGAGTGAGATGGTAGACTGTGATAGAGGCTGTCTCTGAAATCGAGAAATCTTCTCTCTTTCACCTATCTTCTACGACAGATATAGAGGAGTCAGACAGTCTAACCACATATATATATTACATATATAGCTCTATCCACTCACGTGCACGCACATACAAGACGACAGTTAGACGTACAGACGTGGGAAAACTATAACAAATGATTATAAAGATATTCTAGAACGAGCTGACCAACACGCTGATTAAGTTTAAGGGCAGTTTAATTATCAATATAAACTTCCACCACCACAACATCCAAAATTCACATCAAATATATATATAAATAAGCATCAAGTCAATGAATTGCTACAAAAAAGATATAGACCCACTGGTATGATCTTCCCTCGATGTTTAGCCCACAGTCCCGTTAGGAGAAAGATGATAGCCCCAAAGAGTCACAGATACATATCATTTGGTCTAATATTTCCCTCTTTTAAGGTATGGACAGACTTGATATCTCTGGTCTATTCTAAGGGAAAATATGGTTAGCAATACTTGCATAAAGAAAGTTAAGACAGCAAAATGGGTGCCAAAATTATAACAATAAAGGAATCACTCAGTCCTGCATTCACTCTATTCATTCAGCCGTGATCACGTGCGTTTGTTCATACTCACAGCTTTGATAGCCACTTCTGGAAACACAATTTTTTTTGGACATGCATATACAGACTCTCAACTGGTAGACTTGGCCAAGAGGACCCCAGTTCCAAAAAGACGGGTTAAATTCACTGCTTCAGGGAACGTTGTCTTAGTTGGTCTGATTCTTTGGATGTCTGTCAAAGTCTTTAAAAAAATTGTCCAGGCACGAACGCTAACAGCGAGCACAGTATCACTAGTTTTGGTTTCTAGAAATGAGGAATGTCAGGTCCGGTGCCTTATCTCAGTATAGGAGTTTAGTTGGTCACACCACCACTTGTCAACAGTGTCGGAAAAGTTAATGATTGTAATATGTTACTTGCCACACGGGTTAAAAGTACTTGAGATTTTTTCTCTGAAAGAATTAAATCAGACTCACAGGCCCGTTACTTCTTTAAAATCTTTAAAGTTCTTGTAAAGGTTGAACACCAAGTCCTTTAAGGAAAGAATGTTTTTGTTCTTCACAGATATCTCTGTACTTAACGCTGGCAAAGTTTGGGTTAACCCCAGTTCACTGAATAAAGGAAAAAACACATATAAAATAATTATACATACTAGGTACTCGTTATAACTTACAATTTAAACTGCAAGCGTACAGTTTGACTTATCATTTAAAACTTCCCGTGAAATAAGTTATATTCATAAAATCAATCATCATGAATTAGGAATACCTACATATCCCGTCAATACTCACTGATGTATCATTTCCGTTATAAGTTAATTTTAAAATATATTCTCGTCTGATTATTTAGCAGTTAAATTTAATTCCTTATAGCTACCTGGTTTTAAGCTAGAAATTAAACTTTATTCTGCTTTCCACTGAAACACGTCACTAGAAAATAATACAGACTATATTTGTTAAGCCCTATGCACAAAAATCTAACTAGTGAAATAAGCGATTTAACACTTTAAACACTTCACTTAATTACTAGATATCTAATATATAATATTTACCTCCGCACAGAACTACAGATTAATACCACGAACTAGAATCATTCAATATAATAGTAGTCTAGAACTCGGCAAAATGTTGCCCAGAAACTAAAGACTTTTCAATACACAAGATATTTCTTCTAGCCTGGCGATCTGTCTACTGCAGATTTAGGAGTACGAATGAAAATCTAGTTTCAAACTCTGATTGTATCTATCAAACGGACCAAGATGAGCGCTATTTCCAAAACCACGCAATAGCTTCCCCTTTCCTTAACACCTACGTACCTTAGACGCTAGCTCATAACTGCCAAAACGTGCGTCTTTGCACCTTACGCCTAACAAACTGGCCGAAAAGTGCCGTGACAGAGGAAACTACCAGACAAATGTCTCCTCATCCTGTCTGACAGAGTGAGTTCTCACACGTTTATGTAGAGAATCTAGCCCAAGAGCGCTGTGTCATGAGAGAAGTATAGACACCTGTCTGCTTTCTGTGTCTGACCAGATGTCGGGTTTCACACCTCACCTGAGCACTCAGCCGATCAAACTACGTTGTGACAGGTCTTCTTCTTCTTCTTGCGATCGCATCTTTGATGATTACACCGTCAGACGAGTTCTCATGATGAATTCGACTGTTGTTTGAAGTTCCTCTTTAACTCCATATAGCTTTGAGTTTAGTGTTGAGTCATTGGGCCAGTATATCTTTCTTAACTGGTCATACAGAGGACAGTCCTGTAGAACATGCTCAGCAGTTTGTTCGTTTAATCCACATGTGCACAGTGGTGAAGCAGACAATCGTAGCTTGTGCATGTGTTTATTCAGTTTGTTATGCCCTGTCCTGAGTCGAAAAATAGTTGTCTGTCCCTGCCGGTCGAGAGTGTGATAGTCGTCTTTGGGTTGGTTCTGTTCTCTTCTGATAGTCTGGATAGCTCTCTTTTTCTCAAAGTATGTGACTTCATTATCTTCTTGTTCACATTCTCCTCCCTTTTTTGCAAGTTTATCTGCCTTTTCATTTCCGGGTACACCACAATGAGATGGTACCCACTGAAGTATGGTTCTCTTTTTGGCAGCTACCTTGTTTAGTTCATTTCTCAGATGCGGGAGTTTTTACCACCCTTGAGAGCTTGCAGGACAGACAGTGCATCTGTGAGGATGACTACCTGGTGGCAGTCAGAGTTGGTGTTATAAATCATATTTGCAGCTTGCTCTAGAGCTTGAACCTCAGCTGTATAGTTGGAACAGAATTTACCAGTGGGAATGTGCCTAGTCTCATAGTGGTTGTCAGGATATGAGATAAAGATACCGGCACCTCCATTCCTAACAGCATTAGTTGCTGATCCATCTGTATAGGCATGTATCCATGATTGATCGGGATAGCTTTCTTGGATCATACTCAATGTAGCAGTTCGTTTTTGCAGATCATTATACTCACATCCACTTGTGAGACCACTGACTGTTGTATTAATTTGGAGGGCACTGCCAGATCATCTAGTCTTGCCTTCATTGGGTGCATTGGCATACTGTTGTACTTTTCCATCTGGATCATGGTTTTTGTGTCTCTTCTATGGGACAATGTCTGTAATCCAGCAACCTTCTGCATCTCTGTTATTGGTGTAGTTTTTCATGGCTCCTGTAATGAGCCTGAGAGCTTGATTTTGCACCTTGTCCAAAGACTGCAGATGTGAGTTAGCAGCTGATGACCATGCTGCTGAGCTAAACTCTAAGTGTGGTCTTATTACTCCATTATAAATCTTCTTTAGATTTCGTTCATTTGCTCCCCAGTTGGTACCTGCTAATTTTCTGAGTATGCCTAGTCGTCTTCGGGCCTTTCCTTCTGCATTTTCAATATGCTTATTCCATGTAAGCCTTTGGTCAAATGTCACCCCAAGATAGGTGGGGTAGCTTTCTTCCTTGATCACGGTTGTCCCTAGGTGTATGTTAGCTGATTTGTCCTTGGGGGCGAGGGAGAACAGTGTTGTGGAGGTTTTGTCTGTGTTTATTGTGATAAGCCATTTCTCTGCCCATGACACTAGCATGTCTGCTGCCCGCTGCATTCTATAATTTGCTGTGGTGACATTTTCATCAGCGCACCAGAGTACTAGGTCATCTGCATATAAGGCAGCTTTAACTCCTGCAGGGAGATCTTTCACCAGGTCATTGATGTAAACAAGGAAGAGTGTGGGGGAAGTTACTCCTCCTTTAGGTACCCCCTGATGGAGCAACACTTTTCTGCTCTGCAGACCGTCAAGAGTGACTCTAGTTCTCCTGTTATGCAAGTATGACTGGATCCATTTCATCATGTTGCCTTGGATTCCACTTCTCCTAAGTTTTGCAATGAGGCCATCTTTCCACACCTTGTCAAAGGCCTGCTTGAAGTCGACCCAGATCGTTAGGACCTTTTTCTTCTCCTGGAAGGCATCTTCTATTGCTTGAGACAAGTAAGTAACTTGGTCTTCTATACTGTAGCATTCTCTAAATCCAGCTTGTTCCGGCACCAGGATCTGCTCAGACTCTAAATACCATTTCAATCTGTGGTTGACTATTCGCTCCATAGTCTTCCCAACACAGCTTGTGAGACTGATTGGCCGGTAACTTGCAGCCTCGGTCTTACATTTCCCTTTCTTTAGTATGGGTATTGTGATGGCTTCTCTCCATACTTGGGTACCGTTCCTTTCAACCAGCTGTGGTTGAATATCTCAAGCAGTTTTGTCTTTGCTGCTGAGCTCAGATTTACTAGCATTTCGTTGCTGATTTTGTCTGGGCCGGGTGACTTTTGAAACTTAAGCTTGGAAATAGCCTTCTGTAGTTCTCCTAGTGTGATGGGTTCCCTCATTGGGGCAGGAGTATCTGTCTGTCCCATGGTTGCCAGTATTTCTTTTCTTATCTCTCTCTGATGGTCTATGTTAATGGGTAAGTTGCTTTCTGAACTGTATCTTCTAGCAAACAAGTCTGCAGCTTGTTTTCCTCTGAAAAGTTTGCCACCTTCATCCAATGTGATAGTCTGCCTTGGTGAGGAATGCTCTTCATTTAGAGACTTGACTAATCTCCAAAGTTTCCTGCCGTCTTTCTCAAGGTTCAGCGATGCCGTTTTAGTTCTCCAGCTTTTCCGCTTTTCTTCTAGCTTTGTTCTCTGAAACTCTGCTACAGCCTTTTTCCATTTGTTGTGAGTTTCAAGTGAAGGCTGAGACTCTGCGTCCTTTCTAGCCTTGTCCATAGCTTCCTGACGTTCTTGGAGTGTGCTGGACCAGTATGGTATGTAGTTACGCCGGCATCCTTTGGGAATGGTTTCTTTTGCAGCTTGTAGTATGCATCTGTTGAAGTCTTTTACCACTTCATTAATGTCTCTGTTCTGTACCTTGAGGGTAGACAGCAGCGTGTTCACCTGATGCCTGAATAAACCCCAGTTGGCTTTTTTGTAGTTCCATCTTGTAATGGCTGGGCCTGTACTGAGAGTTGCACTCTGGACAGTAAGAAAGATTGGGCGATGGTCGCTTCCCCCTAGTTGGTCTCCTACTTCTCTACTAATAGATCCAGCTATATCTGGTGTGGAGAAGGCAAGATCTGGTGTTGAGGTTGTGTGCCATCCTCTGGAGTAGAAGGTAGGAGTATCTGTGGCATTATTGACTAGGATTAGGGAGTGATCATCTTGCCAAGTTTCAACCTCTTCACCTCTGTGATCCAGATGGTTATAGCCCCAGCTCTGGGAGTGGCTATTAAAGTCTCCAACTGCTATAAAGTTGGTGGCTGGTACCTGTATAGAGCTGAGACTCAGGGGTTTGTTGTTCGGACAGTAATAGTTCAGGAGTTCTATTTCCATCTTGTCTACCTTTATCTGCAGCAGCTGATATTCTGCTCCATCCATGAAGGTTTTCCTTTCGTGTGCAGGAATGTTATTCCTTACAAGAGTAAGTACTCCTCCTTTTCGTCTATCTTGTCTGTCGGATCTGAAGCATTGATATCCCCTTATTTTAAAGGTTTGATCTGCTTTCAAGTGAGTCTCTTGGATACAGCAAACACTGACTTGCTTCTCATACAAGATGTTTTCCAGCTCTGTCTTTTTGCTGTATCCAGCCTGCTTGCTGTTCACTCCCTCTGCATTCCAGTGCATCATGACAAGTGGCACTCTGGGTTTCTCTTTTTCTGTTTTGTTTTGGTCAGTAGTTCTCCTCCGCCGTCTGTTGACTCCACAAGACGGTCTAGAGGGTCCTCCAGTAGCTGAGGGTGGGCTCTGTCGAGGCTCAGAGCCCGGCACTGCACCTGCCTGGTGGAGCTCCACAGGGCGAGCACCAGAACGAGATTTATTTGACGGTGTACTCTCCATAGAAAAAAAAAAGCGAGTTGCATGATACTGTGGTTTCCGGTGCGCCTTCTGGCCCAGTATCTACGACTTTAGCACCTGTTCAACGGGAGAGTGGGCTCATCCCTAATCTGTTTATGTTCCCAGTAGTAGACTATTCGCAAGCAGCCTGGGGGTGTCACTGCTCTGCGCGGACCTTGTTTACCGAGGCGGCGTCCGAGCTCGTATGGTGAAAATATGGTTGCGTTATCTTCAAAATAGCCCTGTCTTTCCCGTGGCTTTTCTGCCATCCTGCAACTTTGAGTTAGGGAGTTCTGAGCTCCAGTCTCTTTCCCAGGCATTTTATCCTGGCCTGGCACGCATACAGAGGACCCCACTTCTGGTTCTAAGTTAGCAGTTGGGGATAGGTGGGGTAGCACACTGTGCATTCCCCGTCATCCAGGGGGCTCTCCAACTATGCAGAGCTTGCACAATGCTGTGCTCTGGTTCGGGGCTCTCCCAAGGAATCCTCACGTCCTGCACAGAGCCACTTCCCGATACCCACCACCTGCCAACCCTCCATTGTAGAAATCTCCTGCATGCGGCCATCCAGTCAAGAGCCAGTATTAAGTCTGGTGCCCAAGTGATCCCCCCAAGCTCAGTGTGCAATGCTGGGTTCTCATCATGCTGCAACACAGGAGGGATTGTGATGCTCAGCCATCTCTCTCAATTCTGCACCGATAAGTGACATCGGGGACTTAACTTTGCCTCAGTACTGGGAGGCCCCGTTTCCGGGTACACCACACACAGCCAATTGAGGCAACGGTCGCCATGGGCGTGATAGACGACAAACAGTGAAGAATGAGGCAAGAAAGCATTTAACCCATGAAGTGGGGGTGGATTGGTGCAGACCAGAGCATGTACCACTCGCCGGTGGGTTCTGCATCTACACCTATAGGGTTCCACCCACTCCTCAGCCCATTTAGTCTGGCCCCTCACCCAGGACCTGTCCGGCTTGGGTGACCCTGCCAGGAGTAAAACTCCCGCCGGCATAGCTCCCGGGATCATTGAGGCGCTCAAGCTCTCCAACCACGGCAAGGTAGGCTTAAATATTCACAGTTTACGTCTACAACGCAATAACCTTCAGAGCCTGACATCTACGTAATAGAATGCGTATCAGTATGAGAAAGAAAAACGGTAAAGTGAGAATGAGAAAGAAAATATTTTTCGCAAACGACCGAATGCGAAAAATACAGGAAAAGAATAAAGAGTGGTAATAAAATAGAGGACACGGGTGGAAGAAAGAAAGAATATATAGAAAATTTATTGATCATAATCTCTATGCGACAGTTGGGTAAAAGAGAAGTGTAGATACAGAAAATAGATATATGAAATATATTTTCTATAATTTATCACAATCATCGAAGATCACATAAAAATCAGAATTACATACATATAAAATAACAGAATATATGTGCCCTCCCCCTTATTGAGAAAAAGAATCCAACAAGTTAATAGCCCCAAAGGTCAAAGGTTAGCACTTTGTTACAGAATAGACAGTAAAGAAGAGAACAAAGTTCCTACTAAATGCTATCCAGTAAAGTAAACAGTTTTTAAGCCGAATAAGTTGGTGCAATATTTGTAACAAAAGAAAAATATTCTCTCTCTCTGTAATACTCTCTCTGTCATACAGTGGCCACATCAATCACGCTTACCCTATTCTGGTGATATCCCTTTGGAATTACAATGGTTCCTGAATATATAAGAAGTGTCAGGGGTATTATCCAAGTTAGCCCCAGTCCACCCTCTATAACAAGTAAGATTTTTAGGAGTGGGACGCCAAAGTTGGTGGTGTATTCCTGGATTAACAAATGTCACCTCGAATAGTTAATGCAGAACCGAGATCTGGTGTTCACAGCAAAACAGTGAAAAATACTTCCAGTATTTGGAAAACTCTAGTTGCAAAAAAAACTGTTAGATTGTTAATTGATGATGATGATAAATCCTATCGGCTGGCTATGTGGTGAGTGCCGATTTTGAAACAGCGTAACTTGCTGGATAAATCCGCTGATTTTGTCAAAAGTCAGGTAGAAATGTTATTGGTGTTACGCCACAGTGGGCTGATAAATGAGACCAAATACTTCTGGTTTTATAGTCCAGTTAAATTTATTAATTTAATGTTTATTTGTCTCTTTGGCCAATCCTGTTCACAAATGAACTTGGGGACGTGTAATCCAAGAAGAAGACATCATTCACCAATCAGTACAATGAAGAAAAGGACCAAAATAGATCAGGTTCTGCGAGGAATAAAGAACATTATAAAAAAATGCTACTAATATATATTTACACGGACGGGGACAAGACGATCTCTTTTCCTCTCCGTCAGTCCTGGTTAAAGCTAAAAGGCACACGGTGTCTCTAGCCTATTCCTATCCGGTCAGTTTTCGCTAGCGCGGCGTCTCTAGGTCAGGTGAAGGTATGTGCCCTCCCCACTCCTTTGCGCGCGTTAACGATCAGCGCACAATGTCTATTATTATCTAATTGTCCATACGCGCACTTAAAAAAATATCGCGTCATTAATAGCTATTAGATCGTCGGCTTTTGTAGGTCGTCGTATGGTATTGAACAGCATTCACTTACTAAAAATTCACTTACAAATGAAATATAAAGTGAATTCTTTTCTGTCACTTATCAGTCACGCATAGTGCTGAGCTCCAGCAGAAGCTATGGGGCTGCCTCGCCGACCTGGTAAAGACTGTGGACTTCGTCCTGGCGACAGGCCTGCAGATTTAGCATGACTACAAACTGAACGCAGAAGAACAGAAGAAGTCACGCATAGTGAATTAATTAGTCAGCTAAACGTATCTTCTTGGGTGAGAAAGCGGGTGATAGAAATTACATTATAACTGCACATCTGGTTAATAAAAATAGCTACGCGTTATTTATTTCACTAGTTCTAACAGCTAGAAAATCACAGTGAATTTAAGATGATAAAACTCCGCACATTAAATCACGTAAAAGCTCATTTCTATTACCACAAATCAGAAATGACAATCCCCATGAAAAGCTATTAACACATCTACCACAATGGTTCTAGACTAAGTGTTTAGACTATCCAAAATTCCGAGCGACTATTGATAACCGGTTTGGGAAACCACAGTTTATATACATTATTGTCTCTCTGATCTATAGATGAAATTACTTTTCACACTATAGCGCATAGCAGAAAATCGGGAGAACATTTCTCCCAAGATAAAAGTGTTTTCACACGGTCGCTCCTGTTTGGCGTTTGCACTAATACGACAACAGGACTATTAACACAGTGTAACAAATTCCAGTAATTTGCCCGCTTCTGGAGATCAACGAGTTGTCTCCCCCTTTGACGAACAATCAAAGAGTAACACGATAAAAATGTTTTTTTGCCCGTGGCGACTACTTCAAAAGGGTCCGGTTTTTCCCCCACGTGCGATCTGTCCTGATATCCGATTGATTGGGAACAGCTCGCATGAGAAGTTTTCAGGGTAAACACCATATTGGTCGCTCCCTGTTTGACTGGCAGATCGCGGAAGTATGGTAAACAACTTTACGAGTTTTGTTTCTCAAGAAAAGAGGCGTGGTTTAAAGTGAGTAAACGCAGCCAGAAAAATATGCTTGACTTTTACTTGCAAATCATAGAACGCTAAACGGGATTTCAGGGCTGTCAGATACTGTAGGCTATATTTCCATTATATGTCGCCAGAGTTAAAATGTTTTTGAGTTTCACAATTGCTAGGCTGATTTCTGTATGCCACGGTTGTCGAACGCTCTGCAAACTTTTGGGCATTTTTTTGTGTTGGTTAATGCGACAACAGAGAACTAAAACCCCAATGTATTGTTAACACCCAGTTCTAGTAGACTTTTTGTCCCGCTTCAGGTGGAGCATCAAGACTAACATTTTGTCTCCCGACCCGGCTGCTTATGTGTACTAGACATCAATTTGAGAGGATGCACGGAGACCAAATGTTTTTGCCCGTGGATACTTTCAAACAGGGTCCCGGTTAGAATCATTCCTTTAATATCTGGTTTTTCCCATTCCAGTGTACGTGTGCGTTCGTCAGCCCACTGGTGCGACAGTTCTGTCTGATAATCCGATGATTGACAGATCAGCTCGCGGTGCGAGAAAAGTAGCCTAAGTAAACCCAACCACATGCTCTTCGCTCGAAACCTGTTATCAAGAGTACTGGAAAAGGTCGCGGTCAAGTTGGTATCCAATGTTGGAAAGCTACTTTCTGACATCAAAGAAACAAGGGTTTTGTATGAGTTTTGCAATCGAAATTGGTCAGTCGGCGAAAAAGCGGTCGACGAAACGTAAAACCATGAGATGCGTGGTTTAAGAGGTGAGTAAACGGCTAGCCAAGAGAAAAATGAATGCTTGAAACTTTTATTGTGTTGCAGTTCCAAAAATCAACTATTGACGGGCGCGTTACCGACTTTTAAGCACAGCCTGGGAAGGTTAAGCAAACGGCTCGTCATGGCATAACGAGAATTGGAGGGTGCAAGGAGGTCAGCTTTACTGTGAGATTGCAACTGCCCGCTGAAAATATTAAAGAAACATTCTTGGCTTATATGTCCACAGAAGGGGGTGTTGTATTCACTCGATGATTTTAGGATTCAACTTTGCATAGCTGGATCATTCTGTAATGCCATCAACTTTGGTGTCAGCCGTACGCTGCTCCTCGAGTTTGAAAAATTGCAAAGCGATGGGTTACACATTTTTTTAGCCGCGAATTGGTGGAAGTCATCGTTTTAAATGGTCGCAAAGCCAAAACTGACCACGTTCTTTAAATAATGAGTCCTCCCAGTTGTTCCGCATATTAGTAGAGCTTGTATGAGTGAAAACGATTGGTCACAGTTGCCGGCAAAAGGATTGCTGGGGGATCGAAAAGAAACACTGGAAAAGTAAATTCATCCCTACTTGCAATTCTATCTCATCCTGAGACGGATCATTGAATGCTTTTCCTGTGGCTTGTCTGATCCCAATAACAGCATCTGGTCTGCAGAAAACGGACTCAGGGGAATAGCAAATCATAAAAAAGCGTACAAGAAGGACATCATTGCGTGTTTATTCCCGCGCCAGCCAAGAAATGTGGCTGGCGTCGCTCCAAAAATATGCAGCGAGCTGCCTGCTATAAATAGCTACTTGTCCTCTCTGGATAAACTCAACAAGCTGGGCGTGCTTGGGAAAAAAGGAGGCAAAGAAATTTTCACAAATGTGCCTGACACCCAGATTGTGCCACTTCTCAGCAATTGTCCGATTTTCCCCCTCTCTAATCACACTCCCTGGGTCACAGTGAGATCCTTCTGCATGCAGCCAACCAGGTCAATGCTAGAGTTACATCTGGTGCTCAAGTGACTCCTCCAAGCTTAGTGTGCAATGGTGGGTTCTCAACATGTTTCACCACAGGGGGAATCCCTGGAAGTGTGTGGATGATTTCAAGAGTCAATCATGATGTACTTGTAATTAACCTCACAGACAGAGGTTCACTTCCACATATGCATACTATAGCATTGTGCGTAGCTGGTGGTCATATAAGGATGACTCCAGATATGCCTTCGTGCATAAATTCAGCTTATATGAGATGTTGTAGCCAGTTTCCTTCCTCGATGTCTTTACATTTCCTAATTGAAGAACAGAGTCAGGTACCCATTTACAGCTGGGTAGACTGCAGCGTAAAGCTACCAGGTTTTGATCCCGGAACCCGGTTACTATGTCGAGAGTGGGCTCTCCAAAAAGCGCTAAAAATACCTGGGTGCACTGGTTTGGCTACTCCCAGTCCAGACACAGACACTTCTACCTCCCCCTCTCTAATCCCGGAAAGTAGAATCCCTAGGATTATTTGTGCAGGTTTTTCAAAGAATGTCCACATGATTTGATTTGCATCAAACGTTCACAAGGGGTAATCCATGGAAATTAAAAAAACAGACGTACACAATAACCTTAGTTAGAGATCGTTAGCATCTGTCTACTGGCTTAAGGTGTAGTGTGATAGAGAGCTTTTGTGAGAGAGAGTTTTCCGAGCCCTGCTATCATATACAGAGTCAGGGCTGCCAGAGCTACCAGAATGATCGTGCACGGAGAGAGTTACTGTCTCCGAGCAGTCCCTGACAAGCGCTCTACCGTTTATCCTATCGGCTGCCGCAGAGAGAATGAGCAGAGAGCCATGATTTTGAATCCTCAAACTGGCTGCCAGAGCAACGAATGATGAGAGAGATGAAGATAAGATTGCTGAGAGAGAGAGAGCCATGCTATCATATCGGCTGCCAGAGAGAATGAGAGAGAGAGAGAAAGAGCCATGCTATCCTATCGGCTGCCAGAGAGAATGAGAGAGAGCCATGCTATCCTATCGGCTGCCAGAGAGAATGAGAAAGAGCCATGCAATCCTATCGGCTGCCAGAGAGAATGAGAGAGAGAGAGAGAGAGAGAGAGAGCCATGCTATCCATGTCTTTCTTTTGGCCTGGTTCCAGTCTAGTCCCAAGTTCTTCAGAGGTTGTCTGATGTTGTCCTCCCAGCAGACTCTGGGTCGTCATGGAGATCTGAATCCTTGGCTCTTGGTTTCCCATGTTTGTTGTGGCAGCCGGTTTTCTACCATTCTGACGTTTCAAGAAATAAAGATGAAAAATATGGGTACGTTGACATGGCAACATAATCATAACACATTCTAGCGGCTTCGAAGTCGTGCTTACTTACTTACTTAGTCATTCCTCTTCTATCGTGAGGTGTAGAGGTTTGGAAGAGAGCGCCAGACTATCCTATCTGCTGTCTTCCTCCTGGACTGATTCCATTCTAGTCCTCTGTCCTTCAGAGATTGTCTAATGTTGTCCTCACAGCGGACTCTGGGTCGTCCAGAAGTTCTGGATCCCTAGCTCTTAACCTCCCATACCTGTAGTGGTAGCCAATCTTCTCCCATTCTGCAGACATGGCCAAACCATCTTAGTTGGGACTGTTCTACGAAGTCTTGCTACATACATTTATGCAGTGTGTTTACGTTGGCACGAGCAAGATACCCGCCAAAACATGCTTCCCCTTAGCTCTGCAGTAGTGGTCCACCAGTAGCCAAAACTCAAGAGTATCTAATATGGGTCTTCAAAGGTGTCTACCTTCGCACAAGATTACTCTTGGCAGAGTTGTAGATAGAAGGGTAATGACGCTTCTATCCCAAGTGCTGTAAATAACCAGGCGCATTGTCTCTGTGACGGTATTGCCTCCCCTGCTTTGCAGTAGTGGTCCAACAGTGGACAAAACTCAAGAGTATATAATATGGGCTTCAAAGGTATCTACCTTTGCACAATATTACTCTTGGCAGAGATGTAGATAGAAGGGTGCTGACACTTCTATTACAAATGGAGTCTTCACAAGATATTAAGAATAAGCGAGAACAATACTGCTTTGGCTGAGTATGTTAACTCTGTAATTCTGCCGACGCTTTTGTGAAGGATTTAAGCACTTATTACTTTCAGCTCGTTTAAGCCCCCCACACCTGATTTACTCAGTTGAATTCTATTATTCTAGCATAGCTCTGTTTAGAGCGTGTGTAGTAATTTGACTGAGACAAACATGCAGTAACTTTAAAATGATTAAATAGAAGTTAAATTTGTAACATTACAAATAACAAAATTTAATAATCACTTTAGGTTTTAACATTTGGAAATATATTGAATAGTTATGGATCAAGAAAAGTTATCATCACAGTCTTTAGGGAAAGTGAGATGTTACAAAAAGTTCAAGTGGCAGCATATATTTGAACTTAGCTGCCAATGACGGTTCTGCTCCTTCTTATGGGTTGGTTCTTTTCACTCTGCTCACGCTTGTCTCTGATCTAGGTTGTCGGGGGTAGCTCGTTTCCCAGAAATGTCAAGAAGAGTCTACCACGTGGGTCCTTCGTCTTAAAGCTTAGGCCACGGTTCCCTTCTTGTTCCAGAGATGGTACTTTCTGCTGGTACCACCAATAACTATGGTAAAAGAATGGAACGAAACGCTCTTCTGAGTATGGCGTTTTCCACCCCATAGTTATGAGTTCCTATCTTCCCATACCACCATCCCAATTACTCAGACTTTACCCTCGATGAGAATTAAATTTAATCCCTCGAGATAAAACTTTCTTTACATTTAAATAGAATAGCTTTCATAGTTACTTTATATTCAAATGAAAATGTAAATAATACAGATAGTCTGTTTACATATACATCTCCACTGATTGAAAAGTGTTTACAATATAAATTGAATATGTTTTCATTTATAGTCTCACTGATTGAAAACTTTGAAAACTTACATTAATTTTAAAGTGACTTTGTAAGTATTATACTTAGAATGTACATCATTTCTTTCATCTTTCCCTCTCTGCTCCGTAAAAAACCTGGAACTACTTTATGCTTTTAGTTCTCTTTACAAAACTATCAATAAAGCAATCACCAGCCTGTGCAGTGGTGGTTCATGAATTATTATTCTATACGCTGAGGTTGCCAGCCTCAAATGACTTTGACATCCAATATCGAGTTTCACACATTAAACTTCAAATGGTAATACACACACACACACATATATATATATATATATATATATATATATATATATATATATATATATATATATATATATATATATATATATATATATATATATATATATATATATATATATATATATATAAGGTTTCCTTTTTTAAAATGTTAGATATTTCCTGGGCTATATTGTAAGTCCTGATAAATACTCCAATAAAAGGTGTCCGGTATTTTAAGAAGGAATTCTGAATTCTAATTCTTCACTGTACCAGTCTGGTGTCTTGGCGAGGGATTTCTAAAGTGAAATAGCTTGAGAAAATGATCAAATTATATTCCCTGCCTTCCCACGCCTTCGTTTGTCATGGAGTTAAATAAACGCTCCAGTCATATTCAAACAGGTCGGGTTTTGGGTTAAGGCAGAGGTCAACGGTCCCATATTTGGTAATAATATGTCTGATGCCCTTGTGTACAAACTTCCAAGCACACCGGTAACCGCATATGACCATGTGTTCGAGATGTAGCAATCTTACTTTTATCTAAAGTAATCTTATCATGTCTTATCGGTGATTACCAATGTTTTTCTGGGTATTAAACTGGGAAAATATGTGCTTGGACAGCGCGAGCAATGATTTGCCTGAATTACAATTAACAAGGTACATATATCTCACAAAATGATATTATACACTTTCGGCACATGTGATGTAATCATCACTCATTCGGAGTCTGGGGTCACCTCTGCTGTCGGTTTTCCGTACGACTAGCAAGAAACAGTCACCAACGCTTGCTGTAGTGGTTTATTCTTCTTCTTCTTCTTCCGTCCTTAGCCACCGACCGTCAAAGCAGTCAGTGGCCATTACGCCTAGTGGCGTCTTAGAGCAACAGCAGATAGGTTTTCTTTGCAATTGTTTCCCATCACGCCTAGTGGCGTCTTTAGGGCAACGGCAAATCAACATATTTGCTGTTGTTTCCGTAATCGAAGTGATTGGCAAACGGGTGATCAGCCCGTTGTTGTAGTGGTTTATGAACATATTATTTTCATATGTTGAGGTTGCCAGCCTCATATATAACCATTTAGCAAGAAAAACATGTCAAATTCAAATTTGTAAAATAAATGTGTACACTTACCCCAAAGTAACTTTTGGGAACACAATCTCCTGGCACAGTTAGAATGGACACTAGCAACTTAGGTTAGATTGGTCTGGAAATTTTAGTATTCCTCTTACGACGGGTGTTCTGATTCCTTAGATCTCCAGTATTTGTATTTATAAATGCGGGTTTATTTTTTTTAAGTTTTAAAGTTGCTCAAATACTTCGATCCTGGTCCTTTAAGTTTCCAGTATTTGTATTTAAAAATGAGGGTTTACTTTTAAGTTTTAAAGTTGCCCAAATACTCCGATGTGTCACTTATAATTTTGGAATTCTTTGTCCGATCCTTCTCTTTCTGGCTCTGGTGAATTGCTAGCTTGACGTGGCAATGCAATCTGATTTGTGGCTCCGATGTGGCTAGATTATATTTCCATTTCTCAGTTCAAATCCCAGATCGTACATTCTATGCCGGTCCCAAGCCCGGATGAAAAAGGAGGAGGGCGGCCTGCATGGAGGCCGTAAGGAGGCAGCCCCTCCACCATGCAAAGGCACAACAGGCCAATCACCTGTTTGTCTTAAACTATGATTACAAGCAATATAAGAGAGAAAACCGGACTGATTCTAAAGGCGACGAACTGGAACGGACTACGGACTACGACTTATGGAACATGGAACACAAGAAGTATAAATGGGAAAGAAGAGGAGCTGATGGAAGAGATGAGGAAAGCAAAACTAGAAATCCTGGCTATTACCGAAACAAAGAAAAAGGGACAAGGAGTCATGGATCTCGATGGCAACACTCTGCTATACAGTGGTGTACCCACATCTGAAAGAGCTAAAGGGGGTGTGGGTTGCATTGTGGCCAAAAAACCAGAAAGATAGTATCAAGGGATGGAACTTTGTCTCGGAGCGCATTATGGTTGTAAAACTAAAAGAAGGAGAAACCATAGTCAACCTGGTCATAGTGTATGGGCCAAATGAGGATGAGAGAGCAGAGGTCAAGGAAGAATTCTTCGAGCTGCTTCAAAGGACAGTGGATGACTGCCTAGATGAAATTATCATGCTCGGAGATTTCAATGCCAGAGTTGGAAATGACCATGCTAGATGGGGTGGAGTTATCGGAAGATATGGAGAAGATACTCTCAATGACAATGGAAAGCGACTCCTTAGATTCTGCAGTGAGCAGAATCTGATCATTACCAACACAAAGTTCCCCCATAAGCGCATACATGCATACACTAGGTGTGAACCAACAAAGAATGAGAAGTCAGTGATCGACTATGCCATTGTTAGGAGGAGCTCATTCAAATATGTCCGGGATGCTAGAGTCTGGAGGGGCCAGAGATTGGAAGTGATCACTACCTGCTTACAATCAAAAGAACAACTGAAAGAGTTGCTCAGCCTAGGAACTGTCCAGCACCACGCAAGAAACCAAGTAAACGAACGGAAGAAATGAGCATTAAGACCTACAAGCTGAAAGAGCCAGAAATTAAGACCAGATATCAGGGGCTTATTGCTACAGCGGTGAGAAACACAGAAGAACAACCTGATGACTTGGAAACCCTGTGGCTTAAATTCAAGGACATCATAAAGACAGCTGCTGCAGAAGCATGTGGTGAAGTCCGACTTGGGAACAAGAGAAAGAGGACACCTTGGTGGACAGAGGAAGTCAAAGAGAAAATAAGATTAAAGAAAATGGCATGGAAACAATATTTAGGAGCTAAAAACACAGCAGGACAAATAGAGAAATATAGAGAATATGTGATACTCAGAACAGAAGCAAAGAACAAGGTGCTAGCAGCAAAACAGAAGTCCTGGGAAGAATTTGGAGAAAAGCTAGAAAAGGATGCGCAAGAAAACCAGAAATTGTTCTATAAGACCCTAAAGAACATGAGGAAGGAAAAACAATGCCCTCTTAAATTTATAAAGGACAAGCAAGGCAAATTGCTTACTGCCCCGAAGGAAGTAATGGAAAGATGGAAAGAATATTTCTCAGAACTCCTTGATGGTGAGCAAGGTAGAGCATCAGAAATGATAACCACTAGCACAGAAGAGGATACAAATGGTGATGAAGATGACATAAAGATGGAAGAACTGAAGGCAGCACTGGAGAAAATCAAGATGGGCAAAGCAGCAGGGCATGATGGTATAACACCAGAAATGGTTAAGTACATGGGAGCATCAGGCGACCTATTACTCCTAAGGGTCCTACAGGCAGCATGGTGCAACAGGCAGCATGGTGCAACAAGGCCATACCAAAGGATTGGGAGATTGCCATCATAACACCGATTTTCAAAAAGGGTGACAATCGACAATGTGGAAACCACAGAGGCATATCCCTTCTCAGTGTCCCTGGTAAAATCTACTCTAGAATCCTAGAGCAGAGACTCCGATGCCTAGCTGAGCCACAATTGGATGAAGCCCAGTGCGGATTCCGAGCAAACCGAAGTACTCAAGACCTAATCTTCACACTCAGGCAGCTGAGTGAAAAGGCCCTTGAGTACAAGAGTGAGATCCATCTTTGTTTCATAGATCTGGAAAAGGCGTTTGACAGGGTCCCCTGGAGCGAACTTTGGGACTGTTTGGCAAGGAAGAACATTCCAGCACCTCTGATTCATGCTATACAGAGCTTCTACAAGTCTTGCAGAAATTATGTGAGGACAGCAAACTATAAGTCAGAAGAGTTCAGGACCACCACTGGTGTGTAAGGTCACCTTATCTTTTCATACTCCTCATGGACGATGTCATCAAGGCATGTAAGGAGAGAACAAGAAAGTATTCAGTGGGGTACTGGAAGATGAGACAGGTCTGTATTTCAGAGCTAGCATTTGCTGATGATGTTGTCCTGATTGCTAATCAGAGACACATCTCCAATCCAACCTGCAAGTCTGGAAGGAAGAGCTGGAGAAGAGAGGGATGGTCATAAGCAGCTCTAAAACAAAATCCATGGTGATATCACGAGAAGAAAGAAAACATCAGATTAAGTTGGGAGAACAGGTCCTGGAGCAGGTCGACCACTTTAAATATCTCGGAGCTATTATAGACCGAAAGGGGGGCATCAAAGAAGAGTTGGCCACTCGAAAAGCAGCGGCTGGGAGACTTTATCAGGCCATAAATCGAGGATTCCTCAGCAAGAAAGAGGTTGGTAAGAAAACGAAGATGGCTGTATACCGCTCCACCTATGTCCCAGTCTTGACATATGGATGCGAGTCATGGGCAATGACTACAACCCACAAAAGCCAGATTCAAACCTCAGAAATGAGGTATCTGAGGAAGGTGGTTGAAGTAACAAGAAGAGACATGGTCCGCAACCAGACGATACGTCAAGGCCTAAAATCCCACCCGCTGCAGACCCAAATAGAACAGTCCCAACTAAGATGGTTTGGCCATGTCTGCAGAATGGGAGAAGATCGGCTACCACGACAAGCATGGGAAACAAAGAGCCAGGGATCCAGACCTCCAGGACGACCCAGAGTCCGCTGGGAGGACAATATTAGACAATCTTTGAAGGACCGAGGACTAGAATGGAACCAGGCCAGGAAAAAGACAGCCGATAGGATAGTCTGGCGCTCTCTCTTCCAAACCTCTACACCTCACGGTAGAAGAGGAACGACTAAGTAAGTAAGTAAGTATTTTAAAATATCAACTTTTAACATTCCAACGCGTGACCTCTTTCTAATATGTGCGGTAATATTTCCGCTTGCATCTTTATGCTAACTCACAAATAAATCTGTGTACTAATTTCCAGTCTAGATGCTCTCAGCCAATATTGTTTCCCCAGACAGATTATTGGTATTATTGAGACCGAGATGGACCAGCGGAAACGATTATCTAATCATCACCTGTGTCTTCGCACATCCCAGACGGCTCTCTCAGAAAGACAATATGGCTTTTCTTTTCATCGCTCGTGAGCGACCATATTGTGTCAATAGAGATCGACTCTATCAAAGGTGGCCAGACGCCTAAGGTGTAATTAGCCTGGTTTTGTTAAAGTCTGGGAGTGGCGAAAGAGCAAAAATGTAGGTGTATAAAACATGTCAAATAATAAGCAGATGAATGAGAGAGAGAGAGAGAGAGAGAGAGAGAGAGAGAGGCACAAAAGTACATGAACAAACCGTTTTGTCACACTTTTAATAGGTATTCATTAGAGATACTACGGCGCAATGTGCGCCTTTTTTGTATTTTCTCGAAAAAGCAGGGAGTTCTTTAATTGTTCGTTATATAACGTTTTACTAAGACAATTAGTCTTTTTCTTCTTCTTGCGATCGCATCTTTGATGTTTACACCGTCAGACGAGTTCTCATGATGAATTCGACTGTTGTTTGAAGTTCCTCTTTAGCTCCATATAGCTTTGAGTTTAGTGTTGAGTCATTGGGCCAGTGTAGTGGAATATTCTAATCCACATATATAAATTAAAAGGTAAATGTAAAGCGTAACAAATAAATTCTAATAAAGAAAAGAGCAATGGTACAATAACAGTGCTGTCACAAGGAATGTACTCGAAATCCCCTTTGTTTTATGCTTCGTCTGCAAATTGTAACGCTTTCACGTTGATAGTAAAAGCCTACTATATTATTACCCGCTTTCTTCAATGAAACGTGTGCTGTATTTCTTGGAAAAACATTGAGAGGCAGACTGCGTAATGACCTAAATTAATCCTAACATTAATTATACTGCGTTACCAAAACGAACGAACAGATGGACTCAAATAGAAAGAGAGAGGGAGGGCTGAAAATCAGGAACGCATGCAACACGCGTCGCGCGATACACAATTACTACTATCACGCGTGTAAGGCCACATGCACTAACTTTTTTTTTCAGACGGACAGTGATAAATTCACTACCCTTCCCAGAGTTAGGTTTTAAAATCACGAAAAACGCTTATTAGAAAAGATAACATTAGATGGGTTTACGTTTGAAAACATTACAGTACCCAGACAGCACATCTTCGAAACAGGAGGTCGAAGAAATTGCATATTTTGAACGCAGCCACTTAGCTCTTTTAAATTTGTATATTTGGGTTCCTTAGGGTTTGCTGACAAAGAATATGTAAAACGTTACGCAAATAGTCTAGGAATTAACAAGTTATAACCAAAATAAAATAGTGGGGATGCCTGACAGCATGAAATCATTTCTGCTCATAAAATTTTTTTATAACGTGTTTGAAAAAACCTTGCGTACGGAAATAGCCTACCATGTAAACTCCAAATTGATTGGAGCGCAACAAATATAAGACTAAACACGATTGGTCGGACTATAAATACTATATTTGGTTGTTAGGGGAGACGTAGGAAGTTAAAATTTTTTCAAACCCTTGTCGAAACGTGGCTCCATTGGCCAGACTCGCTGATATACTCACTTAGGAGCGTTAGTTCGAGACCACTAGTTCAAATAAGCTTGATAAAGCAACAGTGCGTTGAAGCCAGCTCACATTTTTGCTAAAATAAAAGCCTGGAACATAAGCAGATGGGAATTTGTGCCAGTATTTGTGCCAGAATTCATTGCTAATCAACGTATCTGTGTTTGTTTCCATGAATTGTGGTAAGCTTGAAACATTCAGTATCTTTTAATGAAAATTGAATGTGAATTGTTAATTTATGCCTGTATATATGTGTAGTTCAGTAGCAAACATGATGTAAAGCCTATAATGCTCCAGCCTGAACAGAAGGTGTCGGAGGAAAGTAAAACTGCATGGAATGGCCAAACAGTACACTGACACCTAGATTATTGATTAGACAGAAATAATGCTGGAAGTGCAGAGGCGTAGTAACCATTAAGGAGGTTAATACTGGTATAAAGTATTTCAGATGAAGCTGACAGTTGGCCTAACGCTCTGAACTCAATGTTTGTGATGTATTGTGCTCAGTGTAAAAAGAGAGTATCAATTAGTTATGAAGTAGAAGGTACATCCTTCTTGTTTTCAGGGACCGTGGTCTTGATGGTATTGAGCAGCACCTGGTCAGAGCTTTGCTGAATCCAGAGTCGGACAGCATACTCCTTGGTCCATTTAGCTATCAGTGAGGTGTCTCCAGAGCACAAGGGAGAAATCGAGCAGAGGAGTCTTTTCCTGCCGCCATCACGCAAGATAAGCTGATGTGGCCAGCTGAGCTCAAAATTATGTACCCCATCTTAAAATAACATTGTAACATAAACTTAAGAGGGGAAGTAAATTGTTTTAATAACAGGAACTGAGAACATCTCCAATACTAGCTCCCATAAAGACAAACTATTGAAGTCATGATGACAAATACCAACCGAGCTTGAACAAAACAAAACCAGTATTACCTCATATTACTACTACACAACTGACACACATAGGATACTTTTAATAATATATGTCACTACAATATTCATATTGAGAAATTCTGTACATATAACTTGTAATTAAAATTGATTGTGATTCCTGGTTCCCTTTGTATTTGAATCAGGACACATATTCATTCATAACAGCAATGAATACATATTGTTATTTGAAAAGTTATCAGTGACTCCTTTAAGATATCCTTTAGAGTGTTATATGTATGTGAGTGTCACAGTGTTGTCAAGTGTGGTGGAATAAATTAAATTGTTTATCTGTCTGTTGTTGTTATGACTTACACTTCATCATACACATACCCTAGACATACAACGTAGTCATCACACTATTCCAGAATAATTCTGACTGAGATATATATATATGTGGCAGCAAGTAAGGTTATCTATAATACACTACTCTTATTAGATATAGATACCTTCACAGCTGATCTCAGTCAGTACACTAAGTCCCCTATAAATATTTATAACATCCCACTTCACCACATATATTGGGGGCTCGCTCTTGGGATTTTGAATCTTTCCCTATTAAAAATATTGGGGGTAATTCACTTCAGGGAATATAAGAATTAAAAGGTATCCTTGGGTGGAATTAAATAAGGTTGAGCTCACGGTGCCTGTGTTGTCCATTAGATATATAGTTAGAGATTGAATTGTTGGTTAGACATTGTATAAATTTACCTGATAGACAATGGCGGACCTGGCCAAGTTTCGATCTGCTGCTGTTCAGACTGCAAAAGAGTTAGGATTAGATGGGCAAGTTATGGTTGCCTATGTTACTACGGAATGTGACAAATTTATTGAACGCGAAGAAAGAAGGTTTGAAGCCGAAAGAAAGTTAGAGGCTGAAAGGGAAATTAAGAAGTTACAATTTGAGGCTGAGGCTGAGACTAAGAGGTTGCAGATTGAGGCTGAGGCTAAGAAATTGGAAGCAGAAAGAGAAGACAAGAAATTAGCTGCAGAAAGGGAAGAGAAGAAATTAGCTGCAGAAGAAAGAAGATTGACTGCAGAGAGGGAAGCAGAAAAGGAGGAGAAGAGATTACAAAGGGAACATGAGTTACGACTAAGGGAGTTTGAGTTTCAGGGCCATGCTCCTGAAAATGGTGCCAGTCCCTTTGCCTCTGATGCCACTGCTAGCCAAGGAGCCTCAACCTCAGCTATGAATTTTCATTTAGATCATTTTGTTGAGAAAGACGATGATATAGAGAGCTACCTAAATAGGTATGAACTATTAGCTACCACGTATGGGTTAGAGAGAGAAAGGTGGAGCTTAAAGTTATCTCAAGGACTTCGTGGGGCAGCTTATGAAGTTTTTGCTAAAATGAGCAGAGGTGATCAGGAAAATTATGACATGCTAAAGCAGGCTCTTTTGTTAAGGTATGAAAAGAATGCAGAATTTTATAGGAAAAAATTTAGGAATGCTAAACTACTGTCAGGTGAAACCTATCACCAGTTCTCTGCACGAATAGAGACATACTTGGAGAAATGGACTTCTCTGGGGAAAACCCAAGATCTTAAGGAAATGGTCCTTATAGAGCAGCTAAGAGAGTCCATGGCTCCAGACCTGAGAAAGTTTCTCATGGAACAAGGTGCAGAGAGGCTGGGTGAGTTGCTAAATGTTGCTGAAAGGTATCAAGCAGCTCAAGCAGAGGTAACAGGTAATAAAAAGAAACAAGTGGATAACTTTAGGGCACCACAGAACTTTAATAAATTTGATCCCTAGGATCAAAACAAAGGTAAGCACCAATTTGATAGGCCACGGTATGAAAATAAAAATAAATTCCCACAATTCGATGAAAGGAAATATGATGAAAGAAAATCTTTCAACCAAGGAAAAAGGTGGTGTAAGAATTGTCAGATGGACAATCATGACACTGACCGTTGCAGAAGGAAACCTGTGTATATGGCAACCCTTCAGGTCAGGTCGACCTCAAGACAGGAGGAGGATATTATGTTAGATACCACTCCAGAAGAGATGAGGAAGGCACAGGCTGGGGATAAAACACTCAAGCCTTGTTTCAGAAAATTGTCAACTTGTCATACAACTCCAGGCAAGGGAGATTTTTACATGAAAAACAAGTTGATGTATAGGAAGACTGGAGCTAGATCCAAAGGTCAGGGACAGCTGGTACTTCCAAAAAGATATAGGGCAGACTTAATAAGGAGCCTACATGTGAAACCAGATGGGGACCATGAGAAGATAGGTACCATCATTCAAAAGGTGGCTCACAATTATTATTGGCCCAAAGCAAGATGGGACATTGAGAATTTTGTAGAAAGGTGTAGCATAGCACATGAGGGAACACCCACAAGTGGGAACATGGATCAGGACCTGGACACGCCACGGGGCAAAATTAGGCCTGATAATAAAAAGAAAAATAGATTTGATAAAGTGGACCAAATGGAATGGGAAGCCCCTTTTCACGGACAAGCTTCACTTAACTGTTTTACAATGGCCACTATGCGGAGAGTGCAAAAAGATGTCTTACCCCAGGATAAGCCGACAATCCCTCAATCGGACTTAAACAAACTGGAGGAAGAGGATGTAGAGAGGAAATCTCTCATCAAGAATTTTAAGTGGGGAAAAGCCCCAAGAAAAGAAAAATTGGTAGCGGTCGTTTTGTGAATGATAATTCTGGGAGGAAAAATCATCACTATAAAGCTTCGAGTGGAAGAGACCATACCGGTGCATGGACAAATAGGTCCACACAATTAAAGGTCCATATGTAGCTTTGTTAAGAACGTGGACTGATGAAAAGGCAGAGGAAAACATTACATCTTCATACCAATATGTGAATGAGCTGACCACTCGTTTAAAAACTGGCTGGAAACTTGCCAATGAAAATTTGAAACAAGCCAGGAAGAAACATGCTGCCTATTATAACAGGAAGGCGAAAGACAGAAATTTGGCTGTGGGAGAGAAAGTACTGCTTCTTTTGCCCGGGAGTCAGAATAAGTTACAAATTGGATGGCAGGGTCCATATACAGTTTTAGAGAAGGTATCTAGAACAAATTATAAGATAGATAAGAAGGGGAAAGAAAAAATCTATCATGTGAATCTCCTGAAGAAATATTTGGAAAGAGAACATCAGGAAGAGACACACTTGTTGACCTTGTCCATCGCCATGGAGATGAAAAAGGAACCACTTTCATCATTTGAGTATCCATTACACCCCTGTGAGACAGCAGCACAGGTGAAAATCAGTACACATTTAACGAAAACTCAGAAAGAGAGAGTGCAACAGGTTCTAAATAATCATGCAGAGGTGTTAACAGACCGACCAGGGCATACAAACCTATTGGAATATGATATGAAACTGATAGACCCCACACCTGTCTGTATGAAACCATATTCGATTCCGTTTGCTAAGGAGAAAGCTTTGAAGGAAGAGATAGACTATCTATTGAAGGAGGGAATTATTTCACACAGTGAATCCTCATATAGTTCCGGTGTTGTACTCTTAAGGAAGCCCTCTGGAGAACATAGACTCTGTATAGATTACAGGAGACTGAATGCTATTACAGAAGGACAGGTGGATCCATTGCCGGATACAAATCAGCTGTTTGCCAGACTAAATAAAGCTAAATATTTCTCAAAAGTGGATCTGAGTAAAGGATACTATCAGATTCCAGTAAAGCCTGAGGTTAGACCATACCTAGCTTTTAGTACCTCAGAAGGACACTATGAGTTTAATAGATTGCCATTTGGATTGAAGAATGCGCCTAGTGTCTTCTCTAGAATGATGAGAAAATTGTTGGATGTAAACATTTCGGAGGAACGTAATGAATCCCTGAGTTGCCTCTTTGATTGAGGATATTCCGAATGTTTCATACAGGATAATAAGAAGATTATGGGATCCACTACGAAAACTCTGCTATCACCAGGTATATGTTATCTCCTCATAACGTACATTTTGAGGGAAATATAATGTTCTCTGGACATGTCATTGCGCAGACTCAGAGAAGAGAAATGGTGAATACGGGTTGCGAAGCAGCATTAAGACAAGCACTCACACTTGCGGCTGTTCAGTAACATAACCGAAATATATTATTGGTTGTAGAAGTCTGAGGCAGATTTCATGAGTAGTGCCTACTCTGAATGGACCCAACTACATAAAACCATGATAGCACCACAGCAGAGTAAAGTCAAGTTGACTTACATTTATCTATGTGTATATAGAATAAAGGACTGACATATAATGTCTGTTTTAAGAGGGGAGATGTCGTGGAATATTCTAATCCACATATATAAATTAAAAGGTAAATGTAAAGCGTAACAAATAAATTCTAATAAAGAAAAGAGCAATGGTAAAATAACAGTGCTGTCACAAGGAATGTACTCGAAATCCCCTTTGTTTTATGCTTCGTCTGCAAATTGTAACGCTTTCACGTTGATAGTAAAAGCCTACTATATTATTACCCGCTTTCTTCAATGAAACGTGTGCTGTATTTCTTGGAAAAACATTGAGAGGCAGACTGCGTAATGACCTAAATTAATCCTAACATTAATTATACTGCGTTACCAAAACGAACGAACAGATGGACTCAAATAGAAAGAGAGAGGGAGGGCTGAAAATCAGGAACGCATGCAACACGCGTCGCGCGATACACAATTACTACTATCACGCGTGTAAGGCCACATGCACTAACTTTTTTTTCAGACGGACAGTGATAAATTCACTACCCTTCCCAGAGTTAGGTTTTTAAAATCACGAAAAACGCTTATTAGAAAAGATAACATTAGATGGGTTTACGTTTGAAAACATTACAGTACCCAGACAGCACATCTTCGAAACAGGAGGTCGAAGAAATTGCATATTTTGAACGCAGCCACTTAGCTCTTTTAAATTTGTATATTTGGGTTCCTTAGGGTTTGCTGACAAAGAATATGTAAAACGTTACGCAAATAGTCTAGGAATTAACAAGTTATAACCAAAATAAAATAGTGGGGATGCCTGACAGCATGAAATCATTTCTGCTCATAAAATTTTTTTATAACGTGTTTGAAAAAACCTTGCGTACGGAAATAGCCTACCATGTAAACTCCAAATTGATTGGAGCGCAACAAATATAAGACTAAACACGATTGGTCGGACTATAAATACTATATTTGGTTGTTAGGGGAGACGTAGGAAGTTAAAATTTTTTCAAACCCTTGTCGAAACGTGGCTCCATTGGCCAGACTCGCTGATATACTCACTTAGGAGCGTTAGTTCGAGACCACTAGTTCAAATAAGCTTGATAAAGCAACAGTGCGTTGAAGCCAGCTCACATTTTTGCTAAAATAAAAGCCTGGAACATAAGCAGATGGGAATTTGTGCCAGTATTTGTGCCAGAATTCATTGCTAATCAACGTATCTGTGTTTGTTTCCATGAATTGTGGTAAGCTTGAAACATTCAGTATCTTTTAATGAAAATTGAATGTGAATTGTTAATTTATGCCTGTATATATGTGTAGTTCAGTAGCAAACATGATGTAAAGCCTATAATGCTCCAGCCTGAACAGAAGGTGTCGGAGGAAAGTAAAACTGCATGGAATGGCCAAACAGTACACTGACACCTAGATTATTGATTAGACAGAAATAATGCTGGAAGTGCAGAGGCGTAGTAACCATTAAGGAGGTTAATACTGGTATAAAGTATTTCAGATGAAGCTGACAGTTGGCCTAACGCTCTGAACTCAATGTTTGTGATGTATTGTGCTCAGTGTAAAAAGAGAGTATCAATTAGTTATGAAGTAGAAGGTACATCCTTCTTGTTTTCAGGGACCGTGGTCTTGATGGTATTGAGCAGCACCTGGTCAGAGCTTTGCTGAATCCAGAGTCGGACAGCATACTCCTTGGTCCATTTAGCTATCAGTGAGGTGTCTCCAGAGCACAGGGGAGAAATCGAGCAGAGGAGTCTTTTCATGCCGCCATCACGCAAGATAAGCTGATGTGGCCAGCTGAGCTCAAAATTATGTACCCCATCTTAAAATAACATTGTAACATAAACTTAAGAGGGGAAGTAAATTGTTTTAATAACAGGAACTGAGAACATCTCCAATACTAGCTCCCATAAAGACAAACTATTGAAGTCATGATGACAAATACCAACCGAGCTTGAACAAAACAAAACCAGTATTACCTCATATTACTACTACACAACTGACACACATAGGATACTTTTAATAATATATGTCACTACAATATTCATATTGAGAAATTCTGTACATATAACTTGTAATTAAAATTGATTGTGATTCCTGGTTCCCTTTGTATTTGAATCAGGACACATATTCATTCATAACAGCAATGAATACATATTGTTATTTGAAAAGTTATCAGTGACTCCTTTAAGATATCCTTTAGAGTGTTATATGTATGTGAGTGTCACAGTGTTGTCAAGTGTGGTGGAATAAATTAAATTGTTTATCTGTCTGTTGTTGTTATGACTTACACTTCATCATACACATACCCTAGACATACAACGTAGTCATCACACTATTCCAGAATAATTCTGACTGAGATATATATATATGTGGCAGCAAGTAAGGTTATCTATAATACACTACTCTTATTAGATATAGATACCTTCACAGCTGATCTCAGTCAGTACACTAAGTCCCCTATAAATATTTATAACATCCCACCTCACCACAGCCAGTATATCTTTCTTAACTGGTCATACAGAGGACAATCCTGTAGAACATGCTCAGCAGTTTGTTCGTTTAATCCACATGTGCACAGTGGTGAAGCAGACAATCGTAGCTTGTGCATGTGTTTATTCAGTTTGTTATGCCCTGTCCTGAGGCGAAAAATAGTTATCTGTCCCTGCCGGTCGAGAGTGTGATAGTCGTCTTTGGGTTGGTTCTGTTCTCTTCTGATAGTCTGGATAGCTCTCTTTTTCTCAAAGTATGTGACTTCATTATCTTCTTGTTCACATTCTCCTCCCTTTTTTGCAAGTTTATCTGCCTTTTCATTTCCGGGTACACCACAATGAGATGGTACCCACTGAAGTATGGTTCTCTTTTTGGCAGCTACCTTGTTTAGTTCATTTCTCAGATGCGGGAGTTTACCACCCTTGAGAGCTTGCAGGACAGACAGTGCATCTGTGAGGATGACTACCTGGTGGCAGTTAGAGTTGGTCTTATAAATCATATTTGCAGCTTGCTCTAGAGCTTGAACCTCAGCTGTATAGTTGGAACAGAATTTACCATTGGGAATGTGCCTAGTCTCATAGTGGTTGTCAGGATATGAGATAAAGATACCGGCACCTCCATTCCTAACAGCATTAGTTGCTGATCCATCTGTATAGGCATGTATCCATGATTGATCGGGATAGCTTTCTTGGATCATACTCAATGTAGCAGTTCGTTTTTGCAGATAATTATACTCACATCCACTTGTGAGACCACTGACTGATGTATTAATTTGGAGGGCATTGCTAGCCTGCTCCCATGGTACAGGGTATAGGGTGGGCTTCAGTGGTGTTGTCTTCATGGATAGGTCTTCTTGATGCTGTCTTTTAAGTCTTTTTCCCCGATGCACAAAGCTGCTACGCTTTAGGAGTCCCAATGCCAGATCATCTAGTCTTGCCTTCATTGGGTGCGTTGGCATACTGTTGTACTTTTCCATCTGGATCATGGTTTTTGTGTCTCTTCTATGGGACAATGTCTGTAATCCAGCAACCTTCTGCATCTCTGATATTGGTGTAGTTTTCATGGCTCCTGTAATGAGCCTGAGAGCTTGATTTTGCACCTTGTCCAAAGACTGCAGATGTGAGTTAGCAGCTGATGACCATGCTGCTGAGCTAAACTCTAAGTGTGGTCTTATTGCTCCATTATAAATCTTCTTTAGATTTCGTTCATTTGCTCCCCAGTTGGTACCTGCTAATTTTCTGAGTATGCCTAGTCGTCTTCGGGCCTTTCCTTCTGCATTTTCAATATGCTTATTCCATGTAAGCCTTTGGTCAAATGTCACCCCAAGATAGGTGGGGTAGCTTTCTTCCTTGATCACGGTTGTCCCTAGGTGTATGTTAGCTGCTTTGTCCTTGGGGGCGAGGGAGAACAGTGTTGTGGAGGTTTTGTCTGTGTTTATTGTGATAAGCCATTTCTCTGCCCATGACACTAGCATGTCTGCTGCCCGCTGCATTCTATAATTTGCTGTGGTGACATTTTCATCAGCGCACCAGAGTACTAGGTCATCTGCATATAAGGCAGCTTTCACTCCTGCGGGGAGATCTTTCACCAGGTCATTGATGTAAACAAGGAAGAGTGTTGGGGAAATTACTCCTCCTTGAGGTACCCCCTGATGGAGCAACACTTTTCTGCTCTGCAGACCATCAAGAGTGACTCTAGTTATCCTGTTATGCAAGTATGACTGGATCCATTTCATCATGTTGCCTTGGATTCCACTTCTCCTAAGTTTTGCAATAAGGCCATCTTTCCACACCTTGTCAAAGGCCTGCTTGAAGTCGACCCAGATCGTTAGGACCTTTTTCTTCTCCTGGAAGGCATCTTCTATTGCTTGAGACAAGTAAGTAACTTGGTCTTCTATACTGTAGCATTCTCTAAATCCAGCTTGTTCCGGCACCAGGATCTGCTCAGACTCTAAATACCATTTCAATCTGTGGTTGACTATTCGCTCCATAGTCTTCCCAACACAGCTTGTGAGACTGATTGGCCGGTAACTTGCAGCCTCGGTCTTACATTTCCCTTTCTTTAGTATGGGTATTGTGATGGCTTCTCTCCATACTTGGGGTACCGTTCCTTTCAACCAGCTGTGGTTGAATATCTCAAGCAGTTTTGTCTTTGCTGCTGGGCTCAGATTTACTAGCATTTCGTTGCTGATTTAGACAATTAGTAATATGGGTAATTATGAGTGTATGCGAGTAACTATGTGTGTCGTATGTGTTTGCCAGATAACATATTCACGAGCAAAGGAAATTAAGGGAGAGGGGATGAGGAGTTATGTATGTTATAAGACTTTATTCATAGGCGTAAACATTAACTGTGGAGGCCGAGATGCAAAAAATGAACTAGAGCTAGGACACTGCACGAAGGATGGCCGCCGATCTGGCAAAGTGGAAGCAGTTTGTTGCTGCCCTACAAGACGCCACCAGGCGTGATGGCCACTGTCTGCTTTGACAGTCGGCGGCTAAGGATCAAAGAAGAAAAAGAAGTAAACTTTAATTTATTAAAAATTTGTGACTGAATGGGGCGACCCCTCTCGATCTCTGTTTCACTACGGCAGCATCAGTTACATTTTTGTACTGATTTTTATTGTGTGCTTTCATTTGTCGCACTTTCTTTCTTTCTCTGCTATATGTAGCAGATATTTGGTATCTCAACGATAGTCGTCATGTTTGTGTGTTTATCTGTCTATCCATGCGGATAGATTAGACTGTGATGCAAGGATGACCGACAGAAATCCTATTGTACCACAAGGATGCGACTGTTTTCGCACGTAAATGGTCAAGCGAGTTTACTTAGCGCTGACATGGCTCGTGTGACCGACTAATTGTTGTTGTGATAAGACACAACACAGATTGTCAAACAAGTGTTTGTGTTTGCACAGGGAGCGCCGGTCAAGAATCGACATGGTGGGATGACAGACACACCTGCGCGGAATTGGTTTAATATTTCCGGGTAGACGTAAGAAGTTATATGTAATCATTGACGACGATTTTTGAATGTCACAATTGCCATATATGGAAAACGTGACCTTTACATCATGTTCAAAATTTTCCCATGTCGGAAATATTTTGAATTTCCTCAAGAGACAGGCATGTTTGAAAACGATTGGCTTGTTACTTAGCTTCGTAACAAACGCATGCGTGGGAAAACAGGGAATATAACCTGACCATTTTCGCAGTCTTCTTCACTGTGAAAATTCGCTGTGAAGATCGTTTGCCACGAGGACACCAGACTTGCCAGAGTTAGAATTCAGAATTCCTTTTATCAGGCCGGACCTTTCTTGTAGAATCTTGACAGACTTACAAAAACAGCCCAGGAAATCTCTATCAGTTTAAGAAGGAAACCGGGACTGGGGAAACTGAAAACACACGGATCATAGAGGGAATTATCTTATTAAAGAAAAGACACCCCAGACGCGTGTAAGAGGCCGATTCAAGTCTCTTTTATTCTTCTTCTTCTTTGATCTTTAGCCGAAGACCGTCAAAGCAGTCAGTGGCCATTACGCATGGTGGCGTCTTGTAGGGCAACAACAAATTGATTCCACTTTGCTCGGTCGGCGGCCATCCTTCGTACACTGCCCCAACTCTGGTTCATTCTTTGCATCTCAGCCTCCACAGTCCTCCGCCAAGTTGTTTTTGGTCGGCCTCTCTTTCGTTTTCCTCTTGCTTGCTCCGAGTAAGCAGATCTTGGTTGGTGATGGTATTCAGCAAAAAGATTCGGTGATTTTTTCTTAGGCATGATGTGCGAAAAGAGGACAATTTCGACATTTCCTTCCCTGTAACTCTCCAGCTCTCCGCGCCATAGAGAAGCACAGAAAGCACACAGCTCTGATATAATCCTAATTTTGTGCTTGTGCTGTACTGAGAGGACTTCCAGATGTTGTTTAGACTAAAAAAGGCTGTTCTTGCTTTGTTCATTCTGTTGTTGATGTCTTTGCTTGCTCCGCCGTCTGGTGTTACTTTGCATCCTAGGTATGTGAAGGCATCTGTTTGTTCCAGTTGCTGATTCCTTACTGATATGGGCTCATTGCTGCTCACATTGAGCGTCATGACCTCTGTCTTCTTTAGGTTGATGTTCAAGCACACCTGCTGGCTATACTTATTGAGTCTATCCGTTTTTTCCTGGATGTGTTGATGTGAATGTGCTAGCAGTGCAATGTCATCTGCATATTCCAGATCTTCCAATGTAGAAAATGTAGTCCATCTTATTCCCCTTGGATTGCCCTCTGTTGTCTGGCGCATCACCCAGTCTATGACTGTTAAAAATAGAGTGGTTGATAAGGGGCATCCCTGTCGTACTCCTGTCTTCACTTCAAAGGTTAGGTTGCTCTGCCCAATGCTACACGTAAAGTTGGCATACAGGCTTTTTATGATTGACACTATGCAGCTTGGAATTCCATAAGCCCTCAGTATTTTCCATAAACTGTCCCTATGTATACTGTCAAAAGCCTTTTCAAAATCAACGAAATTAATGTACAGCTGTCTTTGCCATTCTGAGCACTGCTCTATAATGTTCCTGAGGGTAAATATATGATCTACACATCTTCTGTTCTTTCTAAATCCTGCTTGTTCTTTCCTCAGTTTGTGGTCTACTGCTTTTGAGATTCTCTGTATAATTATCCTGCATAGTATTTTGCTGGGAACTGAGAGAAAAGTTATTCATCTCCAATTATTGCAGTCTGCAAGATCTCCCTTCTTGGGCAATTTGACAATTATTCCTTTTTTCCACTCTGTTGGTGTTGTCCCTGTTTTCCAGACTTGTGCAAATAGTGGTTCTAATAGTTCTGCTGCTAGCTCAGGGTTTGTCTTAAATAGCTCTGCATTTAAGTTATCATGACTAGGAGCTTTTCTATTCTTTAACCCTTTGATTGCTGTGATGATTTCTTCTGTTCGTGGAATGTCTGTATTAACATCTAGATCATTTTCAGCTTCAGGAACATTCAATTGTGTCTCTGGTGGTTCCTTATTCAGAGTTTCTATGAAATGCTCTGCCCATCTTGTTTCCTGTCCCTCTACTGTCGTGATGAGATTTCCGTGCTTATCTCTTACTAATGTAATATTGTTTGCACCTCGTTTTCCACTGATGATTTTAGTTATTTTGTATACTGTGCTTTGTTCATTTCTCAGTGCTGCCTCTTCTGCCTGTCTTGCAAGGTCATCCAGAAATTTCCTTTTGTTAGCACGGGTTTGACGTTTAACTTCCTTGTCCAGCTGACTGTACTGTTCACTATATATTGCCTTTAACCTGGGAGACTTAGCTTCTGTTTTCTTTTTTTTTTTATTTCCTTTCTCTTCGCTATGGTGTTTAGCGTATCTGGTGTTATCCAGTCTTGGCTCTTTCTTTCTTGGAATCCCACGCATGACTTGCTGCTTTCCTTGTATATTGTTGAGATGGTGTTGAATCTCTGGTCAACATCATCAGTCTCTGTTCTTTCCTGGCTTTTGATAATCTCATATCTTCTCTTTACGTCGACCACGAAAGCTTTTCTGGTGAGGGGATCCTTCAGTTTCGTGATGTTGTTTCTTTTCTGTTTGACTGCAACTGGTCCAGCAGCTCTGAGTTTCACCTTCAGTCTTGCTACTACTAGGTGATGATCACTTCCCTCATCTGTGCCTTTTCTTACTTTCCCATCTTGTAGTGCATGTCTCCATCTGCCATTGATCATTATGTGATCTATTTGGTTTCTGTCTCGTCCGTTTGGTGATTCCCATGTTAACTTGTGCACTTCCTTGTGTGGAAAAAGTGTTCCTCCAATGACCAGGCTGTTAATACTGCAGAAGCTTATTAATTTGTCCCCATTCTCATTTGCTGTTCCACTGCCGCATTTCCCCATTACTCTTTCGTTATAATTATTGTGTGCTCCAACTTTCACATTTAGGTCTCCCATTACTATAATGAGATCGTACCTGGGTGTAGTTTCCATTTCTTTTTGTACCTGTTGATAGAACTCGTCCTTGATCTCTTCATCGCTGTCGTTTGTTGGTGCATAGCATTGTATAATTGTGGTGTTGGTGATCCTTCCTCTCAGTCTTGCTCTTATCAATCTGTTGTTGATGGGTTTCCATTCCAGTAAAGACCTTTCCATTCCTTCCTTCAGGATAATGGCTACACCTTCGTTGTGCTGACTATCCTCTCTGTCAGAATAAAGTACTGTGTCCCCTGTAGCTGTTTTTATGCTCCCCTTACCTGTCCATCTGCTCTCGCTTATTCCCAGGACATGTATCTTGTAGTTCCTCATCTCTGCTGTGATTTGTCTCAGCTTTCCTGCCTCATTCATAGTTCTGACGTTCCAAAAACCAATTCTGGTTTCGTGTTTTGCGGTCGGGGCATCTGTTTTCATGCCAGTGGCTTCCTTTCGGCTTTCACTACTGTCAGTCATACGAGCCTGAGACTCCGGATGTCCGTCCCACAGCAAAGTTTTTCCATTTATTGTTGTTTCCGTAACATGTGCGATTTTTTTACATAGACAAGGGTGTCGGCCCTGTGCTAAAACCCCCAACCTGGAGGACCAGAGTACCAGCTTTTGTCTGACCCCTACCCACGCAGACCAGTCCAGCTTGGTTGAATCTACCAGGAGTAAATCTCCCACTGGCATAGCTCTGGGGATTGTCAGGGTACACAAGCTGCCATACCGCTACAAGGTATAGGTACCATTGATGGCAGTTCTTTTAATTCATCTGAGCAAAAAAGTATGTGAGCCAGGATTGTCTTCTTGGTGGTACCAGGAGAAAGTACTATCTCTGGAACAAGAAGGGGCAAGAGGCCTACGCTTTAAGACGAGGGACCAACTTTGTAGACTCTCCTTGACATTTCTGGGAAACGAGCTACACCCGACAACCTTGACCAGCGGCGAGCGTGAGCACTGTAAAAAGAACCCATCAGCGGGAACAGAAACTACTATTGGAAAGAAAGGAAGAGGGGAAAGGATCCCGTTACAGCCCCATTGAGGCTAATTAGGAATATAGTGTTAGGCCCATGTTTTCTTGACCATCGGCACACTAGGAGTGATGTGGTCAGCATCACGCCGGCCGCCTTAACTTCCCAGAGTTGCTCTGGTGCCCAATTAAGGCTGGGTCACCCCAGGAGCCGTTTGCGGCCTAAAACAATCCCACCTCATCTGGGGATCGAACCATAGATCACTGAGCTATTGGCAATTAAGTGCAAAATATACGCTGTCCAAGTGAATTTTTTTTTTTCATCGACTCTACTATCAATCAATGATGAAACTTGTCTTCCAAACTATTTAATTATTTTCAAACTGTTAAAACGGGACCAGAAGACGCAGCAATATAGACCGCAGTCAGCGACTCATAGCTTGACTGCCTGCGTCAGGACCAGCGAACCAGAGCTGGTCAAGACCGCACTCCACCTCCACGTGGTGGTCCTGGAAACAGTCTGCAGCAGTGCAGGTGGCTGAGCGAGCACGGATCGCAATGGGAAGGCAAACCCGGTCCTAAAAAATGCCGTGCAGAAGTCGGATGTGTCGACCGAAAGGTGCAGATATCACAGCTACGTTGTAAACAGACACAACGCAACCACCGTCCTTTTCAGGGCGAACGAGGAAGAAGAAGAAACTGTTAAAACTTAAGTGATTATTAAATTTTGTAATTTGTAATTTTACAAATTTAACTTCGATTTAATGCTTTTAAGTATACGGCTTGTTTGTCTCAGTTAATTGACTACACCCATTCTAAAGAGAGCTATACCAGAATAATACGAATTCCACTGAGTAAATCAGAGGTGGGGGCTTAACGAGCTAAAACTAATCATTGCTTAATTCTTCACAAAAGTGGTCGGCAGATTCTATAATTAACGTGCTCAGCCAAAGCAGCATTGTATTTGCTTATCTGAATATCTTGTGAATACTCCCTTTGTAAGTGTCGTTACCCTTCTATCTACATCTCTGCCAAGAGTAATCTTGTGCGAAGGTAGACACCTTTGAAGGCCCATAGTAAATACTCTTGAGTTTTGGCCACTGTTGGACCACTACTGCAAAGCAGGGGAGGCAAGACCGTCACAAAATTATGCATTTATGTTGATAACAACTTTCAAAATACTTTGCTATGGATGTCTTCACTGAGGTCAATCAGGATTTTTGTTTGTTTCTTCGTTTTGTTGTTGTTGTTGTTGTTGTTTTTTTTTTAAGAACTTATATGAATTCTACTCCTCTCTCCTCCCCCCCCCCCCCCTTTCCTTCCACATCCCTCGCTTATCGTTTATCAGAGTCTGCTCGACTAGCAGTAACCCAGGTTTGTTATTATTTCGCATCATTCTGTCGAGGTCACAGGCTTACTTTCGATCCTGGGGTTCATCCACGGGTCAAAATATGAATACCGAGAGTATTCTGCGGATCATGTAGAAACAATTTTTGTTGTAGGTATACTTGTAGCAAGCTGTGGACATTCCTGGCAAGTGTTGGTACAAGTTTACATGATGACAGTTGTTTAAGGATTGTGATAGGCCTAATTAATTATAAAGTGACGGCACGGATCTACGAAATATGATATTTTTAAAACCGTGTATATATGCAGACATACTTCTTCTTCTTTGATCCTTAGCCGCCGACCGTCAAAGCAGTCAGTGGCCATTACGCCTGGTGGCGTCTTGTAGGGCAACAACAAATTGATTCCACTTTGCTCGGTCGGCGGCCATCCTTCGTACAGTGCCCCAACTCTGGTTCATTCTTTGCATCTCAGCCTCCACAGTCCTCCGCCAAGTTGTTTTTGGTCGGCCTCTCTTTCGTTTTCCTTCAGGGGTCCATAGCATAGCTGTTCTTGTGGTGGCATCGGGGTCTCTTCTGAGGACATGGCCAACCCAGCTCCAGCGTCTGCCAGCTATGATGGTGTGCATGTCCTCTTGCTTGCTCCGAGTAAGCAGATCTTGGTTGGTGATGATATTCGGCCAAAAGATTCGGAGAATTTTTCTTAGGCATGTTGTGTGAAAAAAGGACAATTTCGACATTTCCTTCTCTGTAAATCTCCAGCTCTCCGCGCCATAGAGAAGCACAGAAAGCACACAGCTCTGACATAATCCTAATTTTGTGCTTGTGCTGTACTGAGATGACTTCCAGATGTTGTTTAGGCTAAAAAAAAGGCTGTTCTTGCTTTGTTCATTCTGTTGTTGATGTCTTTGCTTGCTCCGCCATCTGGTGTTACTATGCATCCTAGGTATGTGAAGGCATCTCTCTGTTCCAGTTGCTGATTCCTTACTGATATGGGCTCAGGGCTGCTCACATTGAGCGTCATGACCTCTGTCTTCTTTAGGTTGATGTTCAAGCCCACCTGCTGGCTATACTTATTAAGTCTATCCGTTTTTTCCTGGATGTGTTGATGTGAATGTGCTAGCAGTGCCATGTCATCTGCATATTCCAGATCTTCCAATGTAGAAAATGTAGTCCATCTTATTCCTCTTGGATTGCCCTCTGTTGTGTGACGCATCACCCAGTCTATGACTGTTAAAAATAGAGTGGTTGATAAGGATGCAGACATACAAGGTATATTAAATATTTAAAAAGCTTGCAACGTATAACTTTTTATCCTGGAAGTAATAATAAAATTGCGGCGCTCTGTCTAGTAAACCTCAACACCCCAGAATAGAAGTGGAACAATTAAATAAGTAGTAATTAATATTAAAAGTAATCGTTGTATTCTACGAAACCACCCTACGGCGGGATGGTAATGTTAACGTAGCCAAAGAATATTATTTTTTCGCTATGTCTCGATATGTTTGTCTAGCAACAATGTCCAATTATGTATGATAATATGAAGCAACATGTGTTTGTACCATGACATTCTTGTAGGCCTAATGTTTGGGTGACATCGCTTAACACAATGCTTTTTTTTCTCTTAATAATACAGAGTGCATTATGAATGAGGACGGCGAGTCGTTTTACCAAAATTGGCAAGTCTAGAGTTGAGTCGAGTTGCTAATACCTAAATCGCAAGTCAGTTCGAGTCGAGTTGTTGTGGTGACTTAATCCGACTTGAGTCCGAGTCGATTGACTCGAGCCGACAACGGTGCTTTAGCAGCATATATTCAGCGGCTATAACCAAATAGGTGTACCGGGAGGCTCTTGAGGGAATAATGTACCGTATCGTTGTGCACCATGCAGTTTGTGGGGTACAAGGGTAAAGGTAATCCCATAGCAGATACTGTGACAGGGGAGTGAAGTGTTAGAGACTTCACTATACCAGGTTCAGCTTCAAGAGATGGGTCGACCAGTTTCCTTCCTCCCTGCCTTTGCCTTCCCTAAATCAAGAGCAGAATCAGGTAGGGCCTACCCATTTACAGCTGGATAGAATGGAGCATGACGCAACCGTATTTTGAACGCATTACCTGTTTCGCGAGACGCCAGTGCTCTAATCCCTTTTGCCAATTGGACACTGGTTTGAGGAGAAGGAAAAAAAAGTTCATATATTAATCAGTTTAGTCTACGTCTGTGGCCTAATGGATATGAACGCAGTTTCATAATCCAGATATACCAGGTTCGAAACCTGCTGCAGGCGGTTTGGTAGCAGATCGCTTTGTGTGGATTTTTAACAATGGTATAAGCGCCGTACCGTTCAGAAAGCAATGACAAACTACTGAATGAAAAAATTGCCTAGAAAAATCAAGAACAGCCAATAAAAGCTGGGGTTGATTGCCACGTCCTGTAAAGGATAAGCAACTAACTTTTCAGTCTACTTAGGCGACCGAGGACTAGAATGGAACCAGGTCAGGAGGAAGACAGCCGATAGGATAGTCTGGCGCTCTCTCTTCCAAACCTCTACACCTCACGGTAGAAGGGGAACGACTAAGTAAGTACTAAGTCTACTTAGGCTTATTTTTATCATCATTTTACTTTGCGCTCCTTGCGGCGCATGGAGCAACAACTGCGGCATGTCCCCTTACTAGAAGCGTGCACCAAGTATTCACATACTCACGTAACTGTGGTTTCTATGGCAATTTGTTTTAGATTATGAGGCTGCCCGCCTCGTGCCCAACCTCATACTTGTCGCCTTGAGAAATACGGTAGTCCTATTCTTTCTTGCAAGACCCCCAAGGAACTATATGAGTCATTAATGCAGCGGTCGGCAACCCAGGTTCTGTGGAGATCTACATTAGAATCACCGAGCTTTCTAAAGATGTACCTTGATAAACATCATGACTGTTAGCGGGTTTCAGATTATTTAGAATATAGACTAAGTGTAGCCTTATTGTAACTTTTATCTCTGCTAGACGATCTGCTTCTTGCGATTCTATCGATAGAGCGGTGCAAAATACAGACTGAATTATATTTTACCGAACGTTAACGTCACTTAAAACAAAAATATTGCTATGTAGTCCATGAATAAAGTGAATTTTAGCAAGCTAGCTTGCGGGTATTCGCTGGGAATGTTGTAAAAGTAACTTTAAACATAGAAACATCGTACATTAAAAATGCCGGAAGGAAAGGGCTAGACCGCAATTTATAAAGATGACACATTCTATTTTCTTCCTCCGCCAGCTAAAGATCTACCAACTGATATCTCCTGGAACCTACCGGTTGTCGACCCCTGCATTAGTGCAATCACATTAGACATGAAGGAAACAAAGAGAAATAAAAGAATGGCATGAGGATTTAAGATTATACGAGTGTTGCAAAGCATGAACCAGAGTTAGGGCACGGCACGAAGGATGGCCACCGACCGAGCAAAATGGAGACAGTTTGGTGCTGCCCTACAAGACGCCACTAGGCGTGATGGCCACTGACTGCTTTGCCAGTCAGGGACTAAAGATCCAAGAAGAAGACTCATGTATGATATTATTAAATGCTTCCAAACGCCTGGTGTCGGATTCAAGAAGTTTTCTTCTTCTTCTTCGTACACCATATCAGACTACTTGATATTGTCAAGAAGACAGTGGTCACTTCATGTATCTCACATGAAGCTTTTTTCTTTTTCTTCTGATAAATATTATGTAATTGTGACGCTCCTCTTGTTCCTCATCTGTTGGGCATCTTTGAAGCAGATGTTCTAGCCTCAAGTGTCACATTTTATTCAAGAAGGTTTGTCTTCTTCTTTCGAATCACTCTCAAACGTCCTGGCTTGAATAATGTCATAGAAAGCAGTGGTCAGCTTACAGGATATTGTATCTCCATATCATGGACTCCATAGAGTTTTTTTTTTCTTCTGAAATATGATTGCGGGTGGACGGCCATATGTGGACGGTCTTTTTGTTCCTCTTCATAGTGTGCCATCTTTTGAAGCAGATGTTCAGGCTTCGAATTTTTATCAGTGCCACATTTACATTCATCGGTAGTTCCTATCTTCAGCTTATTGAATAGATGATGTGGGACCGGCGACGCATGACAAGTGAGAAATGCAGTAAGCGACCCATAGCTTGACTGCTTGCGTCAAGGTCAGCGAACCAGAGCTGACCAAGACCCTACTCCACCTCCAAGTGGTGGTCTTGGAAACAGGCTGCATCACTGCAGTCTGGCTGAGAGAGTAGGGATCGAAGAGGGAAGGTTAACCCGGTCCCAAAAATGCCATGCGGAAAACGGATGTGTCGGGCCGAAAGGCGCGGATATCGCAGATTTGCTGTAAACGGCGACACAACGTAACAAACGTCCTTTTTAGGACGAACGCAGAAGAAGAAGAAGAAGAAGAATAGATGATATCCCAATCCGTTGTGGCCCGTGTGGAGTCCGAAGATTATCACTTGTTCTCATCTGCTGAGCTGGTAATATGCACCATTGTGTGTGACCTGGATGCTCTGCACACCATTTGTTTCTGTATCAGATTCTGATAAAACTCTTTGCCTCTTCGAAAGTTATGCTTGCATCAGGTTGAAAAGAAAAGAAGTTTTCAATATGCATGAAGTAAGGTCTACTAAACTTACTTTCCTAATAAAGTTACCGTAGAAGATTGGAATAGTAGACAGGAAGCCACGATGATGTCCCCCAAATAGCCAGAGTAGTTATCTATATTTACGTTACTGCTAACCTTAACCTAACCCCAACCCTTTTTCGAGTATTGCTGTTATAAGTGACTTAGTTTTTGTTGTTGTTGTTGTTTGTATTTGTTAGTTTTTTTCTTCAATTTTTCTTTTCTTTTTGGGGAAAAAGGGGGGGGGGGGAGAATGGGAGGGCGCACACACATACATTCACGCAAGTTTACAGTTTTGATTTACTATATTTGGACTGAGTGGAAGGGGGAGAGGTTACCATATTTAGATGTCGGAAATCAGATTTTCTTATCTTGAATTTACTACGCTATATATCCTAATAATAACCCATCAATGGTTGAACGGGATACTTTGTCTTTAAAAAAAGACAGAAGAGTATTATCAACAGTTAGCCTTAACCTAACATCAACCCAGTTTCGAGTTTTGTCAAACAGCTAGCATTAACCTAACCCCAACCCTGTTTCGAGCTTTGGAAAGCAGCTAGCCGTAACCTAACACCAACCTTGTTTCGAGATTTGTCAAAAAGCTAGCCTTAACCTAACCCCTGTTTCAAGTAAAAATTAAAGCATCCGATAAACATTGAGGCCGTATTTAAAAATTCCAACTATGCAAAAGTCCGCGTGAGCAGCATGGCGGCCTCTTGTCTACTATCCTAAACTTCAACCAAAATGACTACTGTACTAGAAATAAAGCCATGAAACAAGATACACTTTTATTCACTTCACGCGAATAGACGCCTTTAAGAATATACGTACTAAGAGGCGTATCGCCATTTTAGATCCAGCAAACTGGATCATGGAGGCCCACCCACCATTCCCCCTCCTAGGTTAAAACAGATGTCCTATCCGGCAAAATGAGAATAGACGCAGAAGATTTTTCTTCATCTTTAAGTATTGTTTGTTTTGGAGTGGCGTCGTTACAGTGAGTTGGGTTCACCACCCCCTGTCAACTCGCTTTTATTATTGCCTGCTAAATACTGGATATGACACTGGTTACCCCCTTCACATTTCGTACAGCATTCCCCCCGGAGACACAGTTCCCCCTTTCTACCCCCTTGGTCACTTAGTTTTATGTTTCCAGTATATTTGACCCACTACCGTTAATTAACTTGAAAATCCTGAGAAGTAACACCCACTATAAAAACGGTGGAATACTATAGGAGTATGTATTGTCTTAAAGGATTTCAGTTACAGTAGAAAACAATTTATCCCCGATAAACCCATAAATTCATACCAGAACATACCAACTTATCCCCGAACACTTTTTCCAAGCAAAAAAAAATAAAAATCAGAATGCCTCCCCAGTACATACGTTAGAACGCTAAATAATTCTGATGAATCTTTTTTGACTGAAGGACCCTCCAAATAACTTTCTCATAGCGTCCCCCTAATCCCGTACGCGGAACAATTTGCCTTAGAGGAATGGCACAAGGCCCTTATTGGCCTTCGGCGCACGTAACCCGTAATGCATTAAGTACTCGTCTAGCAATCACACTAATAGCTCCACGTTAATATCTTGGTTCTCTACTACACTCTCACATCCCAACAGTGTACGCTAATAGTGGCGTATATAGGGAATATAGAATCAACCTGGCACCTTAAAACCATCGATAGTTCCAAATACCCCCTATTTAAATCTTTAATCTGTGGTCTGCTTTTACACTTCAGCCAACAGCCCTATTACTCGTTTTGGATGTTCACAAACGCCCTATTTCTCTGTTCGCGATATGCTCATATCCTCTCTCACCGCCAAGCACCTTTCGGACACCTCCCAGCTAATGACATATAAACAAGGCCCAACGCAATGTCTTTGTCACATTGAAATACGAAATCCCAGAATAAGTTAGCTAAGACGGGAAACCGAACCAGGAAACCCCCTAGGCAGATATAAAGTGATAACCACTCACCGCTACATTCCCCTCCCAAAACCCATGTTCCTTTCTCAATTTAGCAACCCAAAGAAGGGTTTGTTTCACAATGTTGAGGAAATAGTACACCGTACTCATCGGGACATACCATCAAAGTATACCTAGGCATTAACCAATTATCTGAGTTTAGCATCGAATTATTAACACGATAGTGAAAATTGACTCGAACGCAGGCCACACAGAAAAAAAGCGCTAATAAAACCATCCTCAGTAGAACCCCCATGCGAACAAGCAATCCGTCGACACAATATCGGAACCAGAGGACTTCTGTATATCAACCTCCGCGCCTTTGTCGCATAAAAATGTTAGACCCCCAGCACACCAAGAAGCGGAAACACTATTATCTGGTTCCTCTGTTTGTTGTGTGATAAAACGGACACTTCAGCTTCAACAATCAACTTGACCGTGTCCTCCTTAATCATTCATTTCCCCACAAGGATAGCCAAGGAGCACACATCTCGTTACTAGATAACTATTTAATCTCCCCAGCCCGTCACCAGTGGGACATTACACCGAGGAAAATTCTGCAACCGCAAGCAATATTTCCAAGGAGCCTTATCTTCTATTTCTAGCGATGCAACTGCCGCTAAAATTTCTTCACAAGACTATTCTGGCTTTTTTTGACCAAGCCGGACAGAAGTGGTTATTCATATCACCGGTTGATGTGTAATAATGCGACTGAGACTGGCTTTATTTACTGGAAAATCCATTTGCCTCAAAAAAGCACTTTGCATCTCAGCGCGCCGACAGCAGCTTGCCCTGGGTCTTTAAAAAAGTTGCAAAGACGAGTGACTATACAACATTATTGTAAGCCGACGAATGCGAGTGGGAAGTCATCGTTTTAACGGCTGATAATGATCTGTGCAAGCCTCAAACAAACACCAAGTTAGTTTAAACGACATGTGACAAGTCTCCCCCATTGTGGTCACAAAAGCAAACAGAACGCACACGGTGCTCTGGATGAATAATGAATATATTTTATTGATTTGCGCCTATACAAATCACGTTCCATCCCAACATGTGAAGAAGGTTCGATACCCGAGAGATAACAAGAAAGACAAACTTTCGGAACAAAAGTAATTACTATCTCACTACTGGACACTAAATGCCACATCTTCTCCAGAGCCACGGATCCTCTGAAATGCCACAAGTTCGATCCGCAAATTTTAACCAGTAATTTTAAGGGCCATCCACGTACTGTATACAGGCCACCTGATTACAAACACATGAATCCAGGGCTGTTATAGCAAAGCTTAAAAAGCATGTACAAAGATGGAAGTCCTGAGTCATTTATATCGTTGAAGAGATTATCAAGAAAGTCGTCTCCCTGTGGGCGTTTCCCAAAAAAAGCTTAATCTCAAAGATCTGCTGCTATATGTTAGCTGAATGCTCTTGGAGCAATTCCGTGTCACAAGATTAATCTCCCAAACCCCCCAGGCCCCCCCCCTCCCCCCCCCCCCCCTCCCCTCTGTACGATTGGCTTGGCGAAAAAAGGAGGAAATGAAAACATTACTGGCCTGTGGACACAAAAATGATGAAATTCTTTAAATGAAGTTGTGAACCTGTTTCAAGCAATGCCCGGGATTTTCGGGACTGGTGACACAGATGATGACCACACATGTGGGCTAAGAAGATGAATAATGATTCTGGTTTTTCTAGTTTTTTGGATATGTAACGAAGAAATTTTGTCCTTTGTTGCAGCAAGACAATAAACCAAATATACATGTAAAGTGACGATGATGAAGACTCATCAGATAGTACATTGAGGTACTGATAGATTATGAAGAAAAAACCAAAAGCTCGACCAAAGTCCTGAAGACGCGCCCCCTCTATATATTGCACTAGATAACAGCCGAATGGCATTGCGTAACAAGCAACCCAAGAAGATGGACAGCCTTTGTTACTTCACCATGCTTCTGCTGTTGAAGAGAATGCCCCGGATCTTAAAGCCAAACAGGGACTTTCCACGTTTGGTGCAAAACGGGACTTCCTCCATTATTTTAAATTCAGTTGCGGCCGACTACCATTCTGTGCTAGTACATTTATACGTAAGTTCGCCCGATGGCTTCTTCGGAATTTCGTTCCTGTCAAAATGTTATTTGAATACATTTTACTCCAACCTCCCATCCTATCTTAACAAAATAAAATTAATTTACCATTAGGTAGTTTTAAATCATTGACACTGCAGTGTAAATATAAGATTTTGGTGGATACCAGTGATCATAATACGCCAGTCGTCGGGTATATTATACAGTTCATCGCCTATAAATATGTTCTTACTATGTCACTTTCCTTCGTGATGGTTTAATTCCTTTTTTAGAAAATATGGTACATGTACTCGTATACATCTATTGTAAATCCAATCATTATCCGACATTTGACATTATCCGAACGATGCTTCGCGTACCATGGCGGTTCGCGTTACTAAATGCGAGTTCTATCATGTATTGCTCAAATATGATATCAAAATATTCCTACTTACGTTTGTCACCCGCTCATATACTTTAGGAAAATCATAACTTCTATATAAGCTGTCGTCAATTTATATATTAATGGTGATGATGCAAAGTTCATACGAGTCTACACATCTCATGGTTAGATTTACTTGCTTTCTTTGCATTTACTGTAAAATTCTATGAACGGACCTCTATGTAAATTATGGTTAATAATTTTGAAAGCCCTTCTTATGTAAATATTTCACGAGCGAAAATAACGAGATGAACATCTGCTGGGACCAAATTGTGACCACTCCAACTGGGAAAATCTCGTATAAAAGAAAACTGTTACTCACTCCACTAATATGTAAGTTACTATTATGACGTGCCCCAAATTAGGGATCATCGACATAACAACAACTTCATCATCTCCAGGACAACAGGTAAATGGATTACTATGATTTTTATATGTACGAATACGAGAATGTTTTAATTATAATGTATTCATGTACGTTACCCCCCATTCACTGCAAGGTTAAATTATATTTGGTTGTCAATTACGGCACTGCATTAGTGTTATTTGATAAAAATACAGCACCGCTTAGTCTCACCTTATGGGTAAAGGTTGTTTGAAACAGAAATAATTTATGTGCGTTGTTCTAGAACTTCTTATTCTTCACCATTTCGTTAACGCCCTGAAAAGGACGGTACGTGTTGCGCTGGTTCTGTTTTCAATCGTAGCTTGTCGATATCATGCACCCTTCGGTCAGGAAAAATCCCCGACGTCTGCACAGGCCTCATTTTTTCATGGAAAGGGTTTGCCCATATACACCACTTTTGATCGCACCACATCACTCAGCTAGCCTGCAACCCCCCACCTGCCACACCAGCTTGCTGACCCCATGTCTTTCCACCATGGGCAACCACCACAACATACACGTGCAGGCTCGCACCCCCCCCCAACCCAGTCCGTGCCATCCCGGCTCCCATCGCACACCAGCTCGCGGTCTACGCCACATACCCCCCGGTCCCTGACGCAGGCAACCCAAGTCCCAGCTCCCCTATGAAGTCGACTGCACTGCGTCTCCTATCTGCTGACAAACACCCGCGTCTTACACTTTCTAGACACAAAAGACACATGACAATCTTTCAATTACCACCTTAATTCTCGTCACTATACAGGAACCTTTTACCGTAAAAGGCGTCACAACACAACAAGGTACAGAACGGAGCCACCGTGTTACACCCCCTGTAGTCTAGTATTGTTTGAACTCCTGTTTTAGGTGTATATATATATATATATAAATTTCTCTATAACCCACTTGTACCCTATGGGGCACTTTTCCGGGAAACCATTACGAGGAAAACGCGCATTGCCCGCGCCCCCCCCCCCACACCCCACATCCCCCACACCCACGCACCCGGTGGAAACCCTAAATAGCCCACGCCACCATTGAAAGATAACACACATATTTCTTTACCATTACACTCTTTCCATCGGTCGGCGCTGCTCCCTCCCCTACACATAACTTATTCCATTGCGTGTGTTTTTGTTTTTTTTTCTCCAATTTAATCTTTCTATGCGACCAATTTCCCCCCATCTTTATCCGTTCAAGCTCACTTTTCCACTTGTGCAACTGCTGTGCCTCGACGTATAGTCCCCATGAATAAGTGTATCTAATCTAACGATGCTATGATTTAGCTCAGAGAAAGCGCTTATTCTCTCTTCACCACTAGATGAAGCCCTATAACCTTTCGTGACCCTCCCAACTCGTTGTCGTGCTTATTTACTCTAACTTCTGAAGGAAATCTGGGAAAATGAATGAAAAGAGACCAAAATGAGAGTTATTTCCGTCATCTCCGGCATTGCTGCAGACCAAGAGCATAACATTAATATTTCACGGCCCATTTTGTTGGCCAGTTGCCTTGCTCGTTATTATCCTAATTGACTTAAAGAATATGTGCAAACACACAATTAGGCCCGTATGATTTCTTATTTTAATTCACCTTAAAGACATTTTTTCTGTTGTTCTTGACCAATCTCGGTCTAAGTAAATATGTTTAATTCGTTGTGTACTTGAAGATTTTTTCATCACACACCATGGGTTACCTTCCGAGGGCTTGCGCCCACAAGTCAGGGAAGCTTACCCGGCTGGCCTAAAATCCCAGCTTGCACTCAAATTAAGGAGTGGCTTATCGTTAAGGAGTTACCTCCATGTCCTTGGACCTTTTCAGTTCTATATTTAAGAACAACCATATTCTATCCTTAACGACACGCACTTACAAATGGGCGAAAAACGGGATTTAGATGGTCTAGAACACTTTTAATCTTTCTCACCGAAAACTTTCTGCTGCGACTACAGAATATTTCCAGCCCCCCCCAGCCACACTAGCCATTACTACAATGGATCAGATTCCCGATATCTATGAGATGAGAGAGAACCCAACCAGCAAATGCGTAATACCCCACAGGATCAGGGAAATTTCAATCAATATTCCACAACTTCCCCTATGGTCAAACGACCCTAGGAAGACGCGTCTTAAATGACCTCCTACATAAAACAACCTTACTCCTCAAGTTGCAGATGATGCTAAGTGACGATTGAGAATCCGGAAGAAAGACAAATATTCCAACTTCCTCCTAAAAGACTAACAGTACCCAACAAACAAACATGGATTAACGTATCCGGCCGGATGCCACGACGTGCGGGATCCTTCAATACTCTAAACGTTAAAAAAAAAAAACAATAGGAATGATCCTTCAGTAGGAGGCGTGTCAAATACAATCACTCACTTAATTCCCGACTCGTAAGTACGTCGGCGGTCGGTCGGTCGCGGTCACATAATGTCTACACCGCATTTGCGCACTTTTCATAATTTCCGATACCCTGAGGTATACATTAAACATTTCAAAGGGGCTGATACATCGTGTTGAAAGGTTAGAACATTATTAATTGTAATTGTTTCCATATTTTATATTGATAATCTTACGAAATAAAACAATTGTGCGCAAAATAGACGGCCTGTGCCTCCCATGAACATTTGAGTATGTGAAAGTAGCACAATCAACACAATTGATAAACAGACATGAAAATGGAGACTAGGACAGGTGCGGAGATGAACAGATTAAATCAACAGACACATCATGATACTCTGTCCAGGTCTCTTTCGAGAAAACAGATTCTAAACACTCATTCATTTTTCGTCCCAAATAATAACCTTAATAATGTACCGTTTTTTGTTTCTCCCAAGACAAAATTTTAAATTCTCTTAAGTATTGCAGACTATTCATTTTGGATAAACAATGTATCACACATAATAATAAACTTTCGGTGGTGAGCGTTCGACCATGTACAGGTAAACAACACTATATAATTTACAAACTGTCAATTTTGGACGGGGGTTCATTGTTAGCTAAAAAAATAATATAATTGTTTATTAACCATAATGATCACCAATAGTATGTACAGCACAAAAAAAAACACTAAATTTTCTGGGTATGAAGCGGTTGCGTATAGTCTTGGGCTTGTTCGTGAGATCCAACCCCCTACATTGTGCACAATGACCGGTTCATGCTTGGCAGTCCGCTGTCGATTAGATCCAGATATACGATGGCCCATGCAACAAACACTCACTACTGTGCAGTAACCACAGGACAAATCGGAACAACCCCGGCACTGGCAAACACTCAAAACTGACATTACCGGACGACAGCTCCAAAGAAATAAAGGCAGAGGCCGATGGCCTTCGGACTGCCACCAACAGGCGAGTCAAACGATCAACGCCAGGTCCGGCACAGTCGAAAACCATATATTCAAAGGGTGCCCAATGCAAGTGTGGACGTTTAGTCCAAGCCATGACCACCGAAATCGGCCCATAGAACACTATTATTCACTACCAGAAACTCAACAGGTCATCATCTGCACCTTGACAGACGAGTGTAGCATATTGGCGGCCAATGGGAAAAGCACGCAGAACTGGAAAATTAAAATCAATTGATACTGATTCATGCCCGGGGATAATCGATGTAATATGCGGTATACACGAATACGGTTTGTTTGATACGAGGTGGAGAAATTCTGATTGGGGCCTTCTCTGCTAGCGGTAACAGGGCTCCACAAAAATCGTCCGAACACGAACAATAGGCGGGAACTTTACTAGATCTAACAGCATTCTCCAGCATGAATAATGGTGGTCAAGGCCTGTATCACTGCAGCCTTTAAATTGCGCTAACTGAATCTTTCAATTAAACAAAGACGGTCATTGTGACAGGACTCTACCAGTACATTCTTCGAAAGGTATTCAAAGTTGTCTGAGTTCGCCGGCACACATGACTGGGGAAAAACATTCGTTGAGATGCTTCGTGGTCTACAAGAGCATGGTGTGGATCTCCTGTTCATGGTCTAATGCCAGGGGTACTATGGTAATGAGAGTAGGTGACACATATCTTAGCATCACAAGAGCACCCACAGTGGCGGGAACAACCTGTCCCCCCCCCAATCCCATGGATTACCGAGGAGAGATACTGCAGACTCGTCTGGATATCTTGGGCATTACACGTACATGGCCATGCAGAGATTGAGACGTACCACTCCTCGAATTTGAGAGGCGATTGACATCCCGGTGTAATACAACCAGCGAGCTAACAGGCAACCACAGTCAGCCATTCTCAATCCACTCTTTGCACCACTACACTATGAGGGCAGGACCTGGGCACCTATGCGGTTTGCCCAGAGCCCCTGACCAACCCACCACCCCAACAACCCCCTACACAAAACCCCCTTAGAGGTCGCAATCCAATGTCGATTCATCGCTTCCAACCAATAACAATAGAAAATGGTTCTATACTTATTTGTTTCTAGACACCCTGGGTCCCACCTTTCTAGATCCACATGTGTCCACCCCTTCTTCGTCTTTTCATAACACGCCTCTCGACCCCCGAGAAATTGGAGTGCTCCTTTCTAATGAGAGTAAATAAGCTTCCTTTGCGCACCGACTTTCTGTCAAGAGTTTAAATTGAACGAGAGAATTGAGGCCCTTGCAATTGTGGCATAAACAGAAACGAATGGGGGCATGTTCTCATGGTGAAAGAGAAGAAAAACACACACAAAAGAAGGTCCATAGAATACTCCTGGGAATGAAAACAGAATTAATGATAGGAATCAATATTAGACAGTATAAATGTTTTTGCCATGTAAAAAAAGACAACAAGACACTTACTGATAGACCGTAACAGGATAAGAATGAGTTGATTGAGGCACAACAAGTGCATAAAGAATAACGGCGCTATTAAGTGGTGGGAACTATAAACACTACCACAATTATGATGTCCCAGGAAAAGATTATCCAGGACCCCTCACACAGTGCACATTCCCTATAGATCAAGAGAACAAGATGAACGGTGCCATAAATACCTCCTAATATTGCCCCACGGGACACGGGAAGATTCTTACACACCGATGTGGGGGGACCCGAATTGGCCAGATAGGAATGCATGGCAGGTTTTCTGTTCAAGTACATCAAAAACTGGAACTTAATAGGGATTTGTCCCACCACCATGGGCTTTCGCTTACTTTATCTATCCATTCCTTCAGATCTTATTTCGATATACACAATATCGTTTTTTCGGGAAAATAATTCTGGTTTGCACCGAATAATTTGCACGCCACAAATATCTCTCACTCTTATACGGGGTACGTACTTTCGGTCGTCTATAGAATCTTCATTTACATTTTTGCACTTATTTTTTTAACACTCATTTAGAGACCTTGCACGGTGTAACACCTCTTTCGTCCCTCATAACGGGTATCTCACAATCTCCTGGTTTGATCCCACTAACCCCCCCTACTGTGTAATTATGCATAAATATACAAATAAGTCCAGCAATGTATATTGATCAAATACATCTTATTCCTTGCGCTCTTCGCCATTGATATCAATTGAGACAAACAGTTAATGGAATACCTTCTACATTATTATTAGTTCTATGGGCTAACTTTAAAGGTACTTTTTCAACGCATATTTTCAGTGAAATAACCCCGGGCAAACCCCCGTTAGTTCTTTAGAAAAATTAATTTATTCGTGTACTGAGTAAAGATCAGAAGCCAATCTTCTATTTTGTGAAGATCTCCAGTGAAGTTACAACTGTTACACGCACACCATCAAACATATTCCGTTTTTCATTTTATCCACCGTTCTGATGGCGGATTTGCAGGACATAGGCAATGTGGCAAAGGCTTTTAAGTTTACCGCATAGGCTGCATACTAATTCCCGAGGTACTACTCAGCAAACATCGAAAAACAAAACATGGTATACTTTTTCAAAGGTCAGGTATTTGAAAGCTCTGTGTTTTTACACGTATCAACTTCCACCCCACAACTCACTAGCGTTACCTAAGGTCTAGACACTGGTACAGGCGTGTTTAGGCGTGTCATTGTTGAGGACGCCGAAGCCGTGTTGTCGACTCTGTGTTGCATCCACCTGAATTTTAACAAAACAAATCACTCCTAGATGCGATTAACCTATCAACATACTCACACCCACCTAATATGTATTTGATAAATCTTGGGTTACTCTTTGGCGCTACCTTCATGCCGGGTTTTTTGCGGCCTACCTCTTTGGGCGATAATAAAACCTACTAAATCAAACAAACCCGCTAAAATCCTAGGTTAATCATACAGGGTGTTCAAAACCCAAATGAAGGAAAACTTACACCTAGGGTCGGGACAAATAAAAAATCCCCCCCCCACAAAACACAAAAAATAAAAACAAACACTCAGATACTATAATGACTTCCACAAAAAGTCCGGGCAAAACCGCTGGTTACACCGGGCAGCCTGAATTAAATATAGGATGTGCAAATGAGGAACTAAGCATACTTCACACCATGTCATACAATATGTAGCTATAAGGATAGAAATAATTCCCTATGTCTTACAATGTACTACAGCAAAACCATCCCCAGTCAATGCACACGATGTGCTGTGGCCGTTATTGCCTTCTCTTGCAACAGGGCACGATCCTACAGCAGTGATGGTCCTCCCAACCTCACGTGATCCTCAGTCGGAAAGTGTCAACAACGCCGTAGAAGATCACCATAAGCCTCGTATGTTCCAAGGCCGCGTTGGGAAAACGTGAATCGGGCTATCCCCTCTACAGCTTACAGGAGGACTGGAATCCTGATAAATTCAGCTCTTGCCATTGGAATGCCTCATGAGATAAGTCAACGTGGTTGGACATGATGGGTAATTTCACCGGCAAGGGGTATTGCATCAAGACAGTCTTCTTCTTCAGCTGCCCAAGGGGTCAGTAGAGTGGAACTTATAAATGCTATATACAGGCACTACGTTCTTACTAGACAACAAGACAAGAAAAAAAAACCAATGGTTGCATGCACACATCAGCGCCCTTTGACGGCAGCATTCACTGTTCCATTAATGCGCGTCGTGGTTCGCTTTCCATAGCAACTTAGTTATAAACGAATCCGAGGTTTGTTCCCAGCAAAATGCACCACCCCTCATATAGCTCGCTCACACTTGTTCCATCACTGCCCCAGATGAAAGCGAGCAAGTAGGGCGATTCCTTTGTTCTCCTTAGACGGAACACCAGGTATACCACTAGGGTCAAAAGTCAAGTGCTAACACGTGTTTTATATATAGACCATTAGACCTAGCCTCCGGATTAGATACTGTTGTTTTAGCCTGTCTTGTCTTGTACGCCATATATAATAACAAGAACCTGTTTCTCATCCAGGTCACCTATAGCAGCAGAACTCAAACAACCCATATTACAATCAAAACAAAAAAAAAAAAATCAAAAATCCTTAAAGTAAATTACGCTTAACCAAAATTACGGTACAATTAAAGATGAACGAATTTTTCGCCAATAAGGCACCAGACTACGGCCCAAAACAGCTCATAGTAGGACGTAATTTTCATTTCTCTATACATTCATGCTTGGAGGTGACATCATTGCAGGGCGAAAAGCGGCCCCATACTATGACTTTTATCTAAGCCCAATAAAAACCACGAACGCGGGGGGGGGGGCTATATTACTAACTAATGATACTGAACCCTGCAACTAGGATTAATCCCACAAGCTAACGGCGGCCCAGACTACCAGCACCATTAGACATAAGTATCAGCAACTAACAGCCTCTAGGAATGTAAATTGGGGAAAGTGTTATCCAACGAACCACAATCTCAAAGATCATCTGCCTAATTTGTAATAACTCAGCATTGAAAAACGTCTTCGAAAAACCACAGGACAAAGAGCCCGAAACCGACTTTCAAACTATAAACATAAAAGCAAAACACTTGGGAAGCCCTTCCAATCAGAGCTGGGACGGTCGTTGGTATTATAAAGAACATGGAATAGACTTGATACTGAATTGTGCCGGTGGCAGAAAATCCCACATGAACATAATGCTTAACAATACCAAAATTCTTAAACAAACTATGCCCAATAATATTCAATTTTTACTTTTTCACATTAAATTGTTATCATGCTTTTCAATGCAGCTTATTGGCTTACCTATTGAACCTTTGACTTTTTTTAATATCCCTTATGAAATACAAGCCTTAGGGAATGGGCGATTTCTCAGGTTTGTGCATATAGCTAACTGATTTTCACTTTACAATTTCTCACCTATATGCTGAGTTAAAGGATTTTAGCAAGTTGACACTTCTAACAGACTCTATTAAACGCCGGAATAGCATTCAATCTCTCACACATTTGACCAGCACGCTAGACACTAGCCATTTTGGCGATTCGGGCCAAAAAACTGGACCAAGATTTACCAAAACTTCAAAAAACACAATAATAGACAAACTACGTTCTTCAGTGTGGCATGAAAAGTCTGGGGTTTCCAATGAAACGTAACAAACAGTAGGTTATGATATTCAGGCAAAGGAAAATTTTTATAAAACTATACAAAATTTTTTTTTAACCAATTTTTTTTTTTTTTTTTTCAACACTATTTTCACTCCATTTTTTTTTTTTTTTTTTTTTTTTTTTTTTTTATTTTTTTTCACAATTTTAATAATACTTATTTCGCATTTTTTTTTTTTTTTTCATATGTAGAATAATTATAGTAGCATTTTTTTTTTTTTTTAGCTTTTTTTTTTTTTTTTTTTTTTTTTTTTTTTCGCATCACTAAAGCGATTTTTTTTTTTTTTTTTTTTTTTTTTTTTTCTTTTTTTTTATTAGACTCCCTTTTTTACCTTTTTTTTTTCCCCCCCGCCCTTTTTTTTTTTTTTTTTTTTTTTTCCCCCTTTTTTAAGTTTCTTTTTTTTTTTTTTTTTTCTCCAGCATCAGGGCACTTGACCTACTTGATTTTACCCCATTAGGGAGATTTCAACTACGTCAACATACTCTCTAAAGGAAGATAATTGCCATAAGTCCTCCAACATAAGCAATCCATTAACATACCATCCATGTGTACTCTTAACGCGCCAAAACTAAAACGAGCGACAGCGAAAACCACTAAAAAAATAAAACCTCCTTATTTATAACAATTACAATATAATATACTCCACCTTATCTTATCCCTTTCACACAATCCGTAATTTACACCATACCTGCTAAGAAAACTTTCTTCAATCCCATTTGTGTCAAAAACCACCCGCTTTTTCCTTCTTCTTCGCTTATGGGTACCCGCACTCGGCTTTAAGAAATAACATCTAATAAATTATCTTATAAAAACCGTATTGTAACTTACATCTAAATACATCCTTACACCCAGCCTCATAATACCCCTTAAAAAAACAACACCCGCTTAATCAATCCTCCACCATTTACAATTAACAAATACAATATAATAAAAAATAAACTCTACCATCCAACCTCTAAAGTGCTATGGGATAACACTCATACCCAATACCAAATCAATTAAATTCTCCCCAAAATAAACAATACCAATACTCCATACATTAACTTAACCGCGCTTCCATAAAGTACAAACATAATTACCAACACTAAATCTAACCCACCGTTCTCTAACCAAAATTAAACACCGAATAAAACTACACCCCTACCATCTATATCAATATAGTAACCAGCACCAACTCACCCATCACCATGGGAACTAACTACAATTCCCATACACTAAATTTCTTTTGTATTATCCCCCCGACTTACCCACTTACTGAAAATCATAACAAAAAACATTTTTATGAGATTAGGCCACCAAAATCATGGTACAGTAGAAGCCTCTTAAATTATCTTCACCCACTTTACAAAGTCTTGAACGTCTACACTTGGATTCAAAGGGCGATTACGTTGCGGCAAACCTAGAGTGCCCAGCGGTAGTAATGCCACAGCTTCGCACCGGGATAGTCACACCGTTGGGTTCCAGCACACATAGGTATAGCTGGTAACGAGTTGGCAGACCAGAACGCCAAGAATGGAAGAATAAGTAAAAACAATATAAGAGCAGGACTGGGAAGCTAACTATAAACGAGGAATGGAAGACAACACGGAAGAACAGTAGAAAAGGCAGACACGCGTTCAAACTGCTGAAAGAACCAACAAGGACGTGCCAGGTCAGAGAAGAATTAAAGATACCATCGAACAAAAAGCTGTGGCGTCTCCGTGCAGCATACTTTATGATAGAGGAACCACACTGCCAAGAATGCCAGGAAGAGAATGACATAGACCACTACCTGATCCACTGTAAAAAGTACGAACAACAAAGGCTTGAATTAAAAACTTACTATAGAAATCACAATATAGACGTGACAGGGGATAAGGTTTTAAGTAAGATGCCCCAGGAGAAGCCCAATCAATACTTAAAAGATATATACATAAAACAAAGGAAAACATATATGGTAAGTACTTCAGAAAAGACATTCAACCAAATAGAAATTACGCAACAAGAACTAACAAATCATAAAAAATTAAAAAAACAACAACAACAGAAAAATTAGCAAACTTAATAACTACTCATAGGTGTTATGACATGTTTTATGATGTTAGCCACTATTATAGTGAGCACTTTTAAAGTTACGCATTAAGGGGTTAAAATGCTATAAATATATATTAGGTTTCGCGCTTCACGGTATTGAACGCGAATTTCCTAGTTGGACGGAATACAGGATATGAAGGGTACAATTATAACGTTGTCATTTGTTAGCATGCCAACGTAACTCGTCATCATAAATCTAGGCAACTATACAAATTCGAGTTCAATACCGTGAAGCGCGAAACCTAATATATATTTATAGCATTTTAACCCCTTAATGCGTAACTTTAAAAGTGCTCACTATAATAGTGGCCATCATCATAAAACATGTCGTAACAATTAGGACAAGGAAAGACAACGAGGTATAAAAAAATAAATAAATAAAAACAAATACTAATACAAATTAAAACCAAGTGTAAAGGACAATAGTTATCTATAAACAATATAAAAGAGAAAATAAAATGACAAATACTAATATAAATTAGAACCAGCAACCGCAAAAGTTATTTAAATTTAATACAAAATTAATAAATAAATTTTTTTTTTTTTTTTTTAGTTAATGTGTTTGCTACTTTTCTTTGTAGCACGCCCCTTTCAACCATCTACCATGTACATGGAGTTGTTGGTTATATCAGGACGTGTTTCCTTTATTGTAATATGTTTTTGTTTGTATTTATTTTATACTATATTATCTCTAGTCGGTATTTTTCCTTTTGTAGTTATAGTTCAGCATGGTTTTTAAAAGAAATTCCAAAATATGCTATTTTCTAAGTTAGTATGTTTTTAATTTTCACTGGATGGTTTCTTTGGTTAATTTGTATGTATCTGGGGCGAGTCTTTCACGAGTTTGGACTACTGACTCAAATCCTTATTTGTTTTTTATATGTTAGCTTTAGTTTTTGTAATATAGTGTTTTATTAACTTTTGCATTTCTGAAGGGGTCTTTGTGCCTATGAGATTTTCTACCCTCATTTCTACATTGTGGTTACTACAGTATGTCTTAATGTTTTGCCTCTGTTGGTCATATTTCTTGCAGTCCACCAGAAAGTGTCTAATTGTGTTTGGTTCTTGACACTCTTCACATGTGGGTTCCTCAATCATGAAATATCCAGTTCCAAGCTTGAGCCTCAGCAATTTTTTATTAATTGGTATTTTTAGTTCATCTTTTATTTGACATTTTTTGCTTGGTTTTTTAAGGATTTTATATGAGTGTCTTGCTTTTTTACTTTGGTCCCATGCTGTTATCCACTCTTTAGTTATTGCTTGAGCAATTAAGCTCTTAATTTCAAACTTCCCTAAGCCTACTTCAATTTTGTTATGGCTAGCTCTCCCCCCTTTGGCTTCTTTGTCTGCAAGCTCATTTCCTTCTATCCCCACATGTGAATAAATAAAATGACACTAAATACCCCAATTATAACCAATTTTCAGGTTGAACAGGGTAGACCAAGATGGTACGAGAAGAGGCAATAATGGCCAGCAGTTAAGTGCCCGCTCTCCACCCATCACCTTTTCAAAACAACAACATTCTCATTAGTTCTTGGTTGAAAGGGGCGTGCTACAAATAAAAGTAGCAAAATACTTTAATAATAAAAAAAATAACCATCAGTTCTTTGTTTTTGCCATCAACATAACAAGTAGCTACTGTAGGTCGGGCGATGTACCAATCTTTTGACACGGGGTATCTAGATGTTGACCACATGGCTAAACTGTCAGCCACTACACACCCAAGTCGTTAAGTTACACAGAAGCGTTTGTTACTTGTGAGCAGTGTTAAATGTAATCACGTGAAAGTGCGTGGGCTGATTTTTGTAAAACCTAGTCATGTGGCATATATGTCATGTTGTTTGCTCTTCATTTTGTACAGCAGGAATGAGTTGATTAGCTCGAATTAGCTGCAAGCGTTTTTGAATAAAATTTGTACTAGGGTTAACTGATTTTTCTGGATACGCCGTCAGGGTTGAAATGAAGAACAGCGGGACCTGTGTTCGATACGGCCTTAAAAAAAAAAATCCAGAGACGAAGTAGTAGTGGGAAAGGGTTAGAAATCCTACACCTAACTTTAATCTATACCCTAGCGACGTGCGTGGTTAGTATCGAAGAACGCCTCCCACAAGTCACGTCTAGAGAAGGGTTTCTTATTAACCCTGCTTTGCGCCATGATTGTTCGATGAAGGCTACGGGCCCCTTTGTCCAATGAAGGATATGAACCCCTTGGAATGTCGAGTAAAGGTTATGGTCCCCTTCTTGGAAAAAAAAAATGTACATTCTAGCATAATTAAAAATTTTAGGTTATGTACACGGGCCCCCCTAGAGTCACGGTACTGACACGCACCAGTCTACCCAGCTGTAAATGGGTTCCTTGACTTAAGAGTTAGGAAAGGAAAAGGCAGCGAGGAAGGGAACTGGTCAACCCACCTCTCGGTGCTGTACCTAGCATGGTGAAGTCTCTAATATTTCACCCCCCTACGGCCGTATCTGCTATGGGACTATCTGTACTTTAACCCCCTAGAATCAATTAACAGACACCCAAGAGGTAAGTGGACCACAAGTTAAGAAACCCTGGTCGAGGGTGAAAAGATTTTTATGGATAACTCGAGTCTCCTTCTGACAGTTTTGTGGTGAGGTAAAATGTAGTAAGAACGACTTTCACTTAAACACGTGACATATTTAGACGAAAGGAGAAGAAAGACTGCCAGAAGATTACGACATTCTAACTGCCCACTCCACTGACCACAAAGAAAGGAGCCAGTTTTAGCATTCTTGGCCAACGAACGCTTCCCAAGTTTGCAGCGTACTTTTTCCGCGTGTTTCTTGCCCACAAAAGGTATTGTGTAGCTTTTGTTAACCTGCCGTTCGTTTACTGACATTATTCGAGCCCTAAGACTTTGCGGATGACGGCGTCTCGGCCTTCAGCTCACGAGTTCATTAGGCCAGGGTTGTAAAAATCCCCTCCCCCCCCCCCCCCCCCCCCCCTTTTCCCTCCCACCACCATCGCTGTAGAACTACACATCTTGACCAACAATGTGATTTAATTCACCCTTGTTTAATGGCCAAGGGGAAGGACGCAGGCAGACGCTTACGGTACAGTCGGATTGGCGTACGCTGGGTCATTGCGTAACTGCATCCGGGTAGGGCATTCTGATTGGTCATCTCGACACAGCCCTTAGAGGAAGATATTTGCAACGGTCATTTCTGCTGACCATTCAGGAGGTGAAGGTACGTTTGACTTTTGGAGTTGTAGCGTTTCTTTTCCTTGCCTTGGTTTTCACGTTTAAATTTTTACAAATTTCAGTCTTCCTATCAGTTTAAACCATTTCTGTTGTTGCTTTTGTCTTACCATGTTTGACTGCATTTTATTTTAAAGTTTTATTATAAAACAATGTGTGAGATACGTAGAATTTGCGTTGTGAACCAATTTATGCCAACATAAACACATGGTATCATTGTACGCACCACGTGGTTTCTGGGAGGGTCTCTTAGGAAAAAAAGGAAACAACCATTGGTCGTTCTGTCATGTCAAATGTGACTAATATGAGGTTGTGTATTGACGTTGGCAGCCTCATGATGAAAAAATAGCGGGCCCTACATAGATTGGCCTACAACTGCAATATACGAGAAGCTTCTTGCAAGGTGGCCAAATACTGTGATGACCACGCGGAGCGTAAAAGGAGAGTGTATCAATCTTAATGGCTGACTTCATCAGGGTTTGCGCGAATGTGTTTAGAACCACTGCCAAAAAAATTGTCTGAATTCATTCATTGTGAGCTGGCTATAATGGCTACACTTGTTTAGTCCTTTAGTATTTAATGTTGTAGGCCCTATTGTATTATTTAGACAGGTTTCATGAAATAAATTTGAAGTTCAGGAATCCCCGTGGTAAGAGAGTCTTATGAAGGGATAAAAGTGCCACCTTTGATAAACTGACTTTTTTCAGGATTTTGAAATGCCTTCAGGACTTTTTAATATGAAATTTTTTGTTTAAGGTCGGGATACGAGCATATTGTTTTATTGTCTTACTGAAGTTGCGAAGACAACCTGTAGTCCTACATATGACGAGCCCCTTTGCCTGGACAAGAAATGAAATGTCAGCTGTCGGTCAATGGCACTGGTAGAATTCACGGCTGTAATAGGTTCCGTGTTCTTCCGGTGGCATCAATGGTCAGTGACAAAGTCATCTAGTGCTGGTTGCAAGAGTCTTCGATGTCTCTAATGTAGGCGTGGACGTCACTATTATACATCTTAAGGCTTGTCTTATGTACTGTACACTAATGGTTGAGTCATTTGCTTAATGTACATTGCCACTTTTGGCCCCTAATAGTGGTCAGGTTTGCATTAATGTTGTTCAATTTTGTCAGCACTTTGTGGAATTTTTGTAAATTAAAGGTTAACTAGGCCTATTTATTTTAATAGAATGTCAGGTTTTACAGGTTTTAGACGTAGGCCTAATCCCCTAGCAGATACTGTCATGGAGCAGTGTTGGAGACCACCATATTAAGTCCAACTGAATGAGGTGGGTGACTAGTTCTTTTCCTTACTGCTTTTGCCTTCCCTAACTGTTGAGTTGGTTACTCATTTACAGCTGGTGTCTGTGATTGTGGTACAATTGTGTTGAATAATGGAGTGAAAATTATGGGAATTTTAGTAGGCTAGGGCCTATAATAAAAATGTAAAATTTAAGACTTGTTTACATTCTTCGGCTTAATGGATTTTTCAATTGAAGAAACTAGGCCTATTTTAAGGCAAATTTTCAATGTGTTATTTAAATTCACATAATTACATATTGTTTGTCTGATCTGTTACAATGAGCTCCCCTAGGAACATAAGATTCAACAGTCATCCTGTCCTGTGACAACATCTCAAGGTCTATCCACGTCAGTCACATCTTGTTTTTTTTTTTGTGTTCCTTGATCATTCTCTACTTCTCTTAAACGTGGTTATTCCAGACTGACTGCCTGGCTAATGCTATCAACAGGTTTCCTCAATGTGTCATATATCCGTCGCGTGTCTTCTTATATCTTAATCCACTGATACTTGTCTGGTTCTTCGCCATCATTTTGCAAGGGGAGGAGCTACATTGAAATGATATTTTCGTTATTAATCACAGGATTTCAATAAAAATGCACATACTTAACCTACATCAATCATAGATACGCATAATGAAGAGTTAAATGGTATTACATCATGGGTTGTCATGGAAATTGTTCTATTTCATTTTCCTAAAGCTTTTTTAGATTTATTAATCTATCATTACCAAATTTTAAAAAAATGTTTATCATTTTATTTTAAAACTTTGTGTCAGATGTGATTTTTGATACCATAAGTAGATTTTGAGATATTTGCAATTGATCAAAATGTTAAGATATCAAAAACTGGATCTGACAAAAGTTTTATTGTCCTAAGGAAAGTATTTGTGCCAAATCTGATATTGATATACAAAAAAATGCGGAAGCTATAAGAACATTAGTAGCTTAAAACAAGGTTCTGAGAAAATCTAGATTTTCTTCATAGGAAAAGCATCATTTCTGAAGAAAATACTTTCTACAAAATCAAAATATACCTACTTAGAACATGTTCTGACAAATAATTTTCAGATTTAGATTCAGGGAAATATAAATTATAGGAGTAGGCCTATAGACTAGGCCTAATCCCAATTTTCATGTTTCTGCTGTTTTGACTGAAAATTGCCTCCAGCTCCTCCCTGGGTTACTCGCTAGTTTTGTTGTTTTTGTAAACTAGAGCTACTGAGCTTCATGCTCTTTTGAAGCCACTACCATGCTCGGAATTATATAAACTTTTCTGCCATTCTGAAACATGTTGAGAAGTCACGAGCTCTGGTTTCTCCAGTCCAGCTTGCATTTAATAGATCATCACATCTGGCCCCAAGATAGAAGCGCTCGGCATTCTGCACATTCCCTGCTATCCAAGGAGGCACTCCAAATATGCAGAGCTAAAGTACTAGGCTCTCCCAAGGAATTGTCACACCCTACACAAATCCAATTATCAGCTCCCTCTGCCCATCATGGGCCCATAAGAAGGATCCTCCTGCATGCAGCAAACCAGGTAGAAACCAGTTACATCTGGGGCTCATGTTACGCTTAGTGTGCATTGCTGGGTTTTCAACACAGGGGGAATCTCTGGAAGTGTGCAGATGATTTCAAGTCAATGAGGGTGTAATTAGCGTCACTGACAGGTTTACTTCCATTTCTAAATACTATATATTATATAGTATTGCACTCAGCTGGTGGACATATCAGGATGACTCCAGATATGCATACTTGCTAGTATAAAAAATTATTGTTAATAAATCAGCAAGATTATTATTTTTTAATTCACCAATTTTAATGCTGTCCGATCAGATATAGTGGTAAGAGTGCTGTCCTCTTGTGGCAAGTTACCAAGTTCTGGGATTGAAACCTGGCAGCAATATGGTCGAGTCTACGTACTCATTTATAAATGGACGCTAGGCTACTTGTGGGGAAGGCAAAAGCAAGAAAAGAAATATTGCCCTACTTCATAAAAAAAAGCTGAACCCTGTGTGACTCTAACACTTCAAACCACCGCCAAGGCAGTTTCTGTTACGGTGATACCTTTATTTTACTTTATATTCTTTCATGTAGCATATAACCGAAAGTATTTGGGTTATGTGACTAAATCATACTGAAGGTTTAATAGGTAGGCCTACATGGCCATGTTTTTGTCTGTGGACAAAGTAATAAAGGCTAATATCCAAACGTCATTCTACAACGTTGTAATTTTATCAATCAAATGCCCTTATTTGTCAGTTCTTCTTCTTCTTCGTTCGCCCTGAAAAGGACGGTGGTTGCGTTGTGTCTGTTTACAACGTAGCTGTGATATCTGCACCTTTCGGTCGACACATCCGACTTCTGCAAGGCATTTTTAAGGACCGGGTTTGCCTTCCCATTTCGATCCACACTCGCTCAGCCAGCTTGCACAGCTGCAGACTGTTTCCAGGACCACCACGTGGAGGTGGAGTGCGGTCTTGACCAGCTCTGGTTCGCTGGTCCTGACGCAGGCAGTCAAGCTATGAGTCGCTGACTGCGGTCTCTATTGCTGCGTCTTGAGGTCCCCATTTGTCAGTTCCATTTTACACATTATCCATGCCAGCAGCTTTTGAACGTCTTCTCTGTTGGATGGGTGTACGGTAATTTTAAAAAAATACACAAAAGCAAATTAATGAATGTATCTTTCTTTACCTAAGGTTGCAAGCCCCCACCTAAGTGGCCCCTTATGATGACACATTTGGTAAGCAGCTGCCTTCCTTGCTCTGCCTCCTTCATAATGGGAAGACAATTTGGAATCTCTAGGTTGATAAACAAAACTATCATGTTCATTCTTAAGACTTGCAGTGGCAATGGTAAAGGTCATTCATAGCAGATACTACCATAAGGGAGTGAAGTGTTTAAGACTTCACTGTACTAGAGGTCTAGCTTTACAAGGTGAGGTGACCAGTAACCATCCTCGAGAGCGAAGTCAGGTACCCATTTACAGCTTGGCGACTACAGTGTGACACTACACCAGGTACCGAACCCAGCACCTTGTAGCTCTGCAGGGAGAGACAAAGGTTCTTGGCACTTTGCCAATCAGATGTCTTCTCATGCTGTGACACATTTAATGATACACAAGGTCACCAAGAGCTGACGCTCAGTCACAGTGGATCAGCCAAGTCAAGGACGCACAAAACAAACACTAAATTGTAAACACTTCGAATAACAGAGAAATTTATTATGTTTATTCAGAGATACACAAGAATTCACTATATGAAGTAGCATACAAACAAGCTTAACCAGAGAAATGTCTCATATAATTGAAGCAACAACAAAACAACTTTGGAACAGAATTAAAACTTTTATCTCCTGACTAGGGCAAACTAATTTCTTGCATAATAAACTGGTGTTTTGAGCTCATCCCTATGGGCAGTTTACAAGAGTGAGCAGGCCAGTGGACTAAATGTATACAATGAGTCTGTCGGATCACTTGTGTTATAAGTCACGTAACATTTATTATTTCAACAATCCTAGAATAATCAAAATAAATCTTCATGTTTTTTGCTTTCAGACAGTAATGTTAAAACTATGTGTTTATTCTGTTACATTATCAGTTATCACAGTACAGAGAGTAGGCCTATGTGTTAAATGCTTCAGAGTCCATTTCACTTTTCATTAATAGACATAGGTGGTAATGATAATGGTAAAGCTGTTTATGCAAAGAGCAGAAGTGTGGAGAACAGCAAAGACTAAATATATATATCTTAAAATGATACAGATATTTATAAACATATGCTTAAAAATAATTCTTAAAAAATCTGTTGGCAATAAAAGAAATGAAGACTTTATGACATAATCAAAGAATAGGTTGCTGAACAACACAAAACAAAAATGGGGAGAATAGATATGATAAAACAAATGATCTCTAGTACATAAATTATTGGGATATTACGTGAGACCCACAGGGACAGATAAGAGAAACATGAACATTAGACACTGACAGAAATGAAGCAGGAAAGCAAGACTGATGGAAGAATATGATCACTGACCTACTTATCTACAGCAGCCAAGAACAGTGAACTCTGGCAGCTTGTGCTCTGAATTATTTTTTAATTTGAAATTTATAATTTAAAAAAAAAAATTGATTAAAAATTTTACCCTATCAAAAAAAATTTCATCATGGAATGAACCTGAATATTCTGTCCCATATTATTGTTTACAAAAAGTGCTATTATAAAATGTTGAGTTCGATAATGTAAAAATTCTGAAAATCACTTGCCCCTCTTCCATAAACAAGACGTCAAGCTCATACAAGTTTCACTTGCAAGTCATTAGTGAACAATAGTACGGCATTTCAAACGTGCTAAACTCACACCATGCATCAGCTTAAGAAAAAGAACAGTGTACGCATAGCACCTTTTATACAGCGGCGTTTCACAGCGTGAACAAGAAAGAACACAGCTTGATCACATTTCTTGTCACTAAACTAGAAAAACATAGTCGGATCACATTTAACAACATACTTTAAATAAAATTTTAATAAATAAAAAAATATATTCTCATTTTAAAAACCTTTCTGCTTTATAGATATTTTATGTAATACGAAAACCCCAAGGAGCAAGCTTTAATATCTGCACGTAAGCTAGCTAGCTATATCAGTGTAATTTGTAAATATATAAATACAGCAGAGAATACATGTTTAATGTTTGCCAACAAGTGAACACACACACACACACACACACAAAAAGACATCATAAAAATTTGAGTGCATACATGACCTTTTAAAAGTTATCACAAAATAGAAGGGTGGTACGGTTATGGTGGTTTCTGTTTTAAAATTTGACCATGACATACAATTTTAATGCCGCATTACCAAATAAAATTTTTTTTCTGTATGTTAAAATCACAACCATGTATTTTGAAAAAAAAAATAAAAATGTGGTGGATCATAAAATATGCAAGATGGAATGAAACTTTTTAAAATAGCATCTTTTATTGAGTCAAATCTGATGACAATTTAACTCCCTTTACCTTTTGTTTAACCGTTACAAGCTGTTATGTACTTTATAAAGTTTTTTTAAAAATTTACCACAATTTTATTACTTCGGCACACAAAAATTACTCTGGCACTTTCAAAGGCGGTTCATTAAATAATCAAGATTGATTGAAATTTCAACTGCAATAATAATATCCTAACCATCAGATATCTGATAAATTTAACTGCATTATTTAACTCACTGTCACCTTTTCAAGTCAGTCATGTGTTTCTTAAAAAATGAATCAGGATAACTTAATTACTTCTGCGACAATAAAACCCTCAGGCACTTATAAATGGACGAAGTAGGTTCTTTTTTTTTATATTTAGGGTTCAACATAAAACAAGATCTAACATAAATAAAAGGATATAGTTGAGAACTTTACAATATAAGTTTCCCATAAAAATTTATTATCCTAATATTAACATGTAACTTCAAGTACTAGAGTATGTAACACATAAAATCAAACTAACAAACAAAACACAATCAGCTAACAAAAAAGAACAACTCAAAACCAATCCTGTCATTAAATGCAGTTACGTGAATACATCCACATTCCAATGAAAGTAAATGAAAATGACATGAAAAATAAGGGTGTGTACCAGTATGAGTACACTGTCAAATGTATTAAGACAGATATCAGGCATTTTAACTCACTCACATGAGCAACCATGGCTAGTAATCCCTTGTGAACAAAATTAAAAGGTGCTTAAGTTACACTTGTATGACAATATTTAAAAAAAAATAAAGCTGGCAATCTTGCAACACCATTCATATTTCAGTTTACATCCTATAGACTGTTATCTCCACAGCAGTACAGTGCTATGAAGAAATATGCCAGCTATATACAGTTTACTGGACCTCCACAGTAAATGGGCTTCCGGGGATCTCTTGGTCACCCCATTTAATTGCGAGGATGTATCGTCCACTCTCCTTGACCGTGTACTGGACTGAGTACTGGAGGTTGCCTTGATGTCTGACTATTAGTTCATCACATGGACCTTTGGGACCCATCATGCCTATGTACATCATGTTGTTACCTAATTAAAACAAACAAACAATGAGAATAAACAAAATTAGTGTCATTATATCTATTTGCATACTGCATACATTATTAGTTATTAAAATCCCTGTATAGTTCCTGGGGGTATCTGAAGACTCAAAAGAACAGGCCAACTACACCCTCATGCTAATATCAGGTTGTGTATGGGGTTGGCAACCTCATGCTAATATCAGGTTGTGTATGGGGTTGGCAACCTCATCATCATGCACAAAAAATGGCTACAAAAACCATCACTGCACAAGTATGTGATCACTTGGTGCTGGCTTTCTACAGGGGAGTCAACCACAGTGGTTGCTCCATGCTCCACATGGAACACAAAGGAAAATGATTAGTTATATAAAAAAAACATTATTAGATAACAAATGTGGGGTTGGATGCTTTAAAAAAAAAAGTAGCTTGTGAACTATTTATTTATTTAACTATTGATGAGGTTTGTTTTATCACACTCTTTCTTAGCAACCAGTTACTTACTATATTGTTACTCTATGTTGACAGAAACAGTAATGAAGTCAAGAAATATTTCTATACGTCAAGACTTATTCTGAGGCTCACTACATAGAAAGAAATAATGAGAGGTATCTTGTGATCTCTTGAAAAAAAATGTCCATTCATTCATTCATCTGGGACCGAAGACGCAGCAAGTGATAAATGCAGTCAGCGACTCATAGCTTGACTGCTTGCGTTAGGGTCAGCGAACCAGAGCTGACCAAAAACCTACTCCACCTCCAAGTGGTGGTCCTGGAAACAGGCTGCATCACTGCAGTCTGGCTGAGAGAGTAGGGATCGAGGAGGGAAGGCTAACCGGTCCCAAAAATACCATGCTGAAACCGGATGTTTCTGGCCGAAAGGCGCAAATATCGCAGCTTTGCTGTAAACACGACACAATATAACAAACGTCTTTCAGGACGAACGCAGAAGAAGAAGATTCATTTATCTCACTTTTCACTTCCTACAGACCATGGGACCAGCAGGCCTCATTACTACAAGAAGCCTGCCATCAAAGTGGCTGCCCCGGTAGCAGTGATTCCTGTAGCAATGTTGTCAGCCCCATGCACAACCTCACATATAGGGAGCAGTCCTATTCTTCTGTCTTACCACAGATGTCCTTGAACTACTTGAGGGAATAATGTACACGAGAGAATAATGTCTATTGCTGAGTGAAAAAAAAAAGAGGTTAAAACAAAAACCAAAAAAAAAAAAGACACAATATCGATGGATTACATTGTAAAGAAAAATTGAAACTCCATGGACTAGAATCACGCTATAGGCTTTTAGTTGAACGTCACATGATTTTGGTCACATAGGTATATGGCATGCACTGATTAAGATATTTATCATTTTAACTTTGCACATTTAACATAAAGTATCCGATTGACAAATCGGTTAGAGTGCTGGTCTCTCACAGCAAAAGTGCCGGGTTCGATTCACGGTATAGACACACTCCAGTCTACCCAGCTGTAATTGGCTACCTGACTGCTATTGAGTTAGGGAAGGAAAAGGCAGTGAGGAAGGGAGCTGCTCACCCCACCTCTCAATGCTGGGCCCAATATGGTGAAGTCTTTAAAATGTCACTCCCCTATGACAATATCTGCTATGGGATTACCTTTTATATTTAACATTAAGTAACTTTAGACCTCTGAAACATCACATCTAACCTTTCACTATTTTAAGATTTAACACTGAGTGCTTATCAAATGGAAAATGGATTTATTTTTTTTTTAAATGTTTCAAGTCCAAGTCTGGAGAATGAATTTCTGTTACATGAATTTTCTGGAACAAAAAATGCAAGTGGATCAATTTCAACTTACCAGCACCAGAAGCATCAACGGTGAATGTTGCAGATTTGCCCTTGAAAGCCTTAGACAGACCAGTGCCCTTGACTGTGACCTTACTGGCATCAGAGCTGAATCTCTGGACGCCACTGAACCTTGTGGTTGTGCTGGTCTTTGTGACTGTCTCCACCACCACAGATGCATGCTCCTGTATGGTACTTGCCTGGCCTTGACCTTTTAGAAGGTGAATATTACGGGTGATTAAAATTTACACATACTGAGCATGTAACTTCATTGTGCTGACTCACAAGTGTGGCTAAATCCAACACACAATTTAGTTTCAAAGTTGCCAGTCTCAAAAGAAGTGATTCACTAGCAGACATAACATAAGCTGTAAGTTAAGCGTTAAATTATAAGAAGAAAAAAAGATATGTAAATATTGTTTGCTGTGCAAACATAAATATCTCCCCTGCTTAAACAATGTTCATCTAAATTTTGTATGACATTTATTATTTTCTGTTATACGGCTGACATATATGAATGTTCTATTTCTAGTTCTGTTTGAACCATCATTTCCCTTATGGCTGACATACAGAATGTTCTATTTCTAGTTCTGTTTGAATCATCATTTCCCTTTTGGCTCCTCATGGAGCCGCCAGTGCAGCTGGTCCCCTTGCAGCAATCAATCAATACCCTTTAGCTCCACGAGGAGCATAGGCCTTCAACAAACACATGCCAAGTCTTCCTGTCCTGTGCCATCCACTCAAGTTCTTTCCATGTTTTCCTCATCATGTTCACCTCTGTTTCCAGTTCTCTTCTCCATGTGTTTTTTAGTCTACCTCTGCCTCTTTCCCTGTAGATTCCAGAACAAGGACTGCCTTGTAATGCTATCAACAGGTTTCCTCAATGTGTGTCCTATCCATCGCTAGCGTCTTCGTCTCAACTCTTGTTCCACTGGTTCTTGTCATCAATTCCACATTTGTGACATTGTCATACCATTTCAGTCCTTCTATTCTACGCAAGCACCCGTTTATTAAAGTCTGTAGCTTTTTGGTTGTTGTTTTTGTTGCTCTCCATGGCTCAGAGCCATACAATAGGACTGACTTGACATTTGAGTTGAAGATTCTTATTTTCGTGTTGGACTTGATTTCTCATGTTCTCCATATGTTTCCCAATGCAATGAAAGCGCCTCTTGCTTTTTGTATTCTTATTTTGATATCATTGTCTGTCCCTCCAACTTTGTCTATATTACTACCAAGATATGTGGACAATTCTACATCCTTTAGTGGGGTGTTTCTTCAAGTTCAACCCTTGCAGGGGTTCCTGCACTAAAGCATTCATGTGCTCTTGCAGCAATGGCTCCTCTAACAATTTGTTATACGTAATGAGGTTACTAACCTGCAAGTCTGGAAGGAAGAGCTGGAGAAGAGAGGGATGGTCATAAGCAGCTCTAAAACAAAATCCATGGTGATATCACGAGAAGAAAGAAAACATCAGATTAAGTTGGGAGAACAGGTCCTGGAGCAGGTCGACCACTTTAAATATCTCGGAGCTATTATAGACCGAAAGGGAGGCATCAAAGAAGAGTTGGCCACTCGAAAAGCAGCGGCTGGGAGACTTTTTCAGGCCATAAATCGTGGATTCCTCAGCAAGAAAGAGGTTGGTAAGAAAACGAAGATGGCTGTATACCGCTCCATCTATGTCCCAGTCTTGACATATGGATGCGAGTCGTGGGCAATGACTACAACCCACAAAAGCCAGATCCAAACCTCAGAAATGAGGTATCTGAGGAAAGTGGTTGAAGTAACAAGAAGAGACATGGTCCGCAACCAGACGATCCGTCAAGGCCTAAAATCCCATCCGCTGCAGACCCAAATAGAACAGTCCCAACTAAGATGGTTTGGCCATGTCTGCAGAATGGGAGAAGATCGGCTACCACGACAAGCATGGGAAACAAAGAGCCAGGGATCCAGACCTCCAGGACGACCCAGAGTCCGCTGGGAGGACAACATTAGACAATCTTTGAAGGACCGAGGACTAGAATGGAACCAGGCCAGGAAGAAGACAGCTGATAGAATGGTCTGGCGCTCTCTCTTCCAAACCTCTACACCTCACGATAGAAGGGGAACGACTAAGTAAGTAAGTAAGTAAGTAATGAGGTTACCTCATGTTAGTTTTCTCTTACAACATGAAAGAGCATTAGTTCTATTCTGTCTTTCTCTCATCCTCATAGACAACCAGGAACTATAAGGAACTCCTGTCTGAATGACATCTGAACTTTCTCGTTCTGCCTGAACTGCACATTTTTTCAGTTATTTCAGATCCATTTCTGTGATGTCCATCTTCCTCTTCTCTGCTACCCATAAAAACATTCTACGTCCCAAGTACCAGAGTCTGTTAAGAGTTATTTACCTTCAATCCTAGCTTTGAATGGGCTGCCTGCAATGTTGACACCAGCATATCTGATACAGATCAGGTAATCACCCGGGGCAGTTGGGCTGTAGCTGAATTCATAACCTTCCTCAACCTGAGGTAAGAAGTCGGTGATATATTGTGAACAGTACAGTACATTAAAATAGAATATAACATTTATTTGTAACAATCATATAAAAAAAAACTAGGCTCCATATTTCACACTGGAGATCAGGATCAAATCCCCCTCACAGTAAACCTAGATGTGACAGAACTAGCTACTTCTGCATGACTTCCAGGGTTAGATTACTAACCAAGACCCTGAAGTTCCTTTAAATGGTGCATCATGGAAACAGTCAACGTATTCATAGCTGAGTTCCTTGAGGTGCCCGGCCATGTTAGAGATTAATTAGCTGCACCAAAGCAGCCCAACACCACAATTCTCACTGCAGCGCAACATGAGAACCCAGCACTGTACGCCAAGAGTGGGGTAATGATTCAAGCACCAGACGTAGCTCCCCCTTTTACCTGGTGACTGCAAGAAAGAGGATCGCACAGTGGAGAGATGACAGTTGAGGGGAGCTGGGTTGTGGCTATATGCAGGATGCGAAGATTCTTTAAACACCAATTCAAGATGTAGAATCATACACATATCTTGGCAGTAATATAGACAAAGTTGGAGGGACAGACAGCGATATCAAAATAAGAATACAAAAGGCAAGAGGAGCTTTCATTGCATTGGGAAATATATGGAGATCAAGAGAAATCGGATCCAACACGAAAATAAGAATCTTCAATTCAAATGTGAAGTCAGTCCTATTGTATGGCTCGGAGACATGGAGAACAACAAAGACAACAACCAAAAAGCTACAGACTTTCATAAATGGGTGCTTGCGTAGAATAGAGGGATTAAAATGGTATGACAAGGTTACCAACGTGGAACTGATGACAAGAACTAGACAAGTGCCAGTGGAACAAGAGATGAGAAGAAGACGATGGCGATGGATAGGACACACACTGAGGAAACCTGTTGATAGCATTACAAGGCAGTCCTTGTTCTGGAACCCCCAGGGCAAGAGAGGCAGAGGAAGACCAAGAAGTACATGGAGAAGAGAGTTGGAAACAGAGGTGAAAATGATGAGGAGAACATGGAAAGAACTTGAGATGATGGCACGGGACAGGAGGACTTGGCATGTGTTTGTTGAAGGCCTATGCTCCTTTGGGAGTGGAGGGTTATGAATGAATGAATGAAGATTCTTTGGCACAGCCCAGAACCAGAGTTCCATATTTTAGCCCTGCATATGTTGAACAGTCCCCTAGGTGGCAGAGAATGCACAGTATGATGCCTTACTTTTCCCTCTGCTAGTTTAAAACCAGTTCTGAGGATCCTTTAAATGGATGCTAAGCCAGGAAAGGAACTGTAGCTCACGACAAATTGTGGAATGGCAGAAAAGTCTTAGGAAAAACTCAGATCTAATATGTAGATGATGCCAAGGAATTCAGCTCGTCAGAAAAAGTGACAAGTTTAGCAGCCCTAGTTAAACAACTTGTTATATTAAAATGGAGGTGTATCTCCCCACTAAATGATGACAAGAACCAGACAAGTGCCAGTGGAACAAGAGTTGAGAAGAAGGCGCTGGTGAAGGATAGGACACACATTGTGGAGAGCTGTTGAAGCATTAAAAAGCAGTCCTTGTTCTGGAATCCACAGGGAAAGAGAGGCAGAGGTATACCAAAAAACACATGGAGAAGAGAACTGGATACAGAGGTGAAAATGATGAGGAAAACATGGAAAGAACTTGAGCAGATGGCACAGGACAGGAAGACTTGGCATGTGTTTGTTGAAGGCCTATGCTCCTCTGGAAGCTAAAGGGTATTGACTGATTGATTGTATCTCCCCACTATGTTCAATGACATGTGGAATTGATTTCACATTTAATAGAAAAACTATAACTGATAATGTATGAACAGAACGCATCCAAGAAATGTTTATAAAACATTAATTTTTCTGTGTGCTCTTACCTCTCTGCACTCCAGCCTGACTTTGGAGGGACCCTCCACTGTGACAGCCAGAGAACCTGAACCAGCATTCACTGTGTTTACAACAAACTTGGCAACCTGACCTGTTAGAGACAGTCATGTACAAGTTTACAGACAAACAACAAGAACTATTCCCTTCATAAAATCAATAATGCCCTAAAGCTTCCTTTAAGTTGTGTGCATCTCAGTGCAGCTGTGTGCATCTTTCAGTGCTATACATATTTGTTAAACCTTGATGTGCAATACCAGATATTAATTTTTGATCTACCTGTTTTTTACTTTTGTCAGATTTCTTCCAGTTTTCTTCTTAATGTACTCTTACCACCTTTTTTCCTGTTTACTGGGAAGTTCCATTCATTCACTTCCCTCTTTGCTCCCTATGTTTGACAATGAAAACTTTCTCAACATGAATTCTTATGGCTCATGCTCCTTAGGAGCTGAAGGAACTACTTAAAAATGGCATTAAAAAATAGGAAGTTGTGGAGAGACATGGTCACCTGTGCCAATCAGCATGGAACTAACAATACAATAATAAAAAATACTCCATTTACAGACACTATTTCTTACTGAATAAGTGCTGTGTGACCTGCATGAGGTGGGTATGAGTAATTCAGGATGATAAAGGCATTATCATCATGGCAATACCAGTCAATATGTAAAGGATCCCGTTTTGAGGCAAATTATTTATCTACCACTGTTGTGGTCAGCATCACGCCAGATGCCTCAACTTTCCCAGAGTTGCTCTGGTACCCAATTCATGAGGTTGGGTCAACCCTGGAGCTGTTTGCGGTCTAAAAAAATCCCAACGCAATTGAGGATCGCACCATTGACCACCGAGCTAGGAACCCAGTGCACTTATGTTATTTTCCTTTGCACAATTATTCCTCATAATATTTTCCTTCAAATATCAACCACTCCCAAGATGTCCATCTTTTAAAATACTATCTGTGCTTATTCTGACAGTAGAACAATGAAACTTGTTTGTGTGTTACTCTGTAACATCTGAAGATTTAGACTGTGACCAACAATTAAGATAAAAGAGTGTATTATCTCACCATCATCAATCTCCTGAATTAGAGCTTCCTCCTCAGCACCAGATGGGGAAATCACTCTAGCTGTCAATCGACCCTTGGCACCATTGAAGTTCACCACAAACGCGGCTGGTTTTCCCACCTTGAGTTTCATACAGACACAGAACAGAAAAAAAACAAATTTGAGTATGTTTAGAGACTAATTTTAGCTCATTATAAATGTGACACAGAGAAATAATAGGCCTGCAGCTTCTTCAGGTATGCCATAGGAGGCAACTAATATGAGGTTGTGCTGGGTGCTGACAATCCCAACATCTAGAACAAACTGCTACATAAACCATGACTGCATGAGCACATAAAGAAAATACATTTATGAATGACTTTAACAAAAAAAAATCAACATGGCTCAACACTCTGAGAGATAAAGGATAACATCTAACAATAAATAGGTTCACCTGTTAACGTGGGACTGGTCACATCAGCAGAAACTTAACTCTTTCAGTCCCAAGCAAAAAAGTGGGTTTGGCCCAAGCAAAAATGGCCACCCCAGTGCGTTTTTAAATAAATATCTCAAAACAGAAACACGTTCACTCTTAAACACGTGCGGTATTTAAAAGAATGTACTTGCAGTCGGGAAATGACGTTTTGGGTGGTTTGTGGGTAGTTATAATTAGAAACAGTCTCAAACAGAGGCACATATACTAAACGCTTTATAAAGTCGATTGGGCCAAGCGCGTCTAACCCCTGAGGATATATAAAGTCGATTGGGACTTAAAGAGTTAACAACGTCATATCACTGAGATATCATCATTGCCAAACATTCTTAACTCTTAAAGGGCCAGAGGGCAGTATTTGGGGCAGATTTTCTCAGGTGCTTGTGATGGAAAGCCAGCTTTTGGGGCCGGACTCTATGAGTTACCTTTTTGCTTTATTTTGTTCCAATGTTATACTTTATTAATAATAATAATAATAATAAATTCTTTAAGCGCCAAACACGGCGCATAAGGCAGAAACCAGTGCTCTCCAGGTTGTTCGTTGTGACGCCACTCCTCTTAGCTCTTGCACATTATTTAGGCCCAACGTTCTTCCTTCTCTTATTATTGTTCTTCTGAGTGTTTTCTTTTGGTCTTTCCTGCTTACCCTGAACCCAAGTGAGCGCTGTATGGTATTCTGTTGTTTTTGCATTCTAACATGACCGATATATGACCATCGTCTTTTCCTTATATAGTCGGAGACATATTTCTGCCTAGAGTCTTCTCTTATTTGTCGATTAGTCTTGAATTCTTTCCAACTGATGTTCATGAGTTTTCTAAGACATTTGTTCTCGAATGTATTCAGCTTGTTCTCCAATGATTTTGTTATTTTCCAACTCTCACAGCCGTATGTTAACACTGAGATAACATTTAATTAAACAGACGAAGCTTGGTATGTATATTCAATGATCGTAATTTCCAAATGTTAGATAATCTATTTAAGGCGCGAGCTGCCAAAGCAATGCTAGTATGGATTTCTCTTGTTGTGTCACCATCCTGAGTCATTTTACTGCCTAAATAATTGAAACTTTCAACTTTCTGTAGTTTTTCCCCGTTAAAGATGCTATCAAAGGTCTCGTTAGAAAAGTTCATAGCTTTAGTTTTAGAGGCATTTATTTGGAGACTTATTTTAATTGATAGATGAAACAAATTTTTTATTGCTTCTTGGGATTGTCTTGGTGTTGAACTTAAGAATGCTACATCATCTGCGAAATCCAGGTCCGCCAGGAATTTTCCATTTGTCCATTTTATACCCAATTGTTCATTGTGGGTATAGTTTCTCATAACCCAATCAATAGCTATTCCAAAAAGTAGTGGTGACATAATACAGCCTTGTTTCACCCCTGTTTCTACTGTAAACCAATCTGTATTCCCTTTATTTGTTCTAACACAACATCTTGCATTGTCATATAGCGCTTTGATTATATTCACATATTTTGTTGGAAAACCATAGATTGTAAGTATCTTCCACAATGATGGGCGGAGTAGACTATCAAAGGCTTTTTGAAAATCGACGAAGGTGATAATAAGTGGCGATTGCCTTTCCACTGATTCTTCTATAATTGTTCTTAGTGTGAATATTTGATCAATACATGATCGTTTCGGCCTGAAACCCGCTTGTTCTTCTCTGATCTTTTCGTCAGCATGCAATTTAAGTCTTTCTAACATCATGCAACATAATTTTCCAGGTACTGATAATAGAGATATACCACGCCAGTTATTACAGTCTGATAGATCACCTTTCACTTCATTTATAATATCTAAAATTCTCAAGGTTGTTGTCATTAACTGCTTTAATCATTTCCCCTGAAATTTCGTCAACTCCAGCAGCTTTAAAATTTTTTAATCTTTTAACGGCTTGTTTGATCTCGTCCAGCGTGAATTCATCGCAAGTTATTGGCAAAGTGGTTGTGGATGTTTCATTATTAAAATCAGGTGTTACTGTTGGTGGTGGTCTGTTTAGCACCTCCATGAAGTGCTCAGCCCATCTCTTCATTTGTTCTTTTTCTGTTGGTATTGAATTCCCTAATTTACCTTTAACAGGTGTTTCCATAGCAGTAGGCTGGTGACAAGAGTTTTGTAATTTATCACCTACTATTACCATGCAATTTTTCAGCTTCTGTTCATTATGAAATGTCTTTTATCTCCTCGAGTTTTTGTCTTCACTTCTTTATTTAACAAGTTATAAGTTAGTTTGAAGATTCAACTGCATTATGTGTACTTGCCGCTAGTAGTTTAAGTTTTGCTGTTTTCCTTTCTTGTATTTTATCCCAAGTATCTTCTCTCATCCATTTTTTTCTTTTTATGTACTAGTATCCAAACGCGGCTGGTTTTCCACCTTGGTCGCTACAGCTGCTTCTGTCACAGTTGTTCCCATTTAGTATCGATTGTCTTGGTTTGGTGATATCGTTGTCAATTTTGCCTAAAGCATCGAAATAGTTGTTCATTTTGACATTATATTCCTTCTTTATATCATTGCAGTCTGTGTACATCTATTCTTCTATTTTTATTCGGTTGGTATAACTTCTTGTTTAATTCTCATTTTAGCTATGCAGAGGTTATGATCGCTTCCGATCTCTGCACCTCTGTATGCTCTGACGTCTTGAACTGATGAGCGAAATTTAGCGCTTATGCAGAAGTGATCTATCTGGTTCTTAGTTCTGCCATGGTGAATTCCATGTTATCTTGTGGATATTCTTATGTGGAAAGATGGTGTCTGCCACAACGAGGTTTGATATTTCACAAAGTTCTAGAAGTCTTTCGCCATTTTGATTCATACAGCCTATGCCATGAGTACCGAGATATCTTTGTACTCCATCGTTGTTGTCACCTACTTTGGCGTTAAAATCACCCATGACTGCTATTATGTGTTGATGGTACTTAGAAGTGCTTCATAGAAGTCATCTTTTGTGGTATCAAGAGCGTCGTTAGTTGGTGCATAACATTGTACAATTGAGAGCTTGAAAAATCGTGTCTGAAATCTAGCTAATATTAGCCTCTCATTGATAGGTACCCAGCTGATAAGCGATGCTGCTGCTTTCTGTGTCATTAGGATGGCTACTCCCTCTGTGTGACGATTATCATACTACCAGAGTATATAATTTGCTTTTTTTCTTCTGAAATATATTTTATGCCCTTCCCCGTCCATCTACACTCGCTGACACCCAATAAGTCCAACTTATAATTATCCATTTCTTTAATTACTTCTTCCAATTTTCCGTCTTGATACATAGTTCTTACATTCCAGTATCCAATTTTAGAAATCTCCTTAGCCCCCAAGATATTAGAGTGAGTCATGTTTACTGTCGAGCCTGGTTCTGTTTCGGTAACAATAGCTTGTTTTACGATAGTGAATTGTTAACTCACTGATCAACCCTCCAATCCAACCGACCGATTCAAGGGTTTCGAGGTCAGTTATAGGAAAATATCTACACCACTAGATACTCTGGTGTATCTCTAATTCTATAATTTAACATAACATGGTGATATCCATCGAAATATACACATTCCTGATGTTTTTCTTTCGGCGTCTAAGGTGAGAATACTTTATTACTTCTCATTTAATTTGCTTTATAACTATGTTTAGCACTACCATACTTTAAAAAAAAAAACCTTGGAAAAACCAACTCTTAAACTTAAACACTATATGAAATCTAAAAGCGACAAAAAATTCCTCATATCAATCGTGGGAAATCCACCACATCCTTAGGAGTTAATACAACACACTGTCATCTATTTATACATATATATATTTTAACTTAGAAAACTATGGATTGATGAACTCACCTGTAAACCTCTGTCTTGCAGAGACTGAACTGAAAGTTTTCTGGCATCACCAATTGAAGGAGTGATATGCACACGGAAGGGTGAGTCTGGGATATGTTCATCGTTGAATTTGACTGATACATAATATTCACCTGTGGGGGGGGAAAAGGATATATTCTGTAGAGCTATTTTATATCTAAAGGAAGTGATTAAATATTTAAACTGCTAATAAACTTTATAGTACACATTTTTTTTTCTCCATCTGTAACAGTAACATTACCTAAAATTTACATGCTTAACCCTATAACGTATAAAACAGCCAAAACCACCCGCGCAAAAAGTCTAAGGTACTGACCAAAACGGCCAATACCGCCCGCGAAACGTTGTTTTCATTCTTTGCCATAGTGCAACGAGATCTCGCAATAAACAAGACCTGAGTTATTTGGAGATTTTCGGTAACAAGTGCAGCTTCTGTTTTCAGAAATTATTTTCAAAATCGATTGATATTTGGATTTTTGTGATTTTTTAAAGCCATGGCTTTACGAGCAGTGGAATTTTTGCTTCAGAAACCGAGATATGACTTTTTTTTATCGAAACGATCAGGCTGCTGCTGAATCAGATGTGGATATTGAATACGAACCTGATTTAGATTCATGGCAGCGGCACTGAAGAAATTAAATCTAGTGAAAGTAGTAATGATAATGACAACAGATCGAACGAAATAGACTTGTCAACAAAGCAGACTTCAGTAGAATTTTGTGTCTTAATAGGAAACCTTAGACCTGAACGAACTCTAGATCTAGATGCTGCATCTTATGACTTACTTCAGTTTTTATTATTATTAAACATACCGCAGATGGTACATGATTCAATTGTATGTATTTAAAATTAATAAACATAATTTAAACTCATTTAGTTTATTTTTAATGAATTTTTTTAGAAGGTCACTGTGTTAGATAACTGAGTTGCTCCCCTTTCCTTGGGCGTTAAAGATTTTTTTTTTTTTTTTTCCGTACGCCCGCTAATACTCGAGGCGAAATCTCAGGTTATTGTTAATGTCTAACCTGACATTGATTTTACGTGAGTATCCCTATTTCTTGTACAGAGACAGGTGTCCCTTGCCATTCAGGCAGATACTCCCCGATTTCGGAGGTACCCATTAGAGCTGGGTCGGCTCAGGAGCCGCCAATCCCTGGTCGACGACACTCCTTCAAATGTACTCGCCAGGTCTCGAGTTAATCCAGTCCAATTCCCGGTCGACGAAAAATCCTCAAATGCCGTCGCCTGGGTTTGATCCTGAATCACCCGGTCGCCAGAGCGGTGTTGTAACCACTACGCTAGCGCGGCTCCGGTGTTAAAGATAAAGATGTAGTAAACTGAGCTGGGCGGTAAAGGGTTAAAGTTACAATCTCAACTCTGATCGAACTAATTAGTTCTTACTAAATAAAATTTAGTACTGACCAGACTCAGTGACCCTGTATGAAACTTGGCATGACCCATCCTTCTTGTCCTTGAAGTCAATCTCAGCTTTAGAAGGACCTTCCAAAGCAATAGAAAGACCTCCAGCTCCGGCCTCTCTTGTGTAGATGTTGAACTCATCTATTTTCAAGATAAGAAAGAACAAAATAGACATGATGCAATGTTTCCAATGACAGACGTCAGAATACCATTATTTCAGTGATGTTGTGCACAAGTAGCTTTAGGTCTATGTGACACTGTGGTTATCCAAGAAGGTCAGCAGGGTAGTAATTGGCTATCTTAGAAGGCTGGATGCATGTGAAGGTGTGAGGGTTGCCAAGAAGGCTGAGAAGACTTAATGAAAATGAAGATGTAAATGCTGAAGCTGGAATTGGCATGTTAAATGGGTTATATTGAAAGGCTGAACATGAGTGAAGGTTATAAGGGTTATATGAAAATGCCGAATATACGTGTAAATGTTAGAGTTATTTAAGTAGACGGAAAGGGGGTGTATAATGCAAGAATGACTTGAATGCAGAGGTAGTATTAATTAAAAGGTTTTTCTTAATGGTACAAATGTAAAGTACTAAACATATGATATTAGGCATGAGATAACTGCAGTGATGAAAATATTCAGATGTAACACAAGAATACCTAGCATAATGTGATGCCCAATGATGGAAACTGACCTGATGTGACTAAAAAAGTCACTTGTAAATTAATTTTTGGAATGGAGCAGCACAAACATGCCACTTCAACAACATAAAACAAAAATGTCATTTTTGCTCCACCTTGTGGCTTCCGAACTCAGTGATCCATGGTTCGATCCCTAGTTGTGGTGGGATTTTTTAGACCGCAAACGGATCAGGGTCGACCCAGCCTCATAAACTGGGTACCAGAGCAACTCTGGGAAGGTTAAGGAGGCCAGCGTGACGCTGACCACATCACCCCTAGTGTGCCTATGGTCTAGAAAATATGGGCCTAACACCATATTCCCAATGTGCCTCAATGGGCATGTAATGGGATCTCTTGTAATTGTGGGGTCATTTGCATGCCTTGTGGATAACATGAGCTAAGTCAGCAGGAGCTTCGAGTTGAACCAATCAAGCTGAAATGTCAAGCCAGGAGAGGCCAGAAAAAAGACAGCAAAACAAGTCCCTATGGAACAGAGGAATAATGATGATTATGATGCAACAGATTTCAGCCTAAGGCATTACAAATGTACTCACTCTGTACATCCACTTCTCCTCTATCCAGGCCAGGTCCTGAAGCATGAACTTTGTGGGCACCGCCTCCAGCGATGGGACCAACAGTAAACTCAAATGGACTGCCTGCAAAACAAAACATATACATAATACAATTTCAGTTTTATACTGATCTACACTGTATCACCTTTTCTGTGTAAAATATACACAGAATGTTTCTTCAGGTTTAACTACACTTTTTTACACTTCTGTACATAAAATATATCAAACATTTATTCTATATTTGAAATATATTTAACTAAGATTTTGATACTTCAGTATTTTTTAATGAACGTTACACCTCCACAAGTGTTATCCAAATCATTTCTAGCATATCTCATATTAACAAATGTATTAACAACATTGTCAATGTGATTATACGAGTTATAATATGACAAAATTTCATATTACAATTAACAAAGACAACTACTTTGTCCATAATGTTTGCCAATAACTTTCACATAATGTTTCAACATAAAGAAATAACAGATTCTATATTCATAGATTAATTATGATAATAGCAAGAGAAGTTGTTAACAACTTCTGTTTTTTTTTTTTTTTTTGGTTCTAGACACTTTTTCTTAAGTTCTTCTTCTTCTTCTGTGTTCATCCTAAAAAGGACGTTTGTTACGTTGTGCCGCTGTTTACAGCAAAGCTGCAATATTTGCGCCTTTCGGCCTGACACATTCGGTTTCAGCATAGCATTTTTGGGACCGGGTTAGCCTTCTCACTTCGATCCCTACTCCCTCAGCCAGACTGCAGTGATGCAGCCTGTTTCCAGGACCACCACTTGGAGGTGGAGTAGGGTCTTGGTCAGCTCTGGTTCGCTGACCCTGACGCAAGCAGTCAAGCTATGGGTTGCTGACTGCATTTATCACTGTTGCTGCGTCTTTGGTCCCTCTGAAGTTCTAAATTCATGATAATTTCAAACCATCTGTGTTTTTATACAGCTTCAACAATCACAAACCATCACTCTAATAATCAACTCAACTACCATCATACTTACAAAAATAAAACTCATCATAATTATTACCAAAACTACATCATCAGTGTAAGAAGCAACACACACATGATGACAACTATAGCTACCATCATTATTAGGAGGTTCATGAAACTGGTCCTCCAGGTTAGGAGGTTCATGAAACTGGTCCTCCGGGTTAGAAGGTTCATGAAACTGGTCCTCCAGGTTAGGAGGTTCATGAAACTGGTCCTCCGGGTTAGGAGGTTCATGAAACTGGTCCTCCGGGTTAGGAGGTTCATGAAACTGGTCCTCCGGGTTAGGAGGTTCATGAAACTGGTCCTCCGGGTTAGGAGGTTCATGAAACTGGTCCTCCGGGTTAGGAGGTTCATGAAACTGGTCCTCCAGGTTAGGAGGTTCATGAAACTGGTCCTCCAGGTTAGGAGGTTCATGAAACTGGTCCTCCAGGTTAGGAGGTTCATGAAACTGGTCCTCCAGGTTAGGAGGTTCATGAAACTGGTCCTCCAGGTTAGGAGGTTCATGAAACTGGTCCTCCAGGTTAGGAGGTTCTTGAAACTGGTCCTCCAGGTTAGGAGGTTCTTGAAACTGGTCCTCCAGGTTAGGAGGTTCATGAAACTGGTCCTCCAGGTTAGGAGGTTCATGAAACTGGTCCTCCAGGTTAGGAGGTTCATGAAACTGGTCCTCCAGGTTAGGAGGTTCATGAAACTGGTCCTCCAGGTTAGAAGGTTCATGAAACTGGTCCTCCAGGTTAAGAGGTTCATGAAACTGGTCCTCCAGGTTAGGAGGTTCATGGGCAAAGTCTACAGACAGGGGGTATGATGTGCTGGTGTTGTGGGTAGTGGGTTTCCCCCCTTGCTTCACCCTAGGCTTAGTGAATTCTGTTCATGAAAGGAGCGACCATTGCGGTGTTAGTCTCTTGGCCTAGCAAAACCTCTCATACCCCAAGATCGTTGTGCGTGGTGAAGAGCCACACCCTCCTCGAGGTAGTCCTGGTAACTGAGGGTGCGAATCCTCAGGCTAAACACAACGGATCTAGAGGAGCAAACCTCGATAATAAAACCGGTGCACTACACCGTACACGCCCTCTGTGGGTGGGAAGGAGCCAGATGGATACTGAACAAGTCTTGGGAGTGGGAACGAGTGTGGACTGCTCCCTGAAGATCGGAACCCATCGTACAGGCACAGAGACTCAGGACGTGACGATCCTATTGCCTTCAACTCTTGGTCACATGCCTAGAGCCTCGGAGAACTCGGCGTAACCAGCAGGCAATTTGGTGGCGGGGAAAGAGCACTGTGAGCCCTACCTTGGCTACGTATCACAAGGAGACGCAGAAACACCCCCTTTATCTCCCCCAGAGCTGGCACAGTACACTTCTGGCTTCTACCCGGGGCGTTAGGAAATCCACAGGCACCCCAGCATCACAATGCCAAGAAGATGACAAAGTTGGAATTTACTAATCAAACCTGGCAGAGCAAGTCCTCCAACAGATGTGGCCGATGCTGGGCCCACTGGCGCGTGGACACGTCCCGATCCCCATCGAGACTTGCCCGGGGAGCCCACCCCGGCTCAAAAAAGCAGAGATGGCCACTCTCCAAACCTCCGATGTCTTGCGGGCAGTGTTAGGATGTGCAAGAACATGGACAGGAAGACTCCACAACTTCCCCACTGAAGACACGCCCACGGCGACCGTTGCCTCAACTGGCTGTGTGTGGTGTACCCGGAAACGGGGCCTCCCAGTACTGAGACACAGTTAAGTCCCCGATGTCATTTATCGGTGCAGAGTTGAGAGAGATGGCTGAGCATCACAATCCCCCCTGTGTTGCAGCATGATGAGAACCCAGAATTGCACACTGAGCTTGGGGGGAATCACTTGGGCACCAGACTTAATACTGGCTCTTGACTGGATGGCCGCATGCAGGAGATTTCTACAATGGGGGGTTGGCAGGTGGTGGGTATCTGGAAGTGGCTCTGTGCAGGACGTGAGGATTCCTTGGGTGAGCCCAGAACCAGAGCACAGCATTGTGCAAGCTCTGCATAGTTGGAGAGCCCCCTGGATGACGGGGAATGCACAGTGTGCTACCCCACCTGTCCCCAACTGCTAACTTAGAACCAGAAGTGGGGTCCTCTGTATGCGTGCCAGGCCAGGATAAAATGCCTGGGAAAGAGACTGGAGCTCAGAACTCCCTAACTCAAAGTTGCAGGATGGCAGGAAAGACAGGGCTATTTTGAAGATAATGCAACCATATTTTCACCATACGAGCTCGGACGCCGCCTCGGTAAACAAGGTCCGCGCAGAGCAGTGACACCCCCAGGCTGCTTGCGAATAGTCTACTACTGGGAACATAAACAGATTAGGGATGAGCCCACTCTCCCGTTGAACAGGTGCTAAAGTCATAGATACTGGGCCAGAAGGCGCACCGGAAACCACAGTATCACGCAACTCATTTTTTTTTTCTATGGAGAGTACACCGTCAAATAAATCTCGTACTGGTGCTCGCCCTGTGGAGCTCCACCAGGCAGGTGCAGTGCCGGGCTCTGAGCCTCGACAGAGCCCACCCTCAGCTACTGGAGGACCCTCTAGACCGTCTTGTGGAGTCAGCAGACGGCGGAGGAGAACTACTGACCAAAACAAAACAGAAAAAGAGAAACCCAGAGTGCCACTTGTCATGATGCACTGGAATGCAGAGGGAGTGAACAGCAAGCAGGCTGGATACAGCAAAAAGACAGAGCTGGAAAACATCTTGTATGAGAAGCAAGTCAGTGTTTGCTGTATCCAAGAGACTCACTTGAAAGCAGATCAAACCTTTAAAATAAGGGGATATCAATGCTTCAGATCCGACAGAAAAGATAGACGAAAAGGAGGAGTACTTACTCTTGTAAGGAATAACATTCCTGCACACGAAAGGAAAACCTTCATGGATGGAGCAGAATATCAGCTGTTGCAGATAAAGGTAGACAAGATGGAAATAGAACTCCTGAACTATTACTGTCCGAACAACAAACCCCTGAGTCTCAGCTCTATACAGGTACCAGCCACCAACTTTATAGCAGTTGGAGACTTTAATAGCCACTCCCAGAGCTGGGGCTATAACCATCTGGATCACAGAGGTGAAGAGGTTGAAACTTGGCAAGATGATCACTCCCTAATCCTAGTCAATAATGCCACAGATACTCCTACCTTCTACTCCAGAGGATGGCACACAACTTCAACACCAGATCTTGCCTTCTCCACACCAGATATAGCTGGAACTATTAGTAGAGAAGTAGGAGACCAACTAGGGGGAAGCGACCATCGCCCAATCTTTCTTACTGTCCAGAGTGCAACTCTCAGTACAGGCCCAGCCATTACAAGATGGAACTACAAAAAAGCCAAATGGGGTTTATTCAGGCATCAGGTGAACACGCTGCTGTCTACCCTCAAGGTACAGAACAGAGACATTAATGAAGTGGTAAAAGACTTCAACAGATGCATACTACAAGCTGCAAAAGAAACCATTCCCAAAGGATGCCGGCGTAACTACATACCATACTGGTCCAGCACACTCCAAGAACGTCAGGAAGCCATGGACAGGGCTAGAAAGGACGCAGAGTCTCAGCCTTCACTTGAAACTCACAACAAATGGAAAAAGGCTGTAGCAGAGTTTCAGAGAACAAAGCTAGAAGAAAAACGGAAAAGCTGGAGAACTAAAACGGCATCGCTGAACCTTGAGAAAGACGGCAGGAAACTTTGGAGATTAGTCAAGTCTGTAAATGAAGAGCGTTCCTCACCTAGGCAGACTATCACATTGGATGAAGGTGGCAAACTTTTCAGAGGAAAACAAGCTGCAGACTTGTTTGCTAGAAGATACAGTTCAGAAAGCAACTTACCCATTAACATAGATCATCAGAGAGAGATAAGAAAAGAAATACTGGCAACCATGGGACAGACAGATACTCCTGCCCCAATGAGGGAACCCATCACACTAGGAGAACTACAGAAGGCTATTTCCAAGCTTAAGTTTCAAAAGTCACCCGGCCCAGACAAAATCAGCAACGAAATGCTAGTAAATCTGAGCTCAGCAGCAAAGACAAAACTGCTTGAGATATTCAACCACAGCTGGTTGAAAGGAACGGTACCCCAAGTATGGAGAGAAGCCATCACAATACCCATACTAAAGAAAGGGAAATGTAAGACCGAGGCTGCAAGTTACCGGCCAATCAGTCTCACAAGCTGTGTTGGGAAGACTATGGAGCGAATAGTCAACCACAGATTGAAATGGTATTTAGAGTCTGAGCAGATCCTGGTGCCGGAACAAGCTGGATTTAGAGAATGCTACAGTATAGAAGACCAAGTTACTTACTTGTCTCAAGCAATAGAAGATGCCTTCCAGGAGAAGAAAAAGGTCCTAACGATCTGGGTCGACTTCAAGCAGGCCTTTGACAAGGTGTGGAAAGATGGCCTCATTGCAAAACTTAGGAGAAGTGGAATCCAAGGCAACATGATGAAATGGATCCAGTCATACTTGCATAACAGGATAACTAGAGTCACTCTTGACGGTCTGCAGAGCAGAAAAGTGTTGCTCCATCAGGGGGTACCTCAAGGAGGAGTAATTTCCCCAACACTCTTCCTTGTTTACATCAATGACCTGGTGAAAGATCTCCCTGCAGGAGTTAAAGCTGCCTTATATGCAGATGACCTAGTACTCTGGTGCACTGATGAAAATGTCACCACAGCAAATTATAGAATGCAGCGGGCAGCAGACATGCTAGTGTCATGAGCAGAGAAATGGCTTATCACAATAAACACAGACAAAACCTCCACAACACTGTTCTCCCTCGCCCCCAAGGACAAATCAGCTAACATACACCTAGGGACAACCGTGATCAAGGAAGAAAGCTACCCCACCTATCTTGGGGTGACATTTGACCAAAGGCTTACATGGAATAAGCATATTGAAAACGCAGAAGGAAAGGCCCGAAGACGACTAGGCATACTCAGAAAATTAGCAGGTACCAACTGGGGAGCAAATGAACGAAATCTAAAGAAGATTTATAATGGAGTAATAAGACCACACTTAGAGTTTAGCTCAGCAGCATGGTCATCAGCTGCTAACTCACATCTGCAGTCTTTGGACAGGGTGCAAAATCAAGCTCTCAGGCTCATTACAGGAGCCATGAAAACTACACCAATAACAGAGATGCAGAAGGTTGCTGGATTACAGACATTGTCCCATAGAAGAGACACAAAAACCATGATCCAGATGGAAAAGTACAACAGTATGCCAATGCACCCAATGAAGGCAAGACTAGATAATCTGGCATTGGGACGTCTAAAGCGTAGCAACTTTGTGCATCGGGGGAAAAGACTTATAAGACAGCATCAAGAGGACCTATCCATGAAGACAACACCACTGAAGCCCACCCTATACCCTGTACCATGGGAGCAGGCCAGCAGTGCCCTCCAAATTAATACATCAGTCAGTGGTCTCACAAGTGGATGTGAGTATAATGATCTGCAAAAACGAACTGCTACATTGAGTATGATCCAAGAAAGCTATCCCGATCAATCATGGATACATGCCTATACAGATGGATCAGCAACTAATGCTGTTAGGAATGGAGGTGCCGGTATCTTTATCTCATATCCTGACAACCACTATGAGACTAGGCACATTCCCACTGGTAAATTCTGTTCCAACTATACAGCTGAGGTTCAAGCTCTAGAGCAAGCTGCAAATATGATTTATAACACCAACTCTGACTGCCACCAGGTAGTCATCCTCACAGATGCACTGTCTGTCCTGCAAGCTCTCAAGGGTGGTAAACTCCCGCATCTGAGAAATGAACTAAACAAGGTAGCTGCCAAAAAGAGAACCATACTTCAGTGGGTACCATCTCATTGTGGTGTACCCGGAAATGAAAAGGCAGATAAACTTGCAAAAAAGGGAGGAGAATGTGAACAAGAAGATAATGAAGTCACATACTTTGAGAAAAAGAGAGCTATCCAGACTATCAGAAGAGAACAGAACCAACCCAAAGACAACTATCACACTCTCGACCGGCAGGGACAGATAACTATTTTTCGACTCAGGACAGGGCATAACAAACTGAATAAACACATGCACAAGCTACGATTGTCTGCTTCACCACTGTGCATATGTGGATTAAACGAACAAACTGCTGAGCATGTTCTACAGGACTGTCCTCTGTATGACCAGTTAAGAAAGATATACTGGCCGAATGACTCAACACTAAACTCAAAGCTATATGGAGTTAAAGAGGAACTTCAAACAACAGTCGAATTCATCATGAGAACTCGTCTGACGGTGTAATCATCAAAGATGCGATCGCAAGAAGAAGAAGAAGAAGAAGGAGGTTCATGAAATTGGTCCTCCAGGTTAGGAGGTTCATGAAACTGGTCCTCCAGGTTAGGAGGTTCATGAAATTGGTCCTCCAGGTTAGGAGGTTCATGAAACTGGTCCTCCAGGTTAAGAGGTTCATGAAACTGGTCCTCCAGGTTAAGAGGTTCATGAAATTGGTCCTCCAGGTTAGGAGGTTCGGGTAGGCCTGACAACTCTAGCCCAGGATTTTTTAAAAATTGATACAGAATCTGGTATCAAAACACAAACATAATCAGAACAGCCAATACTATTCCATCACTAGTGACAATATCTTATGAAACAATATATCATCACCACCACCAATACTTCCATCACCTTTATCATCACACAGTAAACATAGAATTACCACCAACACTAATTCAATCACTGGTAATACTGCCCTAAGACAGAATACAATCATCCTTTACTCTCACCACTAAAACAATTACTATTACCACCACAATAATAAACAATACAATCACTTTCTGCATTACCCATTGAAAGCTCCCAGTCTCCTGTATCCAATAACTTACCAGGAATATGCATGTCCCTGTGTTTGACGCTGACAGTATGAACTCCCATCTCCTTAGGCACAAACTTGATGCTGTAGTGTGAATCATCCAGGCTTACAACATCACAGACTTCAGTGACTCCAGAAGGATTCTTTACCGATGCTGTCAGATCAAAAGCTGTGACGCCTGAGGAAGAAAAAAAAAAGTATATGTGAACCAGGAAAAATTATTGCCCATTCTGGACATAGGGAAAGAGGTTTGACGGGTTTTAAATTTAAAACAATTAGTAAGATAGGCATTTAGAGAAGATGGAAAAGTAAAAAGAACTGTGTTTGTTGTATATATCTTTATAACGGTTCCTTGTTTACATTATGAAAATAAAGGCTGCTGAGTCAGAATTAGTCAAACAATAGCTGCTGAGTAACAGATACAAAAACGAAAATAGAGATGCATTATATGCATATTGAATAAATGCTCTTCAGCATACCTCATCACGCACCACATAGACATCACAGGGAAAGTGGAAGATGGAAAGACTAAAGAAAACATGAAGGGTAGAGAATATGATAGCTGTGAAGAGGAAGGATTTCAATACACAAAAGGAAATATTTTATGAACACTACCACAGTTGTAATGATAATAACACAACAAAATAAGAAACAAATCTAATTACAATTACCATATCACAAGCAAAGACAGGCAACAAACCTGGGTGATTGTAGGTTTTTGAATCGTTATTGGTATTTCAATTCCAGGAGACTGTTGTGACATTTTAGAAGTGCAAATGGAGTGGGTTGACGATTCCATTGACATTATGTCAAATGTGGTTATCAGTTATGTACCTAATACTGACTGAAATATTTCACAATTTTCCTACAGCTTATGTTTAGTTCTTAACTGATCCTGAAACACTCATGACTGACACAGAGGTTAAGTAGGAGAAGAAATAGCTTGAGGCAGTGTTAAAGAAGATTATAATGTATTTTACATGTTGACCACACTTAGTTTTGTTAGCAGTTTAATCTATGCGGTAACAATTCTATCTGGGGCCAACATGATGTATTTTGCACCATTTTAATTGTAAGTGAACGCGATATAAGGTTTATGTCACTAGGTGATTATGACGTAATAAGTTCTGCACTAATTTATGCAGACCGTTAGCTCGAAGCCTTCTGTTAGAATTATTCGTCCTAGTCAGACGTGTTTTATGAGCTCCCGTTTTCAGTAGAGGATTCAAGTACTTTGTCAAGTGGCATGTATATTTTGGAGGCAGCCACTTTATTTATGATGACTCCGGACTTATGGAGAAGTTACGTGAATTGTAGAAAGTAAGTCTACTATCAAATTTAAGCATCGTCACCTCTAGCCCACATTACTTAGATGTTAACCTCTTTAGGCCATCTCTAGTACAGCGGCTAGATTTGTACAGATGAATTGAACTGACTGAGACGTTCTATGCCTTGCTGATGATTATTAATGCATGTACTACTATGAAATGAATATCGTGTCGTCTGAATAAACATGTCATGTTATGTGGACCCATCCATGAAGATTTTATCAAGTCTATATAAAATTGAATGCACTGCCTTGACACCCATGTCATTCACCTCCGTATCAGCATGATTATACCAACATATCTTACACGCAAAACCCCAACGTTAACAGGCAGTAAATGGGAAGATCTGTAGAAATCAGGAACTGATAAAATAAACTGACTGGTAAACTGACACTTTTCAGTCTATGCTGAGAAAATGATATTTTCCATAATCCAAATCTTTCTGAGCATACAAACATGATCCATAACCAAACAGGAAAATCTGTCCAGATCTTTCTGATCAAACAGGAATAACTGTCCAGAAAGACTAAACAAAAAATATTTTCCAGATCTTTCTGACTAAACAAGAAATACTTTTCAGATTTTTGTGACCAAACAAGAAAACAAACATTGCCAGATAGTGTTTCCTGAGATGACATCACCTTTCAAACCCCCAAGGAGCATAGATCTTCAACAAGCTTATGTCAAGTCTTCCTGTCCTGTGCCATCAGCTCAAAGTTTTTCCATATCTTCTTCATCCCCTTCATGTCTGTCTCCAGTTCTCTTCTCCATGTGTTCTTTGGTCTTCCTTTACCTCTCTTTCCCTGAGGTTTCCAGAACAAGCACTTCCTTGTAATACTATCAACAGGTTTCCTCAATGTGTGCTTATCCATTTCCAAGTATAGACAACACTTTAATGTTTAAGGTCGCTTATTTATTAAGAATTTAGAAGTGGCCGACAAAAACCAACCTAAACCGTAATACTATTCCAAGTGACTTGTTCTTCAAGTTTTCACCACTGAAATGATCTTTTAATTCTTTTTTGAGTTAATAAATTAAAGGTACACTACTGCACTGAACAGACTCAGCACTGAAACTAAAGTTGAAGAAACTGCCTTTACAAAAGCAATTTACACCCCTGGGGAAAAGCATGATAATATTCACCAGGCTCTCCTAACATCAAATGCACATTCCAAAGAAAAAAAAAAAAAAAAAAAAAAAAAAAAAGCAGCACAGAAGGTATTTTTAGACTTAAATCTAAATTAAACCACAGGTACGGGGAAAGAGTGCAAAACAGGATGTAAGAAGATTCCAGTTCATTAATGTGCTCAGTATGAGCACGATTCTACTAAAACTGAGAAGAATAGCAGATGTTCATCGGCTATATAAATAAATAACTCATTACATAAGCATTTTTTAATGATATGAAACTTTATAGAGAGTGTTACAACAGGAAGCAATCTGATCATCAGAAGTCATTCTCCGGTCAGACAAGTGTTTCAGCCTTTATTTCTTTTTAAATACCGTTTTATTAGTTTATAAACTCATGACCCTCAAGTGTCAGGATATTTTTTTTTTGGTTTCCTATCTGAGATTTAGCACTAATGCTGGATTGGTTGTAAAAGTGTATAATCTCAAGAATTATGGGCCTCAAAAAGTGCAAGCATAAGAATAAATCTGATATTCCCAAACACTTCTAAAACAAATAAAGATATGAGAAAATTTCATTTAATTAATAAATACTTTCAGGCTCATAATCATTTAGTTTTCTATAAAGTTTCTAAACTGTAAGTTTTGGCTTTATAAATGAATAACTCAGAGTAAAGACACACACTTGCATATAATAGAAGGATTGAAGTGGTAATAAGAACATAAGTGCCAGTGGAACAACAGATGAGAAGAAGACACAAGAGATGGATAGGACACACACTGAAAAAAAAAAAGATGTTGATAGCATTACCGGACAATCTCTGTTCTGTAATCCCCAGGGTAATAACAGAGGTAGAGGAAGACAGAAGAACACATGGAAAAGAGGACTGGAGACAGGTATGAAAGGGATGAACAAAACATGGAAAGGCCTTGAGCTGATGGCACAGGACAGGAAGACTTGGTGTAAGTTTGTTGAAGGCCTGTGCTCCTTTGGGAGTTGAAAGGTGAAAGAAGAAGAAACAAACATTGTTCTCTGTAGGAAGGTGATGCTAAATACAATTTCTTTTGTTTGTTTTCGCAGTTTCCATGGGTCTTTGAGGAAGCAAAGCAAGAACAGAACCACTGCTCCCTAGCACATGTTGTAAGAGGCAATGAGAGGTTGTGCATGAGGTTGGGAACCTCAGCATGTAAAACAAAGAGCCACAGTAACCATCACGGCAACTGCATGCAGGAGATACTTTGGTGCAGTCTTCCTGCAAGAGGATCAACAGCAGAGTGGTATTGATCATGGTTTTAGTTACACTTAGTGATAGGTCTTTTTTTTTTTCCCTTAAACTCTCTGTTGGTACTTCTTCTTCTTCTTCATACACTCTCAGACGTCCACTTGAATGTTTTCAAAGAAAGTAGTCAGTTTGAGGCTATTTCAATCTATGTAGAGCTTTTCCACAAATTGCACTGGTGCCGGCCATATGCGCTTTCTCTGTTCCGCATTTCTTGATACTATGTTCAACATTTAAACAAAATTTTAGGGCTGACTATCACAGGGGTGCCATCTAAAATTACTTAGGACATATCTGGTCAGCTTAACAAATGCAAACTAACAAAGAAACTGTATCATTTCTTTTGTCTGAAAGAGAAAAAGCTAGAACAAAAAACAGACTGGCAGACAGAATAATAGTCAGTAAATATATTTTTCTTTCCATAATCATGAAAAAGAAAAGAAAAAAATTCCTAGCAGATGATCAGTTCCCAAGGTAGAGAGAAGGAAAATCAACAGTAGACCAAAACTTCCTGGGCTAAAATGAAAAGCTTGAGTGACACTTCAGAGAATGTGATAAGAAACAAATGTGATAAACTGCTACACTTCACTGTCCTGAGCCTACACTTTTAGAAACTGAGTAACAGCATAATTTTTTAACAACCCTTATTATCTCTCACTACCTCCTGCTGATCTATGGCAGCTCTTAAATTATCTCCCCTCACTTTTTTCATGTTTATTTCCCCTCTTTAAAATCTGATAAGCCAAATCATATTTTCCACAGTTCTCTGTGGGCCACCTGTGCTTCTTATTTTACCTCTCTCAGGTTTTCATTTCATTACAAAAATGTTTGTCACATTATTTCGTATCTACCTGTCTCAGGTGCCTGTCAAACTGAATATACATATAAACATATTTTTTTCCCAGTGTATCTTCACCGTGCATTTTCTTGACTATTCCCCGTATATCTTCACCGTGCATTTTCGTGACTGTTAACATTAACTCCAAAGTATAATAATAAGGACCATAATTTTCATGTCTGAAAATTATTGTGTAAATTCGCCCAGCTGTAAATGGGTACCTGACTCTTCTCCTGAGGGAAGGCACAGACAGCAAGAAAGGAAACTGATAACCTCACCTCATAAAGCTGGAGCTAGTATAGTGAAGTCTCTAGCACTTTACTCCCCAACAGCCTCTGCTAGGTGACTACCTTTACCTTTACACTACAGGTTCTAATTCATCAATAGCTTGTAATGAGATAGCCTGCTGGCCTTAATACTTTTAAAGGTACATATTCAACTAACCCATCTTATTCTGTATTAACTTCTAAATGATGGGAAGAAACTAGTATAACTCAGACTACTACTTCTTTCAACAAAGAAAGGGATAGGATTATAGCTTTGGTTCGAGAAGGCAGCGCACACTGACAAAGTATGATGTGATGAACGGAAAGTCACAAAGAAACTGTCCAGCTGTATTTGAAAATGTGTTCTGATGAGGGAGAGTATTTCAAAAAGTGACTGTAATACTAATATAATTCCTTTACTGTTCTTCTTTCTTCTTCAAGTACCATGTCTTGTAGTGTAGGAGATCATGTCTCTCCACAACTTCATGTCTCCAGTACAATTTAACTGTTCATCTTCTGATTTAAAAAAAAAAAGTTCAGGTCAAATTTCAACATTCCTTGTAAGATACTGTCCCTTTGCCCATATTACATCATCACAATGTGAGGCCTGCCCAAATGTGTTTGCCTTCACTTTGATCCATCGTGTCGGAGGTTGCTCTAGTTTTTGACTCATTCTTTTCCGTTATGTGTCAGCACTTCCAGTTGGTCAGACTTCTTTCATTCTGCTGTCCTCATGTGTCAAGACTACTTCATATGTTGCCTCTACAGTGTGTATTGATGTTATTCCATAAATACCTCTCATCATTTCATTCCTTACCTGGTCTCTTCATGTCTGATTACAAACATCTCATCTCCCTTGATACGTAACAGTGAAAAACTCTTCCTTACTTCCATGAACAAAGATCTGTTGAAATTTTCTGGAATGCTGTTTACGCTTGGTTTGTTGTGCTATCGTAACAACTAGCGTAAAGTCTCACAAAAATTGATATCTCTAGAATAGTAGATATGTGTTTTACTTGTCATGTGCCTCAGGCTTGATAAGAAGCGTGTTCTATTATAATGATGTCTCTGGCTCATTAAAATTGATGTATTGCTGGTAATTTTGTTTTTGTTCAGGTACTCTGCTGGTAATAACTGTTTCTGGTTTAGTGTTCTGCTGGTAATAACTGTTTCTGGTTTAGAGTGTTCTGCTGGTAATAACTGTTTCTGGTTTAGAGTGTTCTGCTGGTAATAACTGTTTCTGGTTTAGTGTTCTGCTGGTAATAACTGTTTCTGGTTTAGAGTGTTCTGCTGGTAATAACTGTTTCTGGTTTAGTGTTCTGCCGGTAGTAACTGTTTCTGGTTTAGAGTGTTCTGCTGGTAATAACTGTTTCTGGTTTAGAGTGTTCTGCTGGTAATAACTGTTTCTGGTTTAGTGTTCTGCCGGTAGTAACTGTTTCTGGTTTAGTGTTCTGTTGGTAATAACTGTTTCTGGTTTAGAGTGTTCTGCTGGTAATAACTTTCTGGTTTAGAGTGTTCTGCTGGTAATAACTATTTCTGGTTTAGAGTGTTCTGCTGGTAATAACTATTTCTGGTTTAGAGTGTTCTGCTGGTAGTAACTGTTTCTAGTGCAGAATGTGTTCTTTCATCTTCTTTCTCCTTGTGGAGCATGATGGAGCCAGCACTGTAGTTGTTTTGAGGAAGCCTGCACCCAAATCTTGGAGCATGGAGCAAGCATGTCCCCAGCAAACCTTCACTAAACATTCACAGGTGCATGCAGCGGTGGTTTTCATGGCAATTAGTTTTAGATGGTAGGTTGCCAGCCCCATCAAATCCATCAGAGTGTGTTCTGCTGGTAATAATTGTTTCTGGTTCAGTATGTTCTGCTGGTAATATCGTTTCTGGTTCAGGGTGTTCTGCTGGTATTGTAAGTTTTTTCAGCTTTTTCCCCATTACGAATGAACTGTTCATAATATAAACTGTTCTCCTCAAGCTGATGTTCTCCTAAACAGTAAGACAACCACCACAAAGACAAGCAAAATATTCACAACACTGAAATAACAAGCGCAGATGAAAATGACAATAATGCCTGGTTGGTAGTACAGCTATAGGTTAACAACTGCACAGTCATGGCCTTACCTGGTATCATAAGGGTGAGTTCACACTGGCTGCCAACATGTGTGATGTCGGCTGCTTCCTTGTGGCGAGTTATGCGCTCAGTGATCTTAGCTGAAGGCTCTCCTGCTATCTTGACAGTGAAGGGGCTTCCTGTTACAAATTAAGATAAACAGCGGGGTTAATAACCATAGGTAATTATGTCTTACTAGGATGAAGGACAAAGAAAACTGCCTACATTATGGCCACAAGGCCTTTGTCTGTGACAAAGACATGAGAGTAGGAGAGAAAGAAAGCGAGAAGTAAGCTAATTTAAAAAAAAAAAAAATTATTTGACCCAAAAATGGAAGTAAGTGGTGATTGCTCTTATACAAATCAAGATAACAATGAGTAAAGTTTTTTTATTTTATTACTTCACTGCCAACAGCTTCAAATAGTGCTTGCATGAAAAACTGTTGTCCTAACATTTATTTACTGTGAAAAATACAAAGTTTAGTCACAGCAGGGATTAACAATTTAGATAGATATATATTTAGAGGGAACCCTCAGGGATAGAAAAAGAAAAGACACGGAGAAGAGACAATGTTACAGAAGTTATCTGCTGAAAAACACATGGAGAATGGAATTGAGTCAGACTTCAAAGGAATAAAGATGATGTGGAAAGAGCTTGGAGGGATGGCACAGGCTAGGAGGAAGGTTTGGGTTAAATTCTTAAAGGCTTGGGCTCCCCAGGGAGTTGGGAGGATTATGAATTAATGAATTAATTTACAGGTGTATGAGCTGATCTAGAACATGATACTATAATGGGACCCCCAAACATATATGGCAATACAGATTAATGAAACAAGGAATTATACATATTCAAGAGAATTCAATGACTGCACCATTTTAATGTGGTGACAACGCAAATGGTCTCTGGTGCTGTTCATTCCTGCATAGCCCAAGTAAACAACAGCATCTGATTATATGAAAACCATTTGACACAACAATCTTTACTCATGGGAGCAAGAAAGAGAGTCCTCCATGTTACATAGAGTCTATATTATCTCAATGATGTTAATCATAGACAATGAAGAAAAAAAAACAAACTAAGAAGCTCAAATAGGAACATCAACCTGTTTCAACAAGGAATACTGATAATCCCTTGATCAGCTAAAGGAGGGGAGGATCCCATTACATGCCCATTGAGGCATATTGGGAATATGGTGTTAAGCCCATATTTTCTTGACCATCAGCACACTAGGGGTGATGTGGTCAGCATCACGCTGGCCGCCTTAACCTTCCCAGAGTTGCTCTGGTACCCAATTCATGAGGCTGTGTCGACCGCGGAGCCGTCTGCGGATTCATGGACCACCGAGCTAGGAAGCCAGTGCACTAAGCACTGTGCTACCGCGGCTCCCTTGATCAGCTAAGATGCACTGATGATGTTCTAAGACACCGATGCCTTAAGAAAAATCTAGAAAGTTATTACATTTTCACTGTCCACAACAAATAGCTACAAAAACCACTGCTGCAAGAGCATGTGAGTACTTTGTGCAGGCTTCCTGCAAGGTGGCCAGACACACTGGTGACTTCATGCTACATGAGGAGCTCAAAGAAAAATGGTGTTCTTAAGAAGAGCAATGTTAGAACACACTGTCACAACAGGCAAAACTTATGGACAAGGAGATAAGGGGCAACAAATTGAAACTGAGAAGATGCTGGACAGCATGAGAGAAAAAAAAACAAACAGCAGACAACTTACAGGAAGACACCAGCCGCACATCTCAGCATGGTACTGTAGAAAGGTTTGATTAGAGACACCTGACCTTGTAAACCAAACTTACCTGGGACATGCTGATCAGCAAATTTGACATTGATGATGTAGTTTCCAGGTTCTGTAGGTTTGTAAGTGACACGGCAGGTACCATCCTCGTTGTCATGGCATTCAATGTCAGCCTTGCTTGGGCCTTCAATGGACAAGGACATGCCTCCATAGCCTGAAAAGAAAGAAAAAAAAAAAGCAAATATGAATCACATGCAGTAGGACTTCCTCTTCCTCATAAGGTGGTTATTTTGATTGATGACTAGTTAATCATCATCATTGCCTTTTCAGCTCCCACAGGAGCACAGGCCTTCAACAAACTCATGCCAAGTCACACAGCTCCTTTCCACCAGTTTCAGGTTTTTTCATGTCTTCCTCATCTTTTTGTCCCTATCTGTCTCCAGTTCTGCTGGTAGAAAAATGTTGAATCTGCCACCTGGACTCCTTTTAGCCTTCTCAGAGTTGCGTCACAAGCCTCCTTACCAAAGGATGTTCTTCTATTTTGGGCGGCTGAATTGAATCAATTTATTTAGTTCACTTGTCCGTATTGTTTGCTGAAGTTTTTGTGGCTTACAGTTTCTAAAGGATGGGGTTGTCACATTTTACATCATGTACGGTAGGTTATACTGTTAATATTCTTTACTACACTTTCGGGACAGGTAACACACTTATCATCAATATTTTCTTGTTTGCTCCTTATGGACCATGGAGTTACCACTACAGCTGACCCTTGGCAGGAAGCTTACACTAAACATTCACATGCTCTTGCAGCAGTGGTTTCTATGGCAACTTGTTTTACATAATGAGTTTGCCTGCCATATGTACAACCTCGTATTAGTTGTCTTGTGTGACGTGCCTTAAAGTGTAGTAGTTCTATTCTTTGTCTTTTCACAGACCCCTGGGAATTATGGGAACTATGGGGACACACAGATGAGTAGTTATTCAGTAAATTGTATTTTTAAAACTTGTTATCTATCAGGACACATACAGAAGGGTGGCTAATTTTGATTCATACCTGCTTCACGTGTGTCCACAATGAACTCATTGACCTCATTGGCCATACCCTCTTTCAGGCCTTTGCCGTAGACCTTCACCTTGCTGGCATTGCCAATCTCGCCTTCACCAACAGTAATCTTGAACGGAGAATTGGCAATGTGCTGTCCATTTCGGTATACGTTGACAAGGTGGTCGCCTTTTTCATGAGGTGTAAAGGTGATGCCTGGAAATCAGAATACACATGAAGTGAAAGAAAACCATATTTTTTTTCTTAAGCCTGCTGATAAATAACAGAAAACAGTTCAATAAACTTTTTATGTTATAAACATTTCAACAACCTGAATTAACAGTCACAATTGAGTCACCCATGAGTTGTCCGACCATCCTAATTTCTCGGCTAATATCTGGCTTTAACACGGTGATGAAAAAAGGCAAACACTTATTACACTGACCATTGGCTATTTCCATTAAGAACTCTAGCCACTTCTTCAACCCGAGTAAGTAAATGACAGTAAGACTAATGCTCCAACATACCCAAATGACCATTGGGCAAGCGTTTCAGGAAACATGGTTCCTCCCTGCCAGATGGTGAAACAATGGTAGCTGTGAGGCTTTCAATATCCTGCTCTGTCACCTTGAGGGAGATTTCTGAACTGCTTCCCACCAAGATCTGGTTCTTTCGTCGGGGCTCTCCAGCTGTGGGAATAAGGGAATATGTGTAAATCATCAGTTGTCTGAAAAGGCTAACGCCTGCAATGATACCTAATAGTATTACTTCATAAAATTATTCTGCTGGTACGAGCAACTAATTAGTGTTCTCACTTATACTAAATGTAAAGAAACTAATGAGGAAAAAAATGATATTCCTAAGCATAATAATGGACATCTTTGACAAAATTTTACACTATGTCAATTTACAGCATATAGAATCAGAGAGTGCCTGACTGGCAAAGTGGTTTAAGCGCTTGCAGCAAAGTTACAGGGAGTGTCATGCCCCAGTTTACCCAGCTGTAAATGAGTACCTGACTCTGGTCTTGAGTTAGAGAAGTCAAAGGTACCCCACTTTATAAAGCTGGACCTAGTTCAGTGAAGCCTCTGACACCACTCCCCGAAGCAGTATCTGCACTGAGACTACCTGTACTTCACTTATAGAATCAGAAGACCACAATTTTTGTGTTCAATTATAAAACTGTTATACACTTTTACTGCAGTTACCTATTTATTCTTTTGGACAGGTCTTAAGTAGAACAGCTTGTTTTTTAAGCTATGAAAGAACTCCGTGTTAAAATGTCCTGAGTGACAGATGTAAATTTGATTGGAACAGAAAGTGGTAGCCTCATCTTGTTTCCAGGGATCTATGAGGACACGGACTAATATGAGGTTAAGCATGGGGCTCGCAACCTTAATATATGAAACTAACTGTGACTGACACCATCACTGCTAGAGCATTTGAATGCTCTGATGGAGCATTTGAATGCTCTGATGGAGCATTTGAATGCTCTGATGGAGCATTTGAATGCTCTGACGCAAGGGGTCCATCTGCAGTAGTGGTTCCGTAAGGAGTAAAGAGGGACAAGAAGAAGATGAAAGAGGAGCTTATCTATATTGTTTCATGTCATATTCTATGAGATAAGATTCATTCAGACTTTCAAAAACAAATAAATATACACACTATCATATCATGGACCCAGACATCTGATGGCCATTGTTTCACTAATTTAAAACACAACATCACCACCATTTTCCTTTGTGCTCCCTTACAGATCATGGAACCACCACTGTGTCTGGTCCCCTTGAAGGAAACCTGCACCAAGCATCCACATCCTCTTGCAGTGGTGGTTTCTGATGCAAATTGTTTAACATGATGAGCTTGCCAGCCTCATGGCTGAATATTCTGATTTCTATAAACAGAATCATGAATAATATTCCAGAGTAGGTCAACAGAATTTGGAATATTACTTCCAAAGTAAGTCAATAAGATCAGGATTGCGGTAAGTTAATACAGTCATTAATACCATTACGTGGTAATCAAAAGGTAAATCAACAGAATTTAATATTTCAATAGACCTTCTGCACATCACGTATGTTCTGAGGTAATTCACACTGCAATTGGGTCATTTTCCTTAAAAGTTAAGCATGCTATCTACACTATTTCAATATAAGAATACTGACCACAAGTACATACGTCAAATATAAGGTGGAATACGTACGAGTGATCTTGGAAGTGAAAGGTGAACCAGCAATGTGTTTGTCTGCAAACTTGACAGTGATCAGGTACTCCCCAGGTGCGGTGGGCAGGTAGGTAACTGTGCATGTTCCATCTTCATTGTCCTTGCACTGAATCTCTGTCTTTGATGGGCCTTCAATGGCCAGAGACAATCCACCTGATGAAACAAGGTAAGCAGCAGTGATTAACAAAGAGACACATGCTAGAATTATCTGTCAGGTTAACATAACAATTCAGACTGAAAATCATCATGTTCCTTTGCTCTTTTTGCGGAGCAAGGGTCCACTATTGTAGCTGCATCAAGCATTCACATGATCTTGTAGCAGTTGTTTCTGTGGTAATTTACATGATAAGGTTGCCAGCCCGATGCATAACCTCATATTAGTCAAGAGCCTGAGGGTGTAGTAGTTCTATTCTTCCTTTGCCTCTTCAGAAACCCCCCGAGGAACTACACATGGTAGAACTAAAATAAACAATGGAAAATAGGAGAGATTTTTTAAATAATTTAGATATTTTTGTTGCTCTCCTATTTTCCATTGTTTATTTTAGTTCTACCATGTGTAGTTCCTCGCAAGGTCTCTGAAGAGGCAAAGGAGAGATTTACAGCAACAAAAATCTCTAAAAGGAGCACACAAAATCAACAGCATTTAAGAGACATACATAAGAAGAAATCTTAGAATTCAGTGAGAACCAAAAAAAAACGTCTAATGCAAATATAACTAAATGCACAAGCATTAAAAATATCATTAATGAAACCAAATAAGGAAGACTGAGTTGGTTAATGCATGAACTAAAAATGCACAAAAACTGATGGAGCTCTACAGTGAAAAGAAGAACGTGAAGTTCAAGAGAAGAAGAGCTAAAGAAAGGAAGGAAATAAAACTGATGAAAACCTGGAATGATCAAGCCCAGCTCTCACACAAGACATATCAAAATAGAGAAAAATTTATAAGTGCCAAATGTATCAAGAGTTAGAAGAAATAAACAGGAAGAATAAAGTATATACACACACACACAAAAACAGATGAAATAAACCAAAGGTCAATAAGAAAAAAAAAAGCCATCTTAAAATCTAAACCTACAAGAGCCGCGGTAGTGCAGTGGGATGATAGTGCACTGGCTTCTGAGCTCAGTAGTCCACCGTTTGGTCCCCAGTTGAGGTGGGATTTTTTATACTGCAAAGACTCCGGGGTCAACCCACCCTCATGAATTGGGTACCACAGCAACTCTGGGAAGGTTAGAGGTGGCCGGCATGATGCTGACTACATTACCCCTCAAGAAAATATAGGCCTACCATATTCCCAATATACCTTAATGAGCATATAATGGGATCCTTTACCTTTACCTTACAAGAACTGTAGTAAAAGAAAGTGACCAACAGTGACAAAGAGGACCACAAAGGTTGTGGTTGCAGTAAATAACCTCAATGGATCAGAACACAGAAAGAGAAGGAGAAAAAAAAACACTATAAGAACATAAACAATATGTCACCACATACCTGCACCAGCGTTCTTAGTGTTGATGGTAAAGGCAGCTTGTTCATAAACCACACCATGACTGAGACCTGGGCCATACGCTGTCACATAGCCAGAGTCAATAGCCTCCACATGGAAGAAGAATGGACTTCCTGCAACAGAAACATATGTCAATGATCATAGTTCAACGTAACATGTTAGTCTTCAACAAGTCATGGTTTAGACTCAATGATTCAAAGCCTATCGACAATCAAAGTTATGATGTTTGACAATTATGATAAGCACGGAATGACCAAATGCATTTCTAATAATTCTGAACCAATTGATAACATGGTCAAAAGCAAGTCCAATTGCTTTTGACCTCCAACAAACATAAATAAAAACATATCCACTCACCTTCAACAAAATGACAAGTTTACACATTAATTTTAAATGATCGCACCACGAAATGCATATCCACTCACCATCAACAAACTGACCAGATGAACAAAACCATATCCTCTAACATTATAAAAACTGACCAGATGAACAAAACCATATCCTCTAACATTATAAAAACTGACCAGATGAACAAAACCATATCCTCTAACATTATAAAAACTGACCAGATAAACCAAATCCTATTCTTCTTTTACTATTCAGCTCCCCATAGAGCAAAGGTCCTTCGACAACCTTAAGCCAGGTCTTCCTGTCCCGTGCCATCAGCTCATGATCTTTCCATGTTCTCTTCATCCCTTTCATGTCAGTTTCCAGTTCTCTTTTCCATATGTTAAAATAATATCCCCCAACATTCAACAAACTGACCAGGTGAACAAAAGCACATTCACATATCTTCAACAAAATTAACTTAACATACCACCAAATGTATATCCACTGGGACCTAAGACGCGTCAACAGTGAGAAATGCAGTTAGCGACCCATAGCTAGACTGCTTGCATCAGGGTCAGCGAACCAGAGCTGACCAAGACCCTACTCCACCTCCAAGTGGTGGTCCTGGAAACAGGCTGCATCACTGCAGTCTGGCTGAGTAGGGATCTATGAGGGAAGGCTAATCCGGTCCCAAAAATGCTGTGCTGAAGTTGGATGTGTCGGCCAAAAGGCACAAATATCGCAGCTTCGCTGTAAACGGACACAACGCAACCACCGTCCTTTTCAGGACGAACGAAGAAGAAGATATCCACTCACATTCAACAAAATGACCACATGAACAAAAGCATATTTACTAACCCTCTCACACTATCGAAAGCATATTTACTAACCCTCTCATACTACTGAAGGCATATACCCACTTACCTGTAACCAGCTGGCAAGAAGTATAAAAGTGCATCAGCTGAGTTATTCTCAACTAGACCAAAAGATCTTTTACATTTGGACATGCCCCCTAATATAACTGTCAGATCACATGTCTAGGTTGAATAAGGCATGCCTCACCAAACTAAAACAGATGAAACACCCATTTAAATAACAAAAAACAAAAAATGCATCAACTCACCTTCAATCTCCTCATTATTGTACTGCATATGAAGTTCATGCAGCCCTACCTCAGAGGGCTGATATTTCACTGTCACTGTACCATCTTTGTTGTCCTCAATGTTAGGGTATGCCCGCTTCCCAGAAGGCATCACCACAGTGGCTGTGAAAAGTCAAAGTGCAACATATATATGACATCTTGAAATGCTGTCTACTATATGCAACTTCCAGCACTAAAACTCAATGGGATTCGTGATTCTCATTCAAGTCACCAAAGTTCATCCACCTTAACACTTTATCATCATCATCATCATCATCGCGTTTCAGAAATCCAGGCAATCAAGGTGGCAACTGAGAAACTGTTGAACACCAATCTCGGTCCACAGCCTGTGGTATTCCTGTCAGATGCAAGATCAGCACTCCAAGCACTTCAGTCCTGAAAATTGCCAGGTATACAAGCCCTACTTTCTGAACTGTGCAACCAGCGCAGGGTCACCATGCAATGGATACCGTCTCATTGTGGAATACCAGGAAACGAGAGAGCGGACCAACTGGCTAAAGAAGGTGCTGCAGACGAGCAACCGGATGTACCAGTTACGTACCATCAGAAGAAAAAGATGATCAAATCAATCAGAAAGCCACCAACACCAACGCAGGATGACTACCAAGCTATGAACAGATCAGAACAAATTGTCATTCTGCGCCTCAGAACAGGATACAACCGACTCCGCAGCCACATGTATACAAAATTCAAGATTGGCAATTCAGCCATGTGTACAGGCACCCCAGACTGCGGAGCACGTACTTCAAGATTGCCCCGAATATGATATATTGAGGCAAACCCACAGGCCCAGAGAAACAACACTGGAAGCAAAACTATACGGACCTCTGTATGAACTACAAAAGACAGTGAAGTTTATACAAGAAACAACATTGCAGATATAGACAATATATTTCAAGCCAATGAAAGAAGAAGAAGAATCATTGCATTTTGGCTCCCCAAGAAGCATAGGCCTTCAACAAATGTATGCCAACTCTTCCTGTCCCGTGCCATCAGCTCAAGGTCTTTCCATCTCTTCTTCATCCCCTTCATGTCTCTCTCTAGTTTTTATCACACTTTTTATATTCTTCATGTATCAAAGCTCATCCAACGTTATGTCCTCCAAGTAATTTTGCTTGGGACTACTTTAGCATGCTGCACATCAATTTTTGGTCAACATTATATCACGTTAACATTTAATTGATCTTTGAAGAATACATAATGTACTGTGCTAAATGGTGAATAAAATGATGTGATTGTTATGATTAAAATTCATAACAGGGGTGAAGTATATAGTTTTAGCTCAGCGTGGCTGTGTAACTCAAGAATTTAGAGATGACATAATATAATTATAGAAAGACAACGCTACAGTGATCTTTGGAGAATACATTTTGTGCTGTGCTAATAATGAAAAAAAAAAGTGATCATTGGAGAATACTGTGCTAAATGATGACATAAAATTTTGCGATCTCTCCACAAAACATAAATGTCTTGTGCTAAATAAATAAAATTATGACATGATGATTGCTGGCCAGAGAAGACAATCTGCCTCGTGATAGCTAATGCTATAAAGCTTAATGGGTGTTGAGTGGAGATCACAAACAGCATTCTCACCTGAAACAAAGTTAAAGATAGGGCCAACAGGTAGAGTGAAGTCCACTGGTTGAAACAAGCCTGATCCAGGTGCAGCACGCAATGTGTCAGTCTGGTCACTTCTCAATATCTCTTCAGTCACCTTAAACCAAAAATGAGAAACACATTTACAAAATTATTTTAACAAGGTGGAGGCAACAGTGGGAATACAAACACATTCTAACAAGGTGGAGGCAAAGGTGGAAATACATACTCATTCTAACAAGGTGGAGGCAAAGGAGGAAATACAAACTAATTCTAACATGGTGGAAGGAAAGGTGGGAAATACAAGCTCAATCTAACATGTTGGAAATAGACAAAATATAAACTTGAACCTAAGAAGCTAATGTACACACACACAAAAAGTGGCCTTGACCTCCAAACTCACCTGTGTGGACAGGTAAGCTTCATATTCTTCCTCCACAACAGCCTGATTAAAGACACAAAGGGGAAAAACTTGTCAAAATCATGCAAAAGAATTCAAACGTGAAAGGAAAGAAGACAGGTGATATAAACTTCATAACAATGCTTACATTGGTGGTCAGCTAACAGCACAGGTTTCTGATATAGAGATGTAGCACAGCAACTGTTTACTATTACCTTATGAAATAACTTGATAAAGTAACATTTCTTTAAAAGGGTATTTGTATGTGACCTAATTGCCTAGCACATCTATTTCTTGTGGGGTAACACGATGCTGCTCCGTGTCATACCGGGGGGGTGGGGTGTCTCTAAAGAGACAAAGAAAGAACAGGACTACTACTCCCTCCGGCATGCTCGTACAAGGCGACTAAAATGAGGTTGTACATGAGGCTGGCAACCTCATCATGTGAAGGAGGTTGCAAGTAGAGACCACTGCTACAGGAGCGTGTGAGTGCTCAGGTGCAGGCTGCAGTAGTGGCCGCATGCTCCATCAATCAATACCCTTTAGCTCCCCCGAGGAGCACAGGCCTTCAACAAACACAAGCCAAGTCTTCCTGTCCTGTGCCATCCACTCAAGTTCTTTCCATAGGGAGCACAAAAGAAAATGTTGAACACGATGGTGTTACCTGAACGTACTGTGTTTGAATATCCAAATGGGACCCAAAGATGCAGCAATAGAGAATGCAGTCAGCGACCCATAGCTTGACTGCTTGCATCAGGGTCAGCAAACCAGAGCTGACCAAGACCCTACTCCACCTACACGTGGTGGTCATGGAAACAGGCTGCATCACTGCAGTCTGGCTGAGAGAGTAAGGATCGAAGAGGGAAGGCAAACCCGGTCCCAAAAAATGCCGTGCTGAAGTCGGATGTGTCGGCCGAAAGGCGCAGATGTTACAGTACGCCTAACACTAACGCAAGTTTACACGTTAGTATTAGAAATAAAGTCTAACAGACCGAAGTACTTGAATAAGCAATGGTCAAAGTAAGATAACTCTTAGAAATTAATAGTAAGATAACTCTTAGAAATTATAGTTAGCTCCCCTTAATCAATAGGCGAAGCTAGGCATTGTTGACACTTGAGTGTGCGCAGAAAGCTTTGCACGGATAGTGCTTTTTTAACTGCAGATCCCTTGTTAGAAGTTGAGTACTATCCCTTTCTGCAAGTGTAACCTTTTCACACGACTAAGTCAAGATATTATGTTGGAAGAATTGTATAAGGTTTGTACATCTCGATCGCTTTTATGACATTATGATAACCTAACCATGAAGTTATATAGTGAAGTATCAGTAGAATCCACCATTGTTTACAACTGACATGGGACAGTATTTCATTGAGGCTGTCGTTTTATACAAGGAACAATGCTCTTTTTGATTGTGAACGCTCTGACCGTCAGTAGTCAGGTTATTGAGATGTGTCCATGATATGAACCTTATAGTCCAGTTGGACTTGTAAATAAAACTGATTGTTTATAAAACCAGTGAGTCATTTGGTTAATCATGTCGTAGTGGAAGGTATCAAGGAGAATAGATAACGTGACAGCCTGTGTGAGTAATAAGAACTTGGGTTGAATCATCTTTCATTCGGGTACCAACAGCTCTGGTGGTAACCAGTTACACTCGAGAGATTCCCATAACAATCACCAAAACCTACTCCCCTGTCACACAGATAACACAGCTCCGGCGTAAACAGACACAATGCAACCAACGTCCTTTTCAGGACGAACGAGGAAGAAGAAGAAGAAGAATATCCTAATGGCCTATGACTCCTTTCTTTTCTGTTCTGAAGTGTTTTCATCTTTTCCAGTTTTGCTGCTTACGGAGCACGTCACAAGAGACAACTAAATTGAGGCTGTGCATGGAGCTAGCAATCTCACCATATAAAACTAACAGCTACAAAAAGCATCACTGTAAGACCACATGAATGCTTTGGTGCAGGTTTCCTGCAAGAGGATCAGTGCAATGGTGGTTCCATGAAGTCCAACGTGTTGTGATCCAAATACTTATAATCTGCTTGTTGGTGGTGACTGTTTGTGACATCAGCTAGAAATGATTGATAGTCGTGGGTGTCAATGCTGTTTCTGTGCACTTGCAGCAATGAAGACATTGTAAGCTCACAGAAAGTTTCTTGAAGAGTTTACTTAAGAACCTCTCATAAAATAACACTTGCACAATCTGCCTGGTCTGCTAGGACTTCTTTGCCAAGTGGAAAAGAAAGAGCAATAATAAAAAAAAAAAACCTTGCTTCGGAGGCAAGACAGAATGATCAAAACAGACACGAAAAGAAGAAGAGAGGGAAGAAAACACAAATACAGAAAGAGAGAGGGACAGCATACAAAAAGTTCCTGCACTGTTTAACCAAGAAAAATGAAATACAGAGAGTTATGAAATCAAAAATAAAAAAAACTGCAAGACATAGGTGAAGAATGCATGACGAGCATCTTTAATCACAGCTGTAATCTTTGCTTCTTGTAGCTGTAAGTAAGAGCAACACTCAAGAAGGGGTAGGCAGAAAACCGGAGATTGAAATATGGAAAACAAGGAAAAAAGATGGAAAGAAACTGATGCAGAAATCCTAAAAGACGATCTGGACAAGGTCCAGCTAAAGATCATGTCCAAATGGGAAAAGAATTTTGATGAAGATGTGCTCAAAATTATAAATTTGATCTTAAATCCCATTATGGGACCGAAGACGCAGCAAAAGTGATGAATGCAGTCAGCGACCAATAGCTGACGGTCAGTGAACCAGAGCTGACCAAGACCCTTCTCTACCTCCAAGTGGTGGTCCTGGAAACAGGCTGCATTACTGCAGTCTGGCTGAGAGAGTAGGGATCGAAGAGGGAAAGCAAACCCTGTCCCAAAAAATGCCGTGCTGAAGTCGGATGTGTCGGCCGAAAGGCGCAAATATCGCAGCTTCGCTGTAAACAGACACAACGCAACCAACGTCCTTTTCAGGACAATGAGGAAGAAGAAAGCCCATTATGAGGTATATGAGTGGACTTTCCTGACTTCCGTTTGATTAGTATTTCAATTTTGCATCATGGTCTGTATAAATACTTACAATCATAGCCACTATGGCTTATTATAACCTGTGGCAAGATAGATCAGATTATAGTTCAAATGAACCAACTGACAGTAAAAAAGGTTATATTAGAATCCCTATTAATACTTACAATCATGGCCACTATAACACGCGATAAGACGTCAGATTATAACTTTAATGAACCAACTTCAGGGTTCATAGCAAATTTCTTCAAGCATTTTCCAGGCTTTTTCCAGGCTTTTTCCAGGTTTTTCCAGATCCAGCACGTGATTTTCAAGGATGGGAAACTCTAATATTTTCCTCATCTAATTTTCTCAGATATAATTATCACTTTGCTGATCAGCAATCCGGAGCATTACCGTCTCCCATTACCAAGGGTGTTTGCAGATTTCTTTAAAAGGAACTTTCTTATTTTTTAAAATTACTAAAAAAATTGAAAAACAGACATCTTTTCCAAGTTTTTAGTGAATTTGTTCAACATCAGCGCAATAAAATGTTAGTGACATGGATGGTAATGAATAAAATAAGCTTGACTGACGTATTGATTTAACGATTAACCACGTATATCAACATAAAAGGCTAATAAAATTGGAATAAAATGTTTAAAAAAAACTATTTTTCGTGTTTGTCTTTTTTGAATGTATTCTGCGTCTGTGGCATCTGACAATGAGTGTTTGTAAATGTTTGAGTAGTTAAGTACCTCTAGTTGGAGTCTGAGCTGCTTTTTTCATTAACTGGGGTTGAAGTTGTAGCTGTAGGCCTCTGCAAGAGTCTTTGTCAACGATCCACGTTGATAATCCTTGACTGTGTAATATAACTTGAAGCAGGGTATCAGGCATAGAGGTACATTGCAATCTGGGCAGTACATGCAAGTCTGGCTTCTGTTCCCTGCAGCCTTACACACTTTACAGTCTGGTTTGTACCTTGTCCTTTCATATTTATCAATGAAGTGGTGCTCAGTAAGTCGTGTTGTTGTGACCTGTGGTTTTGAAGGTGTCACATTGCGTCGAAGAATAGCAGGTTCAATAAGAGTCATACTGACATCCTGATCTTCGCTTTGATCTTTTTTTTGTAGAGTTGGCAGTGTTGTAGGTTATGTGCCCATTGACCAGGGCAGTTTCAACTAAGAAATAATATAAAAATAGGATCTGTGTGGGTAGGGGTAGCTTGCACCTAGTTGGCTGAAGTTTCCACACCTCACATACTTTTGCTGTATTTTTCTGCAAGCACTGGCTTCTGAATTGTTCTGCCCTAAAGAATTTGTCTTTCTAACTGTCTTGTTTATATTATCATTGGAGTGAACAGTGGATATAAGGTTAAATCTTTTCGTATCATGCCAGGTAACTGTCGGCATGCCTTATCTTCTGTCGCTCAAAACACAGGATGATTTGTCTTTTTCAATTTGAGTTGTTTTTTCTTCGGTGCTACAGGAAAATGCTTCCTATTTTCAGCTACTGTTCCAAATGCACCAATCTGAATTTCAGGTCTTGAAATAAAGCTGAAGGCTGAATAAAAACTACCACAGAAGAGAATATGTGCCTTGTTGCGTATGAAATTTGAATTAAAACTATGGTGACTTTTCACTGAAAAAAGAGTCCAAATAATCTCAGCAGAGACATGGTCCGCAACCAGACGATACGTCAAGGCCTAAAATCTCACCCGCTGCAGACCCAAATAGAACAGTCCCAACTAAGATAGTTTGGCCATGTCTGCAGAATGGGAGAAGATCGGCTACCACGACAAGCATGGGAAACAAAGAGCCAGGGATCCAGACCTCCAGGACGAACCAGAGTCCGCTGGAAGGACAACATTAGACAATCTTTGAAGGACCGAGGACTAGAATGGAACCAGGCCAGGAAGAAAACAGCTGATAGAATAGTCTGGCGCTCTCTCTTCCAAACCTCTACACCTCACGGTAGAAGGGGAACAACTAAGTAAATAGTATAATCTCAGCTCAGAGAGTTTCTTCCTTGGTCACAAATGATGTCACATCTGTAGGTCTCCTAGTAGTGTTAGATGTTTTTGACGTGTCCGAGGGAGTAGTGTTAGATAGTTTTGATGTTTCTGAGGGAAAAACTGCTCCTTAGGGTTGTGTTCTTTTCTGTTTAAAAAAAAAAAAAATGGAACACACAAATAACTTATAAGTAGGCCTAAGCTATGTATATTTACCAAGTCAAAGTTCTAAACGCATGAATAATATAGTCAAACAATATTTAACTAGAACAAAAGTTAATATATAGTAATTGGGAGGGTGAAGGTATGATGATATCCTTATAACACTTATGATAAGTGAAAATCTATTAAATACACTGACAAACAACATTTTTCTTTCTTATATAAGAATAAGTGTTCTTAGGTCAGTTTCTTGCGCTGATTTCAAATCTGAAATCCGTTTATCTCTATCACGTCGGGTTCTTAAGATATTTGTGAATAAATATATTTTTGGGAAACCGTTATTTGCTCCGTTTCATTTTTACTATATAACTTATTAAAAATTAATAAAAAGCAACATAATTCTACTTTTTATACTGCTAAAAGATGCATGTCATATGTTACGCGATTTTTCAAATAGTTACTGTATTTTGAAATAATTCTGAGCAAAATATGGCTTCTAGAAGTTGTAGAAATTCGGCTGATCTGTTCTGTTACGTGTGCGGATATTTTACCGATCGTGTTGACCAGAAAAACTTTACACCATTACTAAAGAAAGCATATGAACTTTATTTCGATTCGAAAGTTGATGATGCAAATAAATCTTGGAAGCCAAATGCAGTTTGTTCGATACATTGTTGGTTACGAAAATCGCCGAAGCATAAGTCGATGCCTTTTGGAGTGCCAGTAATATGGCGTGAACATACAAATCACACTACTGATTGTTACTTCTGCTTGACAAATATCCATGGTTTCACTTTTAAAACTAGAAAGTCTGTGGTTTATTCAAATATTGAATTGGTTTCGAAACCAGTGCCTCATGATCCAATCACGTGTCCGATCCAAGTACCACCAGAACATAATCCGTTGGACGTGAATGAACTATCAGAAAGTGATAGTTTACCTGCTTTAGAAACTAATTCTGACTCCGATTACATACCGGTGAATGATTCTTCTTCTTCCGTCCTTAGCCACCGACCGTCAACGCAGTCAGTGGCCATTACGCCTAGTGGCGTCTTAGGGCAACAGCAGATAGGTTTTCTTTGCCATTGTTTCCCATCACGCCTATTGGCGTCTTTAGGGCAACGGCAAATCAATCCATTTGCTGTTGTTTCCGTAATCGAAGTGACTGGCAAACGGGTGATCAGCCCGTTGGTCGGTGAATGATGGTGTTTACTTAATTAACCATTCAGGACTTTCAGATCTAATACCTGATCTCGCTCTTACCAAAGGACAAGCGGAATTACTCGGTTCGCGACTCAAAGAATGGAATCTTTTAGCGCGGAATACTCCGATATCTAAATTTCGTCATAGACACAGAGAACTTGTTCAAAATTTTGAGATGGATGGTGACATTTGCTATTGCAAAGATGTAAACGGTCATGAGCACATAGTCAACGAATGGCGATTTTTCATCGATTCTTCCAAGACTAGTCTAAAAGCCGTGTTATTGCATAACAGAAATTTATTTTCATCAATTCCAGTCGCCTACTCTGTTCATATGAAAGAAACTTATGACAATATGGCTATACGTTTGGAAAAAATAAAGTACAATGACTACCAATGGCGGATTTGTGGAGACCTAAGGTCATTGCAATTCTCACGGGCATGCAGACTGGGTATACTAAATTTTGTTGCTTCCGATGTGAATGGGACAGCCGCAACAGACAGGAACATTATGCAAGAAAGGTGTGGCCTATCCGGGATCGTATGCAGCTCGGGTATAAAAATGTAATACACGAGCCATTATTTAACAAAGACAGCTTCATTTTACCACTGTTACATATAAAGTTGGGGCTCATGAAGAATTTTGTAAAAGCGTTAGATAAAACGAGCAAAGCTTTCACTTATCTTCGAGAAAAGTTTCCGCAAGTTAGCGATGCAAAGATAAAGGAAGGTATCTTTGTAGGACCTCAGATTAGGAAAGTTATTGCAGACAAACAATTCGAGAACTTGTTACATGGTAGTGAACTTCGCGCATGGATGGCATTCAAATCGATTGTCGATAACTTTCTGGGAAATCACAAATCTGTTGACTATGTTGCATATTGTTAAGCAGTGCATAGATGCATACAGAATTATAGGCTGTAACATGTCCCTCAAAATCCATTTGCTCGATTCGCATCTTGACTTTTTCCCTGACAACCTTGGCGAATTCAGCGATGAACATGGAGAACGATTCCATCAAGATATCGCCGTAATGGAGTCACGTTTTCAAGGACGGTGGAGTGTGACCATGCTTGCCGATTATTGTTGGATGCTTCATCGCGATGTACCACATGCCATTCACCGACAAAAGTCGACTGCAAAGAAATTCAAGCCTACATAACTGTTATACTTCTTGTACGAATGATGTTGTAATACTGTATGCATTGTTAAAAAACTTCAATTGCGTTTTTCTAGAGATCCCGACCTGATAGAGAAAAACGGTTTGCAGATTTAAAAACAGCGCATTAAAATTGACCAGAAAAACATAGAAATGTTAGAGAAAGAAAAAAAAAGTTTTTTTTTGTTAGTCAGTGATATCTAACTGGAAACATCAGGCCTTTACACACACACACCCTCCCCATCTTTACTATTTTTGTTTGATTTTTTTTGTTGGGGTTTGTTTTGTTTTATCGTTTCTGTTTGTTTCGATTAAAAATTTTTTTATTTAAATTATTTTTTAAATTTTAAATAACATAGGTCTATGCACAAAATTGGTAATTTTCATTTATCCTAATTACAGTGATTTGACAGATGTGACGCCACTTTCATGTATCGGCAGTTATTCATGTTATCTGGAATTGAAAACATGTAGGCCTAGGCATATCCTAATTATAACCCTGCAGAGCAGAACGGCATATGTCTCTTCATCATAAATATAATGAAAAAGCATTCAAAATATATTTATTTCCCAAAAATGTGGTGGAATGAACAGTGGGACACGTCTGATAACAGGGTAGGCTATAGGATATGGAATCGCCATCAATTTCTATTCTTGACCATCTCAAACTGTGTCAAACATATTCTCGTAAGCAGTTGTAAACCAAGAAATTTCATTCAAACACTAATTTTGGCCATGGTTAAAAATAAAACTGTAAATAGGCCTACATTGTAAATTACGGCCGCAAATACAGTAGGCCTATCTATAAACCGCACTTAGCCTATGTAAATATGTTTTATAAATGAATTTATTACTTACCTCAGTTGAAATGAACGATTTAATACAACATGAATGCGTAGAGGCAAGTTCTTGGTGTTGTTTTTTTTTTTTTTTAAGTTTTGGCGAGGCGCGTCCCGTTCAACCTAGTCGGTTATATTAGGGCGCATATCCAAATATAAAAGGCCCTTAGGTCTGAGGTTATAAATACATTTTTTCTCAGTCGTGGGTTTTTGCTCTGCAGTGAATATGTGTAGTTATGTGTCCTTTCGTAGCAGTTAGGGTTAGGTTTAGTATTAGGGTTAGGATTTGGGTTAGCGTTAACCCTAATCCTAACCTTAATACTAAATCTAACCCTAACTGTTACGATACAAGACATAACTACACATATTCACTGCAGAGCAAAAACCCACGAGTAATAGGAAATTACCGCTTTCGAGTAACAACAGCGCGCTAAAAATAAATCTGCTTCACATCGTTAACGCAATTCGCCGAAAACGCAAATCGCCGAAAACACGAACCGCCGAAAACGTCTGGAAATGGATTTTGTGCCCAAAGGGAAGTAAAAATTCTGCGGTAACTGAAGTTTAACGAAAAATACCATCAATAACCGAAAAATGGAAAACTTCCGATTTTAAATATTTTTTCAAGGTCCGATGCGGGAAATTCAAGGCTGTTAGCCATTTTTCCAGGCTTTTCAAGGCCTGGAATTTTTTTTTTCGTTTTCCAGGTTTTTCAAGGTTTTTCAAGGTCGCTACGAACCCTGCAACTTACAGTAATAAAGGTTATATTTGAGTCTCTATGGATATTTACAATTATGGCCACCATGGCTCACCACAGCTTGTGGTTTGATCATAGCATGAACTTGACCAATCAGCACCACAAGATAAGGTAAAAAGATCCCGTTACACGTCCATTGAGAATATGGTGTTAGGCCCATATTTTCTAAACCATCGGCACACTAGGGGTGATCTGGTCAGCATCACGCCGGCTGCCGTAACCTTTCCAGAGTTGGACCGGTACCCAATTCATAAGGCTGGGTCGACCTCGGAGCCGTTTGCGGTCTAAAAAAATCCCACTTCAAATGGGGATCGAACCATGGACCACCGAGCTACAAAGCCAGTGCACTAACCACTGTGCTACCATGGCTCCAGTGCCGCAAACTAAAGGTTAAAAATAAATCCACAAATACAAAACACTACCAACATTACACCTGCCAAGGGTCTTACCTGTACAGTGTAGCTTCCGTTGGGAATCAGCTCCCCACCAAATTTGATCTCGATAGTGTACGGTCCTGGGAACTGGGGAGTGAAGGAGATGGAGAAGGTACCATCACCCTGGTCGACAATGTCAATGTCAATGTCGCTGCCACTCTGAGATCGGATGCGGCAGGTGACTTTTCCTACCCCGGCCTGAGAAGAATCCACCGTGATGACAGTCTCCTTACCAACTAGGATGGTGCGTTCATTGCCATCTAGTGGAAGAAAACAGAATGAGATATTTTGTGGAGGTACCATCATACCACATACAATTTTTATGCAAATTTAGCCATCAATGTTATTTATGCTTATTGTTTTATTGTTGATCAGAATCGAAATCATTGCACTCAGGGCAAACCCATAGGTGCTCAGTTTCCCTCAGCAAATGTTGAAGGGTATGAATTCTAATTGTTCCTGTTGTGCAGCAGTTGTACACACACCGGATGCAACCTCTCATACATCCATCCCTGCTGGTCTTATTGTTGATGTCACATTCCAGCAATCTTTGCCGTGATGATTCATCGATTGCAGTGTCAGTCGCTAATAGGGGATCATTAATTGCCCTCTCTCCCGTATCCATATCCAATGCGCATTCTATGGGTGCTCTTGAATCTAGTCTGTCAGCTCTTTCATTGCTGCGTACCCAAGGACAGTAGATTCACACCAGTTCCTGAAGATTTGATGCTTCTATGGCAATTTTCCATTCATGCCAGAGCCATCCACTTTGACCTTATTGTTTTAGCTTTAGTAAACAGTACTTTCTCTTTCTGCCATTATGAAAATTTAAAAAAAAAAAAGAAAACATTACAAAATCAGACACAAATGCAGCATTCCTATTGATTACTTCTTGTCTAACTTCTGTAACTTGGTTCTTGGTCTTAAGTTTTTCACACTGTTATAGCAAGGACTTTTTTTTGCATAGAATAGAAGGATTGAAATGGTGTGACAAAATCACCAATGTGAAACTGATGACAAAAACCAGAGAATTGCTAGTGGAGCAAGAGATGGAGAAGATAATGCTGGCGATAGATAGGGCAAACATTGAGGAAACCCGGTGATTGCATTACAAGGCAGTCCTTGTTCTGGAATCCACTCATAAGAGAGGCAGAGTCAGACCCAAAAAACATGGAAAAGAGAGCTGAAGACAGAAATGGAAATGACAGGGAAGACCATGAGCTGATGGCATGCAACAACAAGACCTGATGGCATGCAACAACAGGACCTGATGGCATGCAACAACAGGACCTGACATGAGTTTGCTGAAGGCCTATGCTCCTTGGGGAGCTGATGGTTAATAAAAAAGAATAGCTAGGACTTAGACAGGGAAAGAAAACAGAGAGATCAAACTGACAAATAAATAGGAATAATTCTTGATTCAAGGAAAAAAAAAAAAGGAATGTTTTTTTCTATAAATTCATGTGCAATTTTTTCAAGTGCTTACACCATCCTAAATATTTTCATCACAAACTTGTCAGTGAACAAATTACTAACTCTTTATACCTGTAATTCTGCACTTGCTAGCATCTCCAGTGGGTGTGGTCTTGACGTTGAAAGGCGATCCTGGCACATTTTGACCTCCATACTGAACAGTGACATCATACACTCCCAGATCCTCTGGAGTGTAGACCACATCATATGTGCCATCTGTCTTGTCTTGGATGGATGGACGGATGTATGTGTCATCAGGGCGCTAGGAAAGAGCATTGGTATTGATCAAATGTGACATGTTTTATCATGAAGCTGGAAACTAGCATCAGTAATGATCTTATGTGATAACTTAACTCTTGCTATCCCACGAGCAATATGGTACATTATTCTCCCAAGAGCCGCCTGGTATGTCAGTTTGGTCACACAAGATGGTGACCCAGAATCTGAAATGCTTGGGGACGGCAAAGTTTTGGTTTTCGGATGTCTTCTAAAGCAGCCCAAAATTTGCTCAAAGTAGCCCAAAAATTGATTCGAAAATCGCCCAAGTCAGCCGAAAAAACTTTTGATATTCATGTTAGGATTCTGGGTTACCGACCTGTAGTCAGATTCACTCATGCACTTTACACCATACATAATATAACCGTATTTGTGGGCGTATAACAAGAATTTTAATATATGAAAATATTCTGTTGACAATTTACAATGATTGTATGTACTTTGTGAAATATTTTCCTATAAATATATATATTTATTTACTGCTTCTTTTAAAACATTACCTGTGGAAAACAATTGGCATCCATTTTGGTATCTGGCTAATAGCTACGAGCAGTTTAAATGACAAGTAGTGGGGCATGTGTTCAATACAGCCTTAAATAAAAAAAAGAATTCAGAGACACAGTAGTAAAGGGTTAGGTTTAGGAATCCAAAATCTTACCCTCATCCTAACCATAACGATGTAGGCAATGTATCTGGGCTACACCAAACACATCCCATTGTTGTTCATTTAAACACCTAAAAAATGACTGGGACCGAGAAAGTAAAACAGTTTTTCACAATGGAATATATAGTGACCACAGGAAAGAATGAATGTAGGACAAAATAAGACAGAGGATGGGAAACAAAAGTGAAGATACTGAACAATTTAATACAAAGTTGCATGAAAAGTAGTCAACAACAGAATTAATAAACAGCACCCTGGACAGCAGGTTGTGGGGAGACATGATCACCTATACCAACTGGCAAGCTATATTCTCATATGAGCATCACACTGACAGAGCGATTAGAGCACTGGTCTTTCGCGGCAACAGGGTTCGATTCACATTTATCGACATGCTCCAGTCTACCCAGCTGTAAACGGGTACAACTTTGCTCTTGAGTTAAGGAAGAAAAAGGCAGCAAGGAAGGGAACTGGTTACTCCACCTCTCCACGCTGGACCTAGTATAGGGAAGTCTCTAACACTTCACTCCCCTACATCAGTATCAGCTATGGGAACATTTATATTCTCCCATGTATAAGTAATGACTAGCTGGCTTGTATTTCATTCATTCAATTCATCAACTTTCAACTCTCCAAGGTGCATAGGTCTTCAACACACTTATGCCAAGTCTTACTGTCCCATGCCACCCACCTCAAGCTCTATTCCATGTCTTCTTAACCCCCTTCATGTATATCAGCGGTGGCCAAACTACGGCCCGCGGGCCAGATCCGGCCCGCCAACCAGTTTTGACCGGCCCGCCAACCTGTTTTGGCCGGCCTCTTATTGTTGATTGAAGCCACACTCTTCACAATGAAATAACACACAAATGTATGTTTGAAATAAATAATTACATGGCATATTACAAATTACTTAACAAATTAAAACAACAGATTCATTATATTTTTTTTAACAGTAATTTCAGTCCGAAGACTGGTATACATGTCTTGGCAGATGTGCAGTACCGTAGTCTGCCGTTGCTTTCTGTACGTGACATGTAAAACTAAATTTCAGAACGTTATTTTTTAAGGATTTTATAGGTCTGGCCCTCTGGTGTTACCCTTTACCATAATCTGGCCCTCGGCCAACCTTAGCTTGGCCACCACTGATGTATATAAATACTCATTATCACTTCCCTGTTTTGCTCATTATGGAGCACAGAGTTAACAACGCAGATGTTCCCTTTTGCAGACAGTCTGCACCAAAGATTTCATATGCTTCCGCAGCAGTGGTTTATGTAGCAATTTGTTGTACATGATGGGAATGCCAGTCCCTTACACAATCATATGTCACCTGTTTCATTGTGACTGAAGGAGCTGCAGTCACAATTTTTCTTTTGTCTCCTCAGACAACTAAAGGAGCCATATGGAGCAAAAGGTAAGAAAAGAAAAAAGAGGTATTCCCATAGCAAAAACTACCACAGGGGAGTGAAGTGTTAGAGACTTCACCACATTAGGTCCAGATATTTTATAAGGTGGGGTGACCAATTCCCTTAACCGCCATCTTTGCCTTCCCTAACTCAAGGGCAGAGTCAGGTATCCATTTACAGCAGGGCAGACTGGAGCGTGATGCTACCAGGTTTTGATCCTGGTAACAGTGCCGACGGAGGAAAGCGCTCTAACCACTTAGCTAATCTAACGCTCAGAGCAAAAGGTACATACCAATTATTAACTGTTCAGAATTTCCAAATGTTTACATGCTAACTATTTGTACCTTCACAAAGACTTCAAGCTCAGCCGTGCCGGCCAGACGAGTGTCCACTTTAAAGGCTGCTGGCAGACTGGCAGGTGTGGTGCCAGAGACACCTGGGCCAGTCACCTTGACCTTGCTGGCATCAACTCCTGGAGCAGCATTCACACGGAATGGGCTGGCGATAAGAAACAAGTTATAATTTAACATGTATTTTTTTTCCACTAATGATCCGCTAATTTTGAAGTTCTTTATTCAATTTAATTCAACATTTTTCAGCTCTGCATGGAACTCAGATCCTTAACTAAAACATGCTAAACCTTCCTGTCCTGTGCCATATGTTCACTGTTTTTTCCGTGTCTTCTTTATCCCTGTCACGTCTGCCTCCAGTTCTCTTCTCCATGTGTTTCCTTTTTTGGTCTCCTCCTATTTCTATTACCCTGAGCATTCCAAAATAAAGATTGCCTTGTAATGCTATCAACTGGTTTTTCTTAATGTGTATCCTCTCAAATGCCAGTGCCGTCTCTTCCCCTCTTGTTCCTCTGGTGTTTATCTAGTTCTTATCATCAGTTCCTCAATTGTGATCTTGTCATGTCATTTCCATCCTTCTATTCTACACAAGCACCCATTTGTAAAAGCATGTATGTTTCTTGTGAAGATCTGTATACTCCTACATTAATATGTATATATTCTATCAGTCAGTTGCTGACTGAACCAGCCTTTTCTACATATGCAGCCACAACCAACAACAAGACTTTATAAATTCAGTCAAGTAATCTGCAACAGTATGAAACATCTGTCTCTAGTCTTACCTGCCAGGTACATTCTGATTGGCATACTTGACTTCCACCTGACAAGGTCCCTCAGCAGTAGGGATATAAGTAGCCTCATATACGTCATCATCCACTGTGACAATTTCGGCTTGACGTTTCGTACCTAAAACAGATAATGATTATCATATCAAGCAAGATACAGTGATTATCTTATCAAGCAAGATAAAGTGATTATCATATCAAGCAAGATACTGATTATCATATCAAGCAAGATACAGTGATTATCATATCAAGATACTAAAAGAAAACTGTCTTGTTTCTTATTTCATCATTTTCTTTGGCGTTCTCATTTTCTACTGGCTTATTCTTAATTGTGGCTTCACTTACTGTTGTTCCAGAACTCACCAGCTTTAATACTGTGTAAGACTACATTGTAAAAGAAATGGAAATGTCAGCCCTGATGTTCTCTTATATACAGACAGAGAGGCTAATATGGTGTGCATTAACTCTCAATAAAGAGCTGGTACTGCTAATATATCAGTACAGTATGTAAAAGTGTATGTATGTAATGTGGTGTGATGTGGTGTGGTGCATGTAATGTATGGTATGTACGTATGTATGTATATATGTATGTATGTATGTGGTAACAGCCCTCATTAAGGCTGTATGAATTTATGTAAATTTACTTTATGTAGATTCTAATGATTCTCCTATATGCCATGTTGTATTTTATTATATCATGTCAGTACATATCAATGTATTTTTTTGGAGAATAAAGACTGATATGTATGTATGTATGTATGTATGTAAAGATGGCTACAGAAATTAAGGATATCAGTGAAAGACGAAAATTAAACAAGTCTTTAAAATTTACATTTTATTTGAAAATTATATTAGTTTATGAAGCCACCGGAAAGAAACTATAGCTTCGTTATCAATGGCGACTGGATACTGTCACCCATCATCGAGAGTGGAAAGAATATAATTAAAAAAATATATATATATATATTTGCTGTCCTCTAGTGCTTTATTGCGTTAGACCAGCAGTAGGCAACCCAGCAAACACTGAGCTTTTTAAAGACTATCAGGATAAAATATATGTTTTCATATTTAGGAGTCTCTGGAATAAGTGCAGCCAATTTGTAACTTTTACCTTTGCTGGATGATCTGCTGCCTACAATTGCATCAACAGAGGATTTGAAAATTCAAGCTAAATGACAATATTTTACTGAACGTCAACTTTACTTCAAAGAGAAGACTGCGCTATCTTAATCAAACCACAAATAAAGATAATTTTAGTAAATTAGCGCACAGGCTTTCACTGGGAATACAGAAATTTTTTTTAAAAATCATTAATCCTTGGGATACTGTGCTTTTAAATGTTGACAGGAAAGGGCTATTCCAAAATTTATGTCGCTGAAACAGTCCTCCCCTTGTTTCCATCAATTAGATATCTAACAAACCATCCCTTGTGGTCGACTGATAGATCACGATTAACCAGTTGCCCATCCTGTGTTATAAATATCAACAGAAGTTGATAATCTCTGGAGTAGCCATATCACAATGAAACTACCATATCACAATGAAACTACTGTCACAATTACACAGACATTTCTGGCATATCTTTATGTAATCTGTTTTAATTCAAAAACCCATGACAGTCTCCTGGTGGACAGTGAAGGCTCACCTGTTTTGTCTGTGTAGGTGACCTCCAGTGGTGCTTCTCCTGCTTCAGATGCATCAACTGTGAACACAGCTGGAAGACCTGCCTTGACATTGGCACTTTCAAGGCCAGGACCATAGCACTTGACCTTGTCTGCGTTCACTGGGTTCTTGACTGGCACACGGAAGGGGCTGCCTGTTGACAAAGGAATTACCATTCATCTATTAAATGTAATACCTTGAATTTTTTCAGCTGTTTATGAATATTTTAAAAGACAACATCCCACTCTGTAAATTACTGATTTTAAATCATTACTTTCTTTGTTTTCCCCTAAGACAATACAAACTTCATGTCATTAAATAACAACAATTATTTAGGCTTCACTACACCTACAAGTCATCATCATCTGTTTCCTTTGTGCTCCTTGTGGAGCAAAGAGCCACCATTGTAGCTGGTCCCCCTTGCAGGAAGCCTGCTTCAAGCATGTCACATACTCTTGCAGTGGTGGTTTCTGTGATAATCTGTTGTATATGATGAGGCTGCCAGCCTCACGTATAACCTCATATCAGTCATCTCGTACGACATGTCTCAGGCAGTAGTAGTCCTATTCTTTGTCTCATCAGAGACCCCTTGGGAACTAGACGGGACAAATGGTGAACTGCCTAGTATCTTCTCACATTATTATTCTTTATCTTTTTCCGTCAAATTTGGCTGTTGTCACCATGTGTTGTAAACTTCCTCTTTCCAGAACATGCCTTACTTCTGAGCATGTTAAATGACATCATGACATAAATACCAGCTAACACAGAATCTGTTGTTAACACAGCAATGCCCCTCACAAGTAAAGTTCTTCTCACAGCAATATAAACTTACCAGGAATGTGCTGCTCATTAAATTTGACAGAAATATTATAAGGTCCAGCCGTTTTGGGTTCATAGACAACCTGGCATGTTCCGTTATGGTTATCCTGGCACTGCATAGGAGTCTCCACTGGACCCTCAATGCCCAAACCAAGTCCTCCCTTGCCGGCTCCCTTCAAGTCCACTGTAAACACAGCAGGCTGGTCTGTTAGAGCAGACTCAAGACCTGTAGGAACATGAGGAGGACCAATTAACAACAGGTGGAAATGTAACAGTGTATGACAGAATAGTAACCCACAAATGCATCTCACAACTGAAACGTTGCCTGTATAACATATTAAGGCCATGCCTATTTCTTTAACTGCATGCCCTGTTTAATCGGGGGGGCTCTAAGGAGACAAAGAAACATTGTGACTGCTGCTCCCCCAGGCAAGTCGTAAGAATAAACTAATGTGAAGCTCTACATGGGGTTGGCAACTTCATCATGTAAAAAACAAACTGCTTCAGAAACCACCATTGCAAAGGTATTTGAGTGCTCTGTTGCAGGATTCCTGCAAGGAGACCAATCGTAGTGGTGGTGACTCCATGCTCCATATGGAACAAATCTGGAAATGTTGATGATGACATACATCTAGGCCTGGGAATGGACAGATAGCAATTCTTCCCAAAACTGTGCTACAAATGTTCAAATCACATAAGGAGTTAATCTCTTCATTCATTTTTTGTTGTTGTCTCAGTAGTCTTATTATTTTCTTGTCCCATAAGAGACCACAGGAACTACACTGGGCAACACCTACAATGGTGACTCCATGCTCCATGTGGAGCAAAACTGGAAATGTTGATGATGAGATTCATCTAGGCCTGGGAATGGAGAGAGCAATTTTTCCTAAAACTGTGCTAGAAATGTTCAAATCATATAAGGAGTTAACCTATTCATTAATTTTGTTTGTCTCAATAGCCCTATTATTTTTTGGTCTCATGGGCAGCATGAGAAGTTGACCGGTCATGTACGACTTATCACACAAGCAAACATTAATATTCTGTACTGCGGCAATTCATGTGTTTGCTCAAAAAATAGATCAGTAATGAAAACCAAGGGCACTTATATTTCCTTACGCGCTGACTACAAAGTGGTTAAGTGCTTGCTTTCTCAAGGCAAAGTTATAAGGTTTAAAACCAGATGGTGTCACACACCAGTGTACCCAGCTTGAAATGGTTACCTGACTCTGCTGTGGAGTTAAAGAAGCCTAAGGCAGCAAGGAAGGGCACTGGTCGCCCCACCTCTAAAGTTCAGACCTAGGGAGATGAAGTCTCTAACACTGACCTCCCCCTTCCCACTCCCCCCAGCAGTATGTGCTATGCAAATACCTTTACCTGTTTTATTTCTTAATGAACTTTCATATCTACTGTGCCAAGCCTCTCATGTGTTGTGCTTACTAAGGAGGGTAAAGGTCAAGGATCCCATTACACGCCCATTGAGGCATATTGGGAATATGGTGTTAGGCCCATATTTTCTTGACCATCGGCACACTAGGGGTGATGTAGTCAGCATCACGCCGGCTGCCTTAACCTTCCCAGAAGTTGCTCTGGTACCCAGTTGGGGCTGGGTCGACCCAGGAGCCGTTTGCAGCCTAAAAAAAAATCCCACCTCATCTGGGGATCGAACCATAGACCACTGAGCTAGGAAGCCAGTGCACTAACCACTATGCTACCGCAGCTACTAAGACTGATGATGATTCTCCATCACTTTTCCTTCTTTGCCCCCCTTTTAAACTTTCGTTGACTGTGAAAAGTAGATATGGTTTTAGGGCAAAGAAAAGACCTTAAATGCCAGATGGATAGACAACATCATCGACATCCTACAATAATAACATGGGCTCACATCAACCATGAAGCTTCACAAGAGTGGACCGAAAATCGTGTAAACAAAGTAAAGTAAGAACACATGGAAAAGAGAACTGGAGAGAGAGACATGAAGGGGGTGAAGAAGACATGGAAAGAGCTGATGGCACGGGACAGGAAGACTTGAGATAAGTTTGTTTAAGGTCTAGACTCCTTTGAGAGTTGAAAGAATCAAGTAAAATAAACTGACTGTGACTGTTTAATACTGTTTTCTTTTAACTTATTGCAACCAATTTCTTGTTCAAGTACCATGCCTAGTAGCGTAGGAGATCATGTCTCTCCACAACTTCCTGTCTCCAGTACAATTTATCAATTCTATTGTTGACTTCTTTCCATTCAACTGATTTATGTCATGAGAAAAAAATTTACAGGATCACCCATTCAATTTATTTTAAGTAGTATAGGTTTTATTTTATTTTTTTTTTATTTTTTTTTTTTCTTAACCAGCGGCACTTAGGCTATCAGCCCTTCGGCCCAATGACATGTCATTGCGAGGCTGGGGAACCTGAGGACTTTCCTTCCAACCCGGTCAGGAGCTTCGCTCCTTCCCATCCACAGAGGGTTTATCACAGGAGCCGTTCCGGTTATTCAGTCAAATTTCCGGCCGTAAACATTTCTTCAAACGCCGACGCCCGGGTTTGAACCATGAACACCTGGTCGCCAGTACAACGCCGTAGCCATTACACCAGCGCGGCTCCCGTATAGGTTTTATAAAATGGGATGGCATTTAGGTGATAAATAAAGAAGCATATACCTGGGCCATAAGCCTTGACTTTGCTGGCATCACTTCCAGGTTTGGCAGTCACAGTGAGTGGAGACTCAGGGATAGGCAGGTCCTCATAGGTGACATCAATCTGTTGGGGCCCTGTAACAAGCACAGACAAAAATAAATCAAGAGTATAAAGATCAGAGAAATCATCAATCATCATCCTTCAGCTTCCCCAAGCAGCACATGCTTTCAACAAATTTATTTCAGGTTCTCCTGTCCCTTGCCATCTGCTCAACATCTTTTTTATCCCTTTCATTTCTGTTTCCAGTGCTCTTCTCCGTGTGTTTTCTTTATCTCCCTCTACTTCTTTTACCCTGGGGGAATTCTAGATCAAGGACTGTCTTGTACTGCTATCAACAGGTTTTTCTCAGTGTGTGTGTGCCCTACCCATCGCCAGTATCTTTTTCTCGTCTCGTGTTCCACTGGCACCTGTATGGGTTCCTATCATCAGTTCCACATTGATGATCTTATCATATCATTTCAATCCTTCTATCCTAAACAGTGGAGGCTAAGATGCAAAGCATGAACCAGAGTTGGGGTAAGGCACGAAGGATGGCCACCGACCGAGAAAAATGGGGACAGTTTGTTGCTACCATAAAAGATGCCATTAGGCGTGATGGCCACTGACTGCTTTGTCAGTCAGGAGCTAAGGATCCAAGAAGAAGTAGATCTTAAACAGGCACCTATTTTTGAAAGTCTGAAACTTCTTGGTTGTTGTTTTTTGGTTGGTCTTGTTCTGGAATCCCCAGAGTGAGAGACAAAGAGGGAGAACAGAACTGGTGGCAGAAATGAAAAGGAAGACAAGGAAAAGCCTAGAACTGACAGCATGGGGCAGGAGGACTCGGCGTGAGTTTCTTGAAGGCCTGTGCTCCTTGGGGAGCTGAAGGACAATGATGATGATGATGATAAGGAAGATGATGATGACGATAAGAGCAATACGACAAAATAAACATTATAATACTCTTAACTTCAACAGTTTAAAATTACAAGTGAATTAAACATTCATTCCATAGCTTGTTTCTAAAACAAAGATAGTATCCGTGAGATGTCACTTTCCCTGACCACTCCCCGTCATCACTATTAATTCAAATATACCTACATATTACACTGAACTCTCACCTTCTTCAAATGGTGTGTAGAGCACACTATAGGTACCATCTCCATTGTTCTTCACTAGTGTATCAGTCCTCTTGCCGCTAGGGCCGGTAACAATGGCCTTGACTTTGCCCTGAGCTGTGGGAGACACTGACTTTGCATCGACCGTGAACTCATTGGGGCATTCCAGGAACACTCCTGGGGAGAAAGTTAACATAAATAATTCAGCAATGGAAGATCAAAGGAAGCAATGCAAAATAATGGAAAAGTTGTGAACAACTATTACAACAGTGAACCTTACTTGATTTTTATCCCCTGGCATTTCGCCATGCACAAATGATTTTTTTAAAACTTGCAACAACAAAAAAAACATAGTTTCTGTAAATTAATACTTCTTTTTGTTAATACTAGTATTTCTTACTGACAGAAAACGTCATAATATACTTTTAAGTGAAACAGCAGTTTTCAGCTAAATATGCCAATTATCACTTGTTAGGATCAATCAGCTGATTCATACACAGCAGGCCACTTCAAAACATCAATACAAACATAAGGAATCAACTCAAGAACATTCATTACTCCAAATTACTTTCCCTTGTTCTGTTAAATAAAGCCAACCAAAATGGCTACATAATTAGATCATTTACAATGTATTATTGCATAACACACGAGGTTAAATACAGCAGTAGCAAAACATACAACACACTACAGACGTACACCTTATCTTTCTATAATATGAACTGCAACATGCTAGACTTCAATGGTTAGGAATAAAAAACACCTTTAATAAAACATGCAACAAAGCAACTTCCGTAGCAATACCTGAACCGTGAATCCTATACCAGTCATAGTAAAAGAAAAACATGCTTTCACGTCATGCTCAAAATAAATTACGGTTAAGGCAGTCCCATAGTTGATACTGCCACAGGAGAATGAAGTGTTACAGACTTCACCATAATAGGCCCAGCTTTATGAGGTGGGGGATGAACAGTTCCCTTCCTCGCTGATTTTGCCTTCCTCAACTCATAAGCAGAGTCAGGTACCCCTTTACAACTGGGTAGAGTGGAGCGCAATGCTACTAGATTTTTTTACCCCGCAACTCAGTAACTATGCCGCAAGGAAAAGTGTTATAACCAATCAGCCAATTAGACTCAATGTCATGCCTGGTGAGTTATAAGTTCAATAAATTTAGCTTCAACCACTAAATTCACATGCTTCTTACTTGATAGGCTAAAGAAAAATAATTTTTAACAAAAGAATAACTCATAATGAAAATGTTAATAATTAAATGAAAACAAGTGCTTGCAAACATGGTCCTGAAAGGTGCTTGTGTCAAAGTTAGGTGGCATTCACAGACCAAAACAAAAAAAATGGACATCAAGTCACTATCTGGGTGCAGGTGGAAAATCATTCTGTGAGTAATGCAGGGACCTATATCCAGTCATATGACAATAAAATCCATGCTCTGGGAGGTTTACCCTCAGGGTTCAAGCCTGATCCGTAAGCACGAATGCCACTGACATCCAGACCAGGTGCGCTTGGCTGAATGTTGGCCTTGAAGGGAGAGTCTGGGATAGGTCGGTCTCCATAGGTAACATTGACAGTGTAGTTACCAGTTACAGGTGGGACATAGCTGACCTCATAAGTTCCATCTTTATTGTTTTTGATTTCAATGGGTGATTCTGTAGGTCCTTCCACAGTCACTCCAAGACCTCCTGGTGTTTTCTCTTCTCTTGTGTCAACAGTAAACACAGCAGGCTTGTTAGCCTCACCTCCGGTCAAGCCAGGCCCATAAGCCTTGACATTAGGTGGACCCAAGACAGCATCAACCTGGAAAGGCGAATCAGGCACAGGCACTCCTCCATAGGTGACCTGCACCTGATGGGGACCGGGCTCAAGCAGAGCAAACGTGGCCTTAGCACCGTCATCAGTTGCAGTGGTTGGAACTTCAATAACTTTGTTGGTTGGTGAAACAATCTTGACACTGGTCTCTGCTTTAGGCAGATCTTTAGAGATGACACTGATTTCCCTGGGCTGTCCGATGGGCACAGCTATAATAGTGGATCAGTAATCAATTAAGAATTTACTTGAGAGTTTGTTGTGAATAAAATGCACTTTCACTTTCTTTGCAAATGTGAACGGTGGTTTGGTTTTGATAGAGAAAAAGAATGTAGAAAAATGGTTTGAGAGGTATGGATGGGTTTGGTTACAGATTATTTGTCGTTGATGAAGGGAGATAAGATGTGTAAGATTAGGCTTTGTCTTAAGGGAAATAACTTAGAATTAAGTCCCTTACAGGTTTGAGTGAGTTGAGAAAAAAAATTATGCACGAGAAAGTCGAGATGGGTAAACACATGTTAGGCGTGAACGAAGAATGTTGGAACGGGGTTTTGACGGAGTCTGGTTTGAGACGCGCTAGGTGGAAGCAGGGAAAGGTGTTGCTCTCAAGTGTGTAGTTAGATATTGAACGTACAGCGTAAGATTTTATATTGTTGTATAAGATATATTCGGAGCACCAAAGTGTGTGTGTAAGAAAAAGTGTATTTCATATGAAGAAACAAAACCAGGTACGTTTTGACATTTTGATTGATAACTAGCGTATGTAGCTCAGCAGACAGGTCTGAGCAGAGGACAGTAAACAGATGAAATCTTGGAAAAAGTGACAGCCCTGGCGGTTAAGGCCAGTTTCTCGTATAGAGATATAACAAGAAACATGGGAAAAGAAACATAAAATAAATAAGCAGTACAGAAGAACGACAGGAAGTTCTGTCTGAATAAATATATGACAGGTTCTATAGCTCGGACAAGTAATAGTAAGAAGACAAGCAAATGTATGTGAAAAATGGATACTGAGATTGTTTGAAACTGAAGATTGTATTTTGCAAGACTGCCAACCTTGAAGAGAAAGGTTGGGCATACCATTTTTACTCAGTTATCAACGTATGTTAATAAAGTTCCACCATTGATATTTTCACTGCTGTTTTTGAGTGGTATCGATTGATCAACAGTGGGTATGAAGAAAAAGTAGAGTCAGTCTGAGTGAAGGAAGTTTCTAGTATTTACTTTACAACACACTATCTACTGAAAGGGCAGTGGTCCGAAATCTGGTCACGGGCACCATCCTGCACCTGTAGCCGTGAGTCGTATTGCAAGATTCGGACCACTGCCCTTTCAGTAGATAGTGTGTTGTAAAGTAAATACTAGAAACTTCCTTCACTCAGACTGACTCTACTTTTTCTTCATACCCACTGTTGATCAATCGATACCACTCAAAAACAGCAGTGAAAATATCAATGGTAGAACTTTATTAACATACGTTGATAACTGAGTAAAAATGGTATGCCCAACCTTTCTCTTCAAGGTTGGCAGTCTTGCAAAATACAATCTTCAGTTTCAAACAATCTCAGTATCCATTTTTCACATACATTTGCTTGTCTTCTTACTATTACTTGTCCCAGCTATAGAACCTGTCATATATTTATTCAGACAGAACTTCCTGTCGTTCTTCTGTACTGCTTATTTATTTTATGTTTCTTTTCCCATGTTTCTTGTTATATCTCTATACGAGAAACTGGCCTTAACCGCCAGGGCTGTCACTTTTTCCAAGATTTCATCTGTTTACTGTCCTCTGGTCAGACCTGTCTGCTGAGCTACATACGCTAGTTATCAATCAAAATGTCAAAACGTACCTGGTTTTGTTTCTTCATATGAAATACACTTTTTCTTACACACACACTTTGGTGCTCCGAATATATCTTATACAACAATATAAAATCTTACGCTGTACGTTCAATATCTAACTACACACTTGAGAGCAACACCTTTCCCTGCTTCCGCCTAGCGCATCTCAAACCAGACTCCGTCAAAACCCCGTTCCAACATTCTTCGTTCACGCCTAACATGTGTTTACCCATCTCGACTTTCTCGTGCATAATTTTTTTTCTCAACTCACTCAAACCTGTAAGGGACTTAATTCTAAGTTATTTCCCTTAAGACAAAGCCTAATCTTACACATCTTATCTCCCTTCATCAACGACAAATAATCTGTAACCAAACCCATCCATACCTCTCAAACCATTTTTCTACATTCTTTTTCTCTATCAAAACCAAACCACCGTTCACACAAACATGGCCATCATCATCTTTTTCCTCTGTGCTCTTGACGGAGCATGGAGCCACTACTGCAGCTGGTCCCCTCACTGGAAGCCTGCACCAAGCATTCACAGGTTCTTACAGCAGTGGTTCCTGAGGCAATTTGAAGTTGCCAGCCCCATGCACAACATCATATTAGCCACCTTGTACGGCATGCCTGAAGGTCCACTCAGGTACTATTCTTTCTTTGTTTCTTCAGAGACCTTCAGTAACTACACATGGCCAAATTTACGGCCATACGTCAAAAATTTATATGACCAAAACGCATGAGCTGTGGATAATTTTCTGTAGTATTGAATGTGTATCTTAATAACATTAGCTGTTCAGAACGTAGCACAAAGATAAAAATAAAACAGAAAAAAACCAAACTTGAAATTCTAGCAATAGGATAAAAATAAAACAGAAAAAAACCAAACGTGAAATTCTAGCAATAAGATAAAAATAAAACAGAAAAAACCAAACTTGAAATTCTAGCAATAAGATAAAATCAAGATATGGTAGGTGGTAATATTAAATGAAAATAAGAAGAACAGCTCAAATGTCTTGGCACCTGTCAATCTCAGATAAAAATTACACTGAGAAGCTGAAACCAGAATGCAGTAAACCAGTTGTTGTTTCTTCTTCTTCTTCCTTCCTCGTTCGTCCTGAAAAGGACGTTGGTTGCGTTGTCTGTTTACAGCGGAGCTGCGATATCTGCGCCATTCGGCCGGCACATCCGACTTCAGCACAGCATTTTTTGGGACCAGGGTTGCTTTCCCTCTTCAATCCCTCCTCTCTCAGCCAGACTGCAGTGATGCAGCCTGTTTCCAGGACCACCTAGGTTTAATATTAAGTAATAATTAGTATATTCTTACCAAATCTTTGATATGGTCTCTGATGAAAACCTAAGAAGAGCCATTATTGTTATCAAGAGAGAATGAGAAATGATGATTTTAAAAAAAATTGTAGGAATCTGGATCCAATAAACAGAGAGACAGAAAATTATGTGGTTTGACCACCTCATTAGAATAGAGCTCAATCAATTACCACTACACGCCTACAATAGTAGAAGATCTGGTTTCAGGGCACTGGGAAGACCAAGAGGCAGATGGGTAGACAATATTACAGACATCCTACAATAGCAGAAGATCTGGTTTCAGGGCACTGGGAAGACCAAGAGGCAGATGGGTAGACAATATTACAGACATCCTACAATAGCCACAGGCTCACAGCAGCTGGTGCGACATACTTGGCGCAAGAATGAAAACTTCAGCTCCCAACTACACTTCACGGCAACAGTGGACCGAAAAAAGTCAAAGTAAGTAAGTACTGACATCCTGGATTTTTTTGGTGTCGGTGTTACTTAAGAATGTCACTCAGGAATAACACTTAAGAATTTCTTTTCATTATTTAGCTCTTAACCTAATTTCCAACTGATATAGGGTAACAAAAGATAAGAAAATGTTAACTTACTTTTCTCCAGTCCAATAACTTTGACTTTGCTGACATCAATATGAGCCTCAACATTGACCTTAATGGGGCTCTGAGGCACCTCTTTGTTAGCAAAGTACACTAATGCTGTGTACTGGCCAGGGCGCTTTGGCTCATACTTGACTGTGAAGGTACCATCCTGGTTGTCAATGGTCTCAACTGGAACATCCACTCCATGTTCATCAGTTAGACCCACGGCAACATCACCTAAAAGCAATAAAATACGAGAAAGGTGTAATGCTGAAAGTAGATATACAAACCGTGACAGGAATATCTACATATAAAAGGCAATGTCTGTCTGTATGACTAATCTTTATATATCAGGTTTTGACCTACTGACACAAAACTTTGCAGAGTTACTCCTTACAATAGCCCGGGTAACGTCACAAAAAGTTATGGTGCAGCAAAAAGTTGCCAATGTGACAGAAAAACATTATTGAAAATATTCATGTAGTTTTAATGAACATGAATGGGACATAATCTGTTGACCTTTCTGCCAAGGGAAGTAGTCAAAACATAAAAAACATTAATGAATATATGAGAATATATGTTTTACAAAATACTTAAAAATTATCACTGTTACCCTGATATTGATATTTATTTGAATATTTTATTTATTTAAATGAGTATTAATAGTAATATGCAATCTTGAAGTAGTTAACTTTAAAAAAGTAGATTTTTATACAAAATAACGATGTGATAAATTGTAACACAACTGCACTGATTGCTTACTTGATCCCAATGTCTATTACAATCAGACATAAGGTGAAAGACTCGCCCCAGATACATACAGATTAACCAAAGAAACCATCCAGTGAAAATTAAAAACATACTAACTTAGAAAATAGCATATTTTAGAACTTCTTTTAAAAACCATGTTGAACTATAACTACAAAAGAAAAAATACCGACTAGAGATAATATAGTATAAAATAAATACAAACAAAAACATATTACAATAAAGGAAACACGTCCTGATATAACCAACAACTCCATGTACATGGTAGATGGTTGAAAGGGGCGTGCTACAAAGAAAAGTAGCAAACACATTAATATAAAAAAAAAAAAAAATAATCAGACATACATACAACCAACAAATTTAGCACCCAGGTAAACAGTCCAAGCCTCACCATTACAAAAGGGAGTTATGAATAGTACGTGAAAATATTGTTTTCTGTTGTTCAGTTATTGTGTATACATCTGACTTAGAAGAACTGCAAACAAAATACTCAAGTCAGACACACTTAGAGAAGTTGAAGACATCTGCGACATAGGGACTGAAAGGCCATGATGAAGCAGTTTTTATGTAAGCAACTTCCAGGAGTAACAACTTATTCCTGCAACTTATTAGTCTTGATTTTAACAAATATGATTACTTTATAATGAAGAAGTATTCATTACAAGGAAATATTCAGTCTTTACTCCCTTCTCAACACCAGGTCCATACACCTTGACTTTAGAAGGATTACTGGGCTCTGACACATAAACCTGAAGTGATTGAAACATAATAACACTGTTGACTTGTGCAAATAGAGAACTGATGACAAGAACCAGCCAACGTGCCAGTGGAACAACAGATGAGAAGAAGATGCTGAAGATAGATAGGACCACACATTGAGGAAGCCTGTTGATAGCATTAACAGGCAGTCCTTGTTCTCGAATTCCCAGCACAAGAGAGACAGAGGGAGACCATGGAACACATGGAGAAGAGAACTAGATACAGACATGAAGGGGATGAAGAAGACATGGAAATACCTTGGGTTGATGGCACAGGACAGGTAGAATTGGCGTAAGTTTGTTGAAGGCCTATGAGCCTTGCGGGAGCTAAAGGATGATGATGATTATTGTTATAGGTTAAACCTGCAAATTTTAACTGAAACCCTCCAATTATTTTTGATAATTGCATTTTACCATAGCTTCACCCCTTAAACAGAGATCTTGAAAAAACCTTGCCTCAGTAAAAGTTTGAAACAGGCATCCTGGGTATGATTACTCAACAGTTTAACTTACCCTGAAAGGTGCGTTCGGGATCATGACTCCGCCGTATGAAATGATTACTGTGTGCTTGACACTCTTTGTAGCAATGTAGCGGCAGTTGTAGGTGCCGTTGCCATTGTCATGAACCTGAAGGAGACCAAGAAGTATAACATAACTACATATAAGCATAAACAACATCTGGAAGTCCTCTCAATACAGCACAAGCACAAAATTAAAATTATATCAGAGCTGTGTGCTCTCTGTGCTTCTCTATGGTGCGGAATACTGGACAGTTACAGAGAAGGAAATGTCGAAATTGTCCTCTTTTCACACAACATGCCTAAGAAAAATTCACCGCATCTTTTGGCCGAATACCATCACCAACAAAGATCTGCTTACTCAGAGCAAGGAGGACATGCACACCATTATAGCTGGCAGACGCTGGAGCTGGGTTGGCCATGTCCTCAGAAGAGACCCCGATGCCATCACAAGAACAGCTATGCTTTGGACCCCTGAAGGAAAACGAAAGAGAGGCCGACCAAAAACAACCTGGCGGAGGACTGTGGAGGCTGAGATGCAAAGAATGAACCAGATTTGGGGCACTGTACGAAGGATGGCCACCGATCGAGCAAAGTGGGATCAATTTGTTGTTGCCCTACAAGACGCCACTAGGCGTGATGGCCACTGACTGCTTTGACGGTCGGTGGTTAAGGATCTAAGAAGAAGAAGACACATAAGCATAATGGTCTGTCAGATTTATACCAATGTTATAATACTTAGGAAGCAAACAATTTTATTTATTTTTTATTTAAGAAGCAAACAAAAGTATAAATAATTACGGTTATAAAATAAGTATAGCTATGTGTTATAACACTTAGAAATAATGCATTTTTATGAATATTTGAAGGGAAAAAAATTAATAAAAGCACAAACAATCCTGGAAATATCAAAAACATTTAGTCAAAATGACAAAAATAAAATGACTTGTACATTTGTACTCCTACTCAGATGGTATCTTTGATCTGGAAGTTTTTCATATTGTAGAATGGTTTCTTGTATCTTTCAGAAAGAAAAACAGGAAGTAACATGGAAGGTCAAGGTAAGAAACCAGGAATTCCTAGACCAAACAACATAAGGAGCACAGACCTTGAGATCAAATGAAAGAGATGGAGATGGATTAGTCACACACAACATACCAAAAAGACACTAGGAAATAGACAGGATTTTACAGCGGCATAAAAGTAGAAGCATGGGTACATTGAAATAAATCTCTGAGATAGAACTTTTGAGAGAAAGAAATATAAAATATGAGCTAAAGGTTGGACAAGGTGGATAATGAATTTTTATCTCTGCCTCATTCACTTGAGCATGATGAGGCCTGATAAACGTTTTTTTCATGGTTCATCCTCTTCCTTCTATTTTCCTTTACCCTTGCCTGTAGTTAGTATTTAGATATTTCAATTAAAAATAAATCAGAATTAGAAATTTATATCCCTATGTGAGGTTGTCCCAACGGGCTGATCACCCGTTTGCCAGTCACTTTGATTACGGAAACAACAGCAAACGGATTGATTTGTCGTTGCCCTAAAGACGCCATTAGGCGTGATGGGAACAACGGCAAAGAAAATCTATTCGCTGTTGCCCTTAAGACGCCACTAGGCGTAATGGCCACTGACTGCTTTGCCAGTCGTTGGCTAAGGACGGAAGAAGAAGAAGATGTGAGGTTGTGTATGAGGCTGGCAACTTCACCATTTAAAACTAATTGCTTCAGAAACCACCACCGCAAGAGAGCACAAAGTGATGTAAGAACAGGGAGGAGGTTCCTTCAGATCTGAATGTCAAGTACCTAACAAATATGTCACCACATTAATTTCATACATCACATTTGACACCAAACTGGTTACCTCCACTTCAACAGGGTTGTAGTCCACATCAATACAACTAATGTACAATGGAGCCTTGCCTCCAGTTGAACGAGTGTCCACCGTGAACTCTGCCCACTTGTTGGGTGCCACACCTGTCTTCTCCAGACCTGGTCCTTTGGCAATCACCTGGGAAGTATACAGAAATGTAAATTTTGAATCATATTTATGCATTTATTAAATGACTTGCAAAGTGTGCATGTCATCATTAGCTTTACACTTTTGGAAATTACTGGAAAAATTATTTTTAAAACAAACCTATATAGCACCTTAATTTAAATTACTGATATATATCACATAAGCAGTGACTGATTGGCTATGTGTTTTCTGTGCTTCCTCTCTCAGCACAGTTACTGGGTTTCGGGATCGAAACTTGGTAGCATCATGCTTTGATCTACCCAGCTGTAAATGGGTACCTGACTCTGCTCAAGTTAGGGAAGGCAAAGGCAGTGAGGACGGGAACTGGTCCCCCTACCTCATAAAAAAGCTGGACCTAGTATTGTGAAGTCTCTAACACTTCTCTCCTATGGCAGTATCAACAGCTTGATCTCCATTTAACTGTGCCCAAGCTTGTGCCCTGGAGAGGACACTAGAGCTTCACCCTAGGGTGTCAGCACAACACGGTAAGTATCAGTTACCGGTTATAAGCATCTTGTCCAATCAGCAACAGAACAGTTGAGCAACCATAGATGAGGTTCAAAGATGTGTGCAAGAGAGACATGAAGGTCCTGGACATAAATCCAGCAACATGGGAGGATGAAGCTGCCGATCGTACCAAGTGACGATGATCCCTATAGCACCACCTTAGATTGGGGGAAAAGAAGCTCTCACAACAAGTAGAAGAGAAAAGAACACACCGAAAGCAACATCAGGAACAAAAGCCTCTAAGGGCTATCACCTCAGGGGCGCATTCCCATAGTCAGTCATGATTGAAGGGGCTACTATACTATACAATGGCAGTATATGCTATGGGATTATCTATACCTTTTTTATATCTCATAACTAAATATTCTCCTACATGGTCTGCTAAGTGATAAGATCAATATCATGCTGGGCACTGAACAAATGAAGAGTAGAAAATAACATGCTGGAAAATGACCCACTTCATTATGTCAGCAATGTAAGAAATGACAGAAAGAATGAACCCAAAGAAACACCCCTACAAGGTTCTCTTTAGACTAGTAAATTATAGAGTGATATCCCTTTTTAATATTAGCACCCCAAGGGAGGTTACTATTAATCCTTTTCAGTGACCACATAATTTACTAAAGAGAATTTTTACCCCGACAAGACCTAGAAATGATACTTATATTTTTACAGCACTGACTGACTGACAAACTAAATTAATCTTCAGCCTTAATGGTTACCAACCTTGCTAGCATTGAATGCCTGAGCAGGAATGATTTCGGCCATGTAGGGAGAGTTGGGGATGTCCTGGTCATCACACAGAATATGAACAGCATACTCTCCAGTCTGGGTAGGCCAGTAGGTCACATCAGCTGACCCATCACCATTGTCCTTGCAGTCGATCTTAGCTTGTGATGGACCCTCAATGGAGAAGCCTAAAATGAGAACAAGCATTTTTTTTTTAAACTGCAATGAACAAAAATAGTTTATCTTATATTTTATTACAAAATAGCTAATATGTACTTGAAGTTTTTCTAATGACAGGTCATTTAACATGGTTCTGAGTTAAGTGCAAGGCTCCTCTGTTAATGATGATGAGAATTATTACAAAGAATGAGTAACTGGAGCTGTCTCCCTCCCTGCAGACTTTGTATGAATTTGTGTTGGCTCACGATGGGCCCAAGTAAGGAAAATCTGCCAGGAGTTTAGGTTCCAGAGCCAGATAAAAGAAAAGAAGCCCACATTTATCATTACACACTGAATTTAAAATAGAAAAAAAAACTATTATCACCAAAGCAAAGAGGTGAGATCTTACTACAACTGACCACAAATGCCACGTTAACTTACCCAGAGCACCAGCCTCTCCATTGGTCTCAACAGTGAAGACAGCAGGCTGGTTGACCACACCCCCTTCCAGACCAGGTCCATAGGCCCTAATCTTGGTGATCCAGACTGGACCAACCTCAACCTGCCAGTGACATAAGACAACAGTTGTTTTTAATTTCTTTAGGGGAGCTTTGAATCTGATATTATCAACAACAACAAAAAAACTTAACTCTCACAGAGTTTAAAGCCTTCTTTGCCTGACTGTGAATAAGCTTTTCATTCTCAGTGAAAACACACTGAATTTTAAGGTCTCGGAGTTTAATTAAATGACAGCATTCTGCATGTGCACTAAAGATGCCCCAAGGTTTAATTCCCTGGTCTTGTAGTTGCATAATCAACCGCTCTTCTTTCCACATTGTACCCTCAGGCATGTCACACATGGTGACTGATACAAGGTGGTGCATGGGTCTAGCAAACTTCTTGTGTAAAACATGGGTCTAGCAAACTTCTTGTGTAAAACATGGGTCTAGCAAACTTCTTGTGTAAAACATGGGTCTAGCAAACTTCTTGTGTAAAACATGGGTCTAGCAAACTTCTTGTGTAAAACATGGGTCTAGCAAACTTCTTGTGTAAAACATGGGTCTAGCAAACTTCTTGTGTAAAACATGGGTCTAGCAAACTTCTTGTGTAAAACATGGGTCTAGCAAACTTCTTGTGCAAAACAAACTGCCACAGACACCATCACTGCCAGAGCATGTGAATACTTGGTAAAAGTTTCCTATAGGGGACCAGCTGCAGTGTTAGCTCTATGCTCCACAAGGAGCTCCATATGAGCAAAAAAAGGAAATGAGTGGGAGAGAAGAAGAGGGCGAGAAGGAGACAAGAAGAGAGGGAGACAAGAAGAGGGGGAGAGAGATTATTTTGTGTAATTTGTGTAATAAAGGTTTAATATATTTTTCCCCCTGGTGAAAGCTGCAAAATCTGATACCTGGTAGAGAGATTTGAAGGCAAATCTAGCTTTATTAATCCTAGCATTAATGTCTTGGTTTGCTCCTTAACCCTCATCAATGCAACTTCTCAAAAAGGTCCACCTGTGCAACTTTTCAACTACCTGGCGATTGATCTTTATAAAACCTTGTTTTTATGCCCATGTCTTTAAATAACTATCTTTAAGGATTACTGCAAGAAATTAAGCTTAAAGCCTTATCTTGGCCGATGTAAAGATAGTCCTCGACTTATCGATGACTCAGTTATGCGATGGCCACACACAAAAATTAATTAAAAAGTGGGGATAATGTTTGACAAAATTTATTCTATTCTAGGTTTTCAATCTGCGCCATTTTATTTTTCATGTTCTAAGGGCCATTCATGGCTTTGGATAATGTAAACATGCTCACAGAAGAGTTCTACTACATTGAACTTTAAAAAACATTGGCTGAGTTTGATAATAAACATTAATTTTCATTGGGCGTGAAGTCCTCAGACTTCAAACATGAGTCTCCATCGTTCATGTGCGTTATAAGTATATGTACTGTTTCCCAACTATGTCTAGTATCTTTTATTTTCAACCCCTTTTTTTTATTGTACAGTGTATGACTTTAACAAATGAAGATGATATGACAAAATACAGACTTGGAAATATGTAATAAAGTCAATACATTTAAAGGGTGATTTGACTTTCGACCACTTTTGAGTTATGATGGAGTTGACAAAACAGACCCCATTGTAAACTGAGGACTACCTGTAGTTTCCAGGGGCCTTCAAGGACACAACTAAAGATTATGACCACTGCTCCTTCAGACGCTTCATATGAATTGACTACTATGAGGTTGTGCCTGGGATTGGCAACCTAATTATGTAAAACAAAGTGCTACAGAATACATAATTGCAAGAGCATTTGAATGTTTCGGTGCAGGCTTCCTACAAAGGGAACCAACTGCAGTGGTGGAGCGAAGAAATAACATGATGATGGAAGCCTTACCTTAAATGGAGACTTGCTGATGTGCTGATCAGCAAAGGTGACATTAATGATGTAGTTGCCAATTTTGGATGGAACATAGACACATTCGTAAACTCCCTCTTTTCCTGGTACAGGCTTTATCGGGCACTTTTCCTCAACGCCACCTGGAAATAAGTTTCAAAGATTATTTCAACTCTGGCATGCAGAATTACCTTAATTTTTCACACAAATAATTGGAAGCAATATAGCATAGGTCACCATGCTTACAGCCACCAGTAAAATATATGAACAAAAAGACTGCGCAATAAATTGTCCATTCCACATTTTATTTACAGGTAAGTGGCAGCAACATACCATGGACCACATTTCCAGACAATAGGTAAAACAAAATGTGACTCTAATTTTATAAATTTCACAAACAAGAACATTTGATAATTTTATGAGGCATCTGGAGACTTAGACCAATGGCACTCTAGAAATAAAATGGTTCATTTTAAAATGTATTTTTGACAACTTTCTCATCTTCACTGTTAAAATTATAAACCATTTCTGCTTGCTAAATTCGAATCAAACTAAATGCTTGCTAAAATTAAATGTTTTCTGTGCTCACTGAACTTAGAAAAAACTCTGACTACCAACTGAAATTTCCCTGCTTGTTTTAAGAAAAACACTGACTACCAACCGAAACAACCCTGCTAGATGAACTTAAGAAAAACTCTAAACTACCAACTAAAATTAACCTGCTTGTTGAAGTAAACAATTTTTCACTACTAGCTGAAATTATAAATACTAACTGCTGGCTGAAATGGTAAACGCAATGGCTGATGAAACTGCAATCTACCACTGCTATAAGAATGTAAAACTTGCAGTATTCAATTATATAAACTAACTGTTTATGAATTTACAAACTGTCAATGGTTTATTAATTTGATTCACTCAAAGCTTGTTGAAGTTAGAATCCCTCACGGCTTTATTAATTTATAAACTTACTGGCATATGAATTTCTAAACCTTAACTGCTTTGTGAATTTATAAAGTATCACTGCTTTATGACTTTGTCAACTTCAAAATATAAACACTCATCACATAATGAACTTATAGACTTACCTGGTCCAAAGATTTGAACACCGACCTCTCCTTCACCAGCTCCTTTAGTATGCACATAGAACACAGCTTTATCACTGACCCTGATGCCCCGTGGCTGAATGCCACGACCAGATGCATAGCATGCCTTAGCATTGGAAGCTGAAATCACAGACAAGGGTGCAATGAGCTGACAATTCTCATAAATGGGTGAGGAGTAATTTGAAGAGAATGTGTACTATATATTGAATGTGCGTTACAGGGGCCCCAAAGGGAAGCAAGGGACAATAACACTGTTTATCTTATCAGGCACTTAGCAGAAAGTAACTAAGGAGGGTTGGGCATGGGGCACTTTTGAGAAACATTTCTTACAGCATGCAAACTCATATATCTTGGTTCAGCAACATTAAAGTTGGAGGAATGAACAGTGGATACCAAAATAAGAATGTACATGGCAAGACAGGCTTTCACTGCACTGGGAGATATAGAAATCAAAAGTCCAGCATCAAAATAAGAATCTTCAACTCAGATTTCACAGCAGTCCGGTTGAATAACTCTGAACACTTAGAACAACATATACAACAACCAAAAAGTTACAGACTGGATAAATGGATAAAGATAGTCCCATAGCAGATATTGCCGTAGGGGAGTGAAGTGTTAGAGACTTCACCATGCCATGTCCAGATATTTTTTAATGAGGCAGAGTGGCAGGTTACCTTCCTCGCTGCCTCTGTCTTCCCTAACTCAAGAGCAGAGTCAGGTACCCATTTACAGCTAGGTAGAATGGAGCGTGATGCTACCAAATTTCGATCCCTGAACCCAGTAATTATGCCACGAGAGGAAAGTGTTCAAACCGCTCATCCGATTGGGCGCTCTTTAAATGGGTGCGTGCACAAACCATAAAAGGATTCAAATGTTATGACGAGATCACTAAAGCTGAACTGATGGAAAGAACCAGACCAACACCGCTGGAGCAACAGGTGAAGAACAGACAACAGAGCTGGATAGAACAACACACTGAGGAGACCACCTGATAGCATTACAAGACTGTCCTCGTTTTAGAATCCTCAGCGTAAGAAGAGAAACACAGCAAGACCAAAAAACACATAGACAAGGGAACTGGACATTTAAAAGGCATAAAGAAAGCAGGGTAAGATCTTGAACAGAAGGCACAGAATAGGAAGGTTTGGCATGAACTTATCAAAGACCTATGCTCCACAGGGAGTGAAAGGGTAATTAAAGAAAGTTACATCATATATAATCTCTAATGCATACATTCATGACAATAACAATGTTACTGCCTTCTGCACTTGAACACAGGACATAACATTAAAACTATGAAAGCAAATCATTAGAATGCTATTTTAGAAAACTAAGTGATCTAGAATGCTATATTAGACAATTATGTGATCTAGACTAAACTCTTAAGTTGTTTAACATTTGCAGTGTTTCAAATCTCAAAATCTGTCAAAAGGAGTGAATGTGATGCAATAAAATCAAAGGGTGGTTCAAGGCTGATCTGGAATTGGCATTGTCCCTGAAAAGGGTGACAGTTAAAAAAAAACTGCTATTCAAAAGTGTTGTGTCATAGATAGTTTAAAAAAAAAAATGCTATTAGGAAGTGAAGACATAATTTTTCAATGCCAGTGGTTTTTTTTCTGAGGTCTACATGAGGATATGGTTATTAATTCAAGACAGCATCACTTCATGTCCTGTCAAATGCAGGACATCACTGTTTTGTCAAATTTCTAGGCAAAGTGAAGGTGAATGGCAGAAACTCTGTTGAGATTAACAGCACAATTTGAAGGAGAAACCCTGACAAAATCCATTACAAGATGGATATTCTAAGCTGAAAGTCAAGAAGATCCCTAGCATGCTCATGTTCAAGGAACAATCATATCACCATTATCTTCCCTTTCCATCATTATGGAGCATTGAGTCAGCCCTACAGCTGGTCCCCTGGCAGGAAGCCTGCATCAAAGCGAGGGAGTGAACAAGAATGATTTATTTGTAAAACAAAAACAAACAAAAAAAGTCCAGGTCAACTTTGAACCACCCTCAAATAATAAACACTCCAAATTTGTGCTGGCATTCAAGTGCAGAGTTAAAATTTTTCCTTGTTGTAATTACATTTCTTTAAACCAGTAATACACAAGTGTTTCACTCATCTATCTAATATTAACCTTGGACTGTTCTTAAAATGACATTTTATTTCCTTAATCACTCTGAAAGTCATCATTGCCAATACTGGATAACTTTGGTTCAGGATCGAAGCTGGAAATGAATGAACAAGGCTGCTAAAACTTAATATTCTGCCCTGATTATGTTAAATTAAGAACAATAATTCTGTTTCAATGGAATATAATCAATGTCAAAATGCCTGTTTTTAAATCTAAACAGATTAATTAGTATTCCCTAACAAATTAATTTATTTAGAAAAGAAATTATGGACAATAATTGAAGCAGCCGGGACAATTTATAAAACAAAATAGAATATAACGTGCTAAAGATGTGATGACTGTAGTCATGATAGTACAAATCCATGACCAACACTTATACATTATGGTTATTTTCACACAAAAATCAAGTCTGCGGTAATTAAACAATCATATCATTATGCTAACATTCACAAATCAGCAAGACATTATTCAATCACAGAGAAATAAACAGCAGATCTTCACACTGCATAAACAGCAGATCTTCACATTATATAAAACAGCAGTTAATAATAACAGTGGAAACAAGTACATTCCCTTTTAATACTGTTTTAGTATTTCTGACTTAGCGTATTCAGACAATCTTTTTTTTATTTGTCATTTTCACACACTTTATATATTTTGAACAGCCTTTCTGATATCATCATTTCCCCCTTTTAGCATTCCCTTGCACAACCAAATACTAGTCACCACTTATGACATACCTGAGGAAGCAGTAGTCATAATCTTTCATTTAGAAAAGTTGTATGCAGTTAATTCTGTGACACTAAATACTTATAGCATACCCCCCATATAGTTCAATGAACAAGAAAACAACAGTGCTCTTGATGACTGAGGTGAGATTGTGTTTGGGGCTAGCAATCTCATGATATTAAAAACATTGCTACAGAAACCACTAATGTTAAGAGCACATGCAGTGCTTTGATGTAGGCCTTCTGCATGTGGGCCAAGTGTAGTGGTGATCACACAAGGATATAAAAAAATTGTCTTCATTCAAATATTCATTTAATTAGTTGTCTCGTTACCAGTGAATAAAGTAGCAAGAAACATGCATGTAAACATGAGATTCTGAAAGTTCAAAGTTTACTGTCAGGCTGTTTAGAAAAAAAAGAAGTTTAGAAACCCTAATGTGGTGAGCAAACAAGAAAAATAGAGAAATATGTACAGCAAGAAAATATAATTTACAAAATGTTCTTTCAATAATTCAAGCCACTCAGCATACACAAGAACATCACTGACAGTTAAGACATATCACTGAAAGGCAATAAAAGCTGAGAAAAGAGAAACACTAGAACGAATATGAAAATGTAATATCATTATTATTTTTACTAACGAAAAGACACAAATAACAACTTTGTGTAAGAAGGATATATAAAAGCTGAGATGACTTAAGATAGAGGAAGGATATATAAAAGCTGAGATGACTTAAGATAGAGACATAGTCATCAAAAAGGACACTCTATCTCTCCATTATGCGTGACAATGCAAGTAGAAGGAAAAAGTAAACTAAACAAGCAAAGGAGACATTATGCTGAATAATAATAATCAAAACTTTTTTATTTTTTCGAATACTGTGGTCTAAGAAAATTGTCACAGGAACCACAACTGCAAGAGGACATGACAAGCATTGGCCGAAGGTTTGCTGCAAGGAAGATAACTACAGTGCTCCCCAAAGATCATAACAAAAGAAAAGAAAAATAGAAAGGACTCAATAAATATGGTGTCTGGTTCAAAACTGAAAGTTAAATCGTAAACAAAGAATAATGAAGAAGTTAAAAAGGAAGTAATAATAATCTGTTTACCAAAATAACAATGAAAAACACAAGAAGAACAAGACGAGAAGACAGTGGCATTCTTTAGGAGACACATTAAGAAAACCAGTTCACAGAACTACTTTTCCCATTCTGGAATCCCTAAGTTAAAAGAAACTGAAGGAGAAAAATATGCATGGAGAAGAGACCTAGAGACAGACATGAAGAAGACATGGGAAGACTTTAAACAGATGGTACTGGACAGGATGGCTTTTTTTTTTTTTTTTTATGTTAAGGACCTGCGCTTTCAGGGGAACTGAGAGGTACTGGTTGATTGATTGAAAATAATAGGAGATAACATGTACCATGTATAGACAAAAAGATACCAGGAAAAAAAATTGTCAAAGATAAAAAAACAAGCTCTTAACATGATAAGCTGTTCATAAAATACAGAACAAATAATTACAAAGAGAAGGCAGAAGAAGAAAACATCCCATGCATTAAAGCAGCACAGCCCCAGGTAGTTAGTTCTCTGGGACCTTTAAGAAGACTAAGAATGTTAATGGTAATCAGAATCGACGTCAATGCACTCTGGGCAAACCCATAGGAGCTCAGTCTCCCTCAGCAAATGTGGAAGGGTATGAATGCTAATGAAGAACAGGACTACTGCTTCCACAGACATGTAAACAAAAACAAAAAGTAGACTTAATACTTGGTTGTGCCTGGGGCTGGCAACCTCATGATGTAGAGCACACTGCTATCACAACCACCACAGAATGAGCACATAAATGTGTTTATGCAGGCTTCCTGCAACAGGGGGCCATCAGCAATGGCGGTTCTATGCCCCGCAAGAAAGGGAAAGAGAAATGAATAAATTAAGCAGCATGGCATTCTCACAAAACACAATTTATAAAACAGCGAAAGGCAAGGGCATTTTGTTTCTCATCCACTTATCCCAAACTGTATGAACAAACTCACCCGTGTGTTACCGGGGCCCGAAAGGGGAGCAAAGAATAGTAACACTGCACCCTACCACGCATGTCATAAAAAGCGACTAAGGAGGGTTGGGCATGGGGCTGTTTACCCCATCCCGTAAAAACTTCGCACAGTGGGCTGATCACCTGCTTGCCAACCAATCTGATTACGGAAACAATGATAGATTGTTTGGTCTGTTTTTGTTCCACAAAGACGCCACTAGGCGTGGTGGAAACAGCGATAGATTGATCAATTTGTTGTTGCCCTAAGACGCCACTAGGCGTACTGGCCACATACTGCTTTGCCGGTTGGTGGCTAAGGATGGAAGAAGAAGAAGTATGAACAAACTGCAAACCAGAGCAACAAACAAACAAACAAACAAAAAAAAAAAAACTAACCCAAAAACATTCCATTTTTTTTTTTACTTTTCTGTAACACAACCTCATCTCAAGTTTAAAAAAAAAACGGTTAATAACAAAGAAATGTTTATTAGAACAAACATCCACAAGCTGTTATGACCAACTCTGTTAACCACAAATATTAACATATTAATTAAGTTTCCAGTCACATATGCCAATGATGCAGTTTGGTTTAGTCACATACAGAGATTTATGTTAGTTAGACAGAATCTACAGTCTCTACTTACTCGTAGCTGGTGAAGAGTGTTGATTTTTTCAGAAAGATGACAAAATATTTGATGAAGAAGTCAACGTTTCTTAAAGTTATATTTAAAATGTGACTGCTTGTTCATACATACTATGTATTAGAAACCTACAACTTGCATTAACCATTCAGACATGAATTGTAAAAACTAACCAAAGAGTTATAGGTGCAATCATGTGTCTATTTTCCATCTAACCAAAGCTAAGTGGTGTAAACATGGAGGTTTTACGAACAGCAAACCTAAACTACACACATCATCAGCATTAACAACCCTACTTAAGTGGCCAAGGAAACATTCGGTAGAGGAAACAATGCTACACCCCACTCTTCCTCTTATACATTTCAGCTCCCCAAGGAGCATAGGCCTTCAGCAAAAGTATGCATAGTCCTCTGGTCGCATGCCATCAGCTCAAGGTTTTCGATGTCTTTCTCATTATTTTCATATGTCTAGAGTAATCGAATATGGCCTGGTCTTGTCTGCAATCGAGTATGGCCTGGGAATACTCACGCTGTCAATATCACAATGTGAACAACTGGAACGCATTCAAAACGAAGGGATGCATATAATCTTGGGCTGCACGTGAGATACCATTATTGTGATGATGCGGCACATGCTTGGATAGCTGTCAATTGGATCCAGATATATGATGGCCCAGGTAAAAGCGTATATGCATGTAACCACAGGCAAAAGGCATCCCCTGCATGGGAACATAGCTGACATTAAAGGAGTGAGAAAGAGGGGGATGTCATGGATGGCGCAGGCAGAGGAGACTATTAGACAGGTGACCCCAGTTGAAAATATATTCAAGGGAGAAGAGTGGAGTAAGTCAGATGAGAGCTGGATGAACTACCAGCAAGTCATCATCAGCCTTGGTAGAGCATGCAGAACTTGGGCCAATGGGAGAGCAGAGCTGGAAATTGATCAGCTTATAAATGATAATGCTGGGGATGATGATGCCATTATGTACACTGATGGGTCTGTAATCTGTGGTAATAAATCAGGGTGGGGATTCTCTGCTAGAGTAAAGGGCAGAACCATCGCTGAACATAGTGGGGCTTACATGATAACAACCTCCAGCATGAGAATGGAGGTAGAGGCAGTTACTGCTGCCTTAAGATGGCTGTCTGAGACTTTATTAACAAAGGCAGTTATTTTATCAGACTTACAATCCATGCTTCGAAAAATCCAAAATGGTTGGCTTCGACATGAATGGAAAACCTCCATAGAAGCATCGAATCTTCAAGAACTGATATGGATCTACTGTCCTGGTCATGCCGGGGTATGTGGCAATGAAAGAGCTGACAGACTAGCTTCAAGAGCACCCATAAAAGGTGCATTGGCCATGGATAAGGAAAAAATACTGAGGGCAATTCATGTTCATCTATTAGAGAATGACACTGCAATCGATGAATCATCAAGGCTAAGACTGCTGGAATTTGGCATCAAACGTAAGACCAGCAGGGATGGACGTATGAGAGGACGCATCCGCAGTGTATACAACCAGTGCGCAACAGGAACAATTAGCATTCATCTTTCTTCTTTGATCCTTAGCCGCCGACCGTCAAAGGTGTATGTCTGTTCCAGTTGCTGATTCCTTACTGATATGGGCTCAGGGTTGCTCACATTGAGCGTCATGACCTCTGTCTTCTTTAGATTGATGTTCAAGCCCACCTGCTGGCTATACTTATTAAGTCTATCCGTTTTTTTCTGGATGTGTTGATGTGAATGTGCTAGTAGTGCAATGTCATCTGCATATTCCAGATCTTCCAATGTAGAAAATGTAGTCCATCTTATTCCTCTTGGACTGCCCTCTGTTGTCTGGCGCATCACCCAGTCTATGACTGTAAAAAATAGAGTGGTTGATAAGGGGCATCCCCGTCATACTCCTGTCTTCACCTCAAAGGTTAGGTTGCTCTGCTCAACGCTACACGTAAAGTTGGCATAGAGGTTTTTTATGATTGACACTATGCAGCTTGGAATTCCATAAGCCCTCAGTATTTTCCATAAACTGTCCTTATGTATACTGTCAAAAGCCTTTTCAAAATCAACGAAATTAATGTACAGCTGTCTTTGCCATTCTGAGCACTGCTCTATAATGTTCCTGAGGGTAAATATATGATCTACACATCTTCTGTTCTTTCTAAATCCTGCTTGTTCTTTCCTCAGTTTGTGGTCTACTGCTTTTGACATTCTCTGTATAATTATCCTGCCTAGTATTTTGCTGAATTAGCATTCATACCCTTCGACATTTGCTGAGGGAGACTGAGCATCTATGGGTTTGCCCGGAGTGCAATGACGTCGATTCTGATTAACATTAACATCATCTGCCTCCAGTTCTCCTCTCCATGTGTTCTTCGGTCTACCTCTCTTACCCTTGGATTCTAGAATAAGGACTGCATGGTAATGCTATCTATAGGTTTACTCAATGTGTGTCCTATCCACAGAGTCCACTGGGCGGACAACATTAGACAATCTTTGAAGGACCGAGGACTGGAGTGGAACCAGGCCAGGAGGAAGACAGCCGATAGGATAGTCTGGTGCTCTCTCTTCCAAACTGCTACACCTCACGGTAGAAGGGGAACGACTAAGTAAGTGCCCTAGCCATCAACAGTGTCATTTTCTCATCTCTTGTTCCACTAGCACTTGTCTGGTTCTTGTCATCAGTTCCACACTGGTGACCTAGTCATACCTTTTCAATCCTAAAACCACTAAAACACTAAGGGGGAAATTAAACACAGTGCACAAACAAAATACATGGAAAAGGAATATAGAAGGAAAACAGAATATGAGGAAAACTATAAAAAAGCACACATGGACTTGCAATAAATCCTTCAGCTTCCACTGTATACATCCGTTATGGATACCAAAAGGTCTGAAATCTTTTAAAAATGTGACGGAATATAACCTTTTTTGACAGAAAACTCTAAAAAAAAACACCTACAATAACAAAAATTAAATAAACAATACTTTAAAGTACAAATGTTAAAAAAAAAAAAAAAAGTTAAATATAAAAGAATGTGATAAATAAGTTACATAGAATTAAAGCACAGAAGGGGAAAAAATCCCCAAAAATGAATAATAATCTTCGTAATTCATAAAGAGAAAGTAAAAAAAATAAAACAATTCATTAACACAAAATAAAAACTACACGAAAATAGAAGATATCATCAACCAACATTAAAGACAAATTATATATGCCCAATATAGTAACTGAGCTATGATTATATGACTGCAGAGGCCAGACAAATAAAGTGAAATGAAATCAAAGGAAGAATGAAAGAGTTATATATGTCTTTACTCTGTACATAGGATGATGTAGTCAAAAACATAATCTAATTTGGACACCAGATAACAAATTGTCAATCCAGTTTAACTGAAAGAATGAAAAGCTATAACTAGACGACAAACAGAATAAATGACCTACCAGGGGAGATATTAACTCCAAAAGGGCTGCCCGGGATTTGACGTCCAGTGAAGAACACATTAATAGAGTGGAGTCCTGTTTCCATAGATATATACTCGACCAGGTAGGTACCCTCTTTGTCTGCAACAGGGTTGATAGATGGTCTCACCTTGTCTCTGTGGCCATGAGGGTCAAGGATAGCAACATCAATGGTGCCTTTGCCAGCCTCTGATACGATATTAGGATGAAATAATAAATTATTTCTTGTAGAAACATATTTATCTAGAACAACACATTTATTCAAGAACAAATAAAAAATTTGTTAACACAAGAACAAGCCTACCGCCCCCCAGCCATGCCATAAACAGCGACTTGCATTTTGTTGTACAGGTATACCTTGCTTGATTGCGATTTTCGCTTTATTGCGGTGGTCTAGAACCGAACACGCAATATCTCCGAGGTATACCTGTACATGGCTGGTAACTTCATCATATAAAACAGACTGCTACAGATACCACTGTTGCAAAAGATGACACTCTTGCCTAAGCTTCCTCAAGGGATCATCAGCAGTGGTGGCTTCATGCTTCATATGGAGTGACACAGGAAATAATGACAATCATGATGACCTTGAACAGTTTACGCAGAAAGTCACATATCAGTGGAAACAATTCTTTATACGGTTTTTTTACATCTGATGTTAAAAATGCATCTTACCAATCTCAAAAGACATTTGTTAATTGAAACAAAAAAATATTTTAAATGGTATCATCTATAACTCAATGTTTGAGACTCTCCAGCAGACTTGTCATGTCAGTGTCATTATATAAACTCATAATTTTAAATATCCACAGAGAGTGAAAAACTGGAAGGTTTAAGTATGGCTGGGACATATCAAAAGAGGGACAAAAATGGTGTAAGCTGAGCAAACTAAGATTACAAGACCAAGGGAATACAAGCAGAAAATAGATGGACAGCAAGGAAATGGGTCTGAAATAGCTGGAATTTTAAACTGGAGGAAGACTATTGAGAACGAAGATGAAAAAAAAAAAGAGATTGAGTTTGTGACAGAGTATACGGGTCTGACAAGTTAAAGACAAGGAAAAAGAATGCCACACCCTATAAATAGATAACTGCCATATGGGAGTGAAGTCTTAAAGACTTCACCAATAAAAGGTTTCAGCTTTATGAAGTGGGGTGACCAGTTGCCTTCCTCACTGCCAATGCCTTCCTTAGCTCAAGAGTAGAGTTAGGTACCCATTTTTTCCAAATGGGTTGACTGGAGCATGACATGACCTGGTTTCAAATCCAGTCCCCTTGCCTCGAGAAGCAAGCACCTAACAACTCTACCACACTCTTAACAGCACCAAAATTATTTTCCAATAAAAACTTTATGACACACGCATTGCTCAAATTCCAAAAGCAGAATAAAACACACAAGTCTAAACAGAAATAAGCAAATTAATTAATTAAAAACATGAGGGTCTAAACATACGTTGTGTGTAGACTTCAAAGTAGGTCTTCTTGCCAGCGATCACACCTGTCTTCTCCAAGCCTGGTCCAGCAGCTGTGACCTTTGTGGGATCACCAGCAGCCCCTTCTACCTTGACAGTGAAAGGAGACTTGGGGATCTCCTTGCCGGCAAACTTGACAACAACCTGAAAATGAGGAAGTTAACTCAGATATTAATTTCGAAGTAAAAAATAAATCCATTACAAATTTTATTAAACATCTGTGGCTTTACATCATATACTAATTACTACAAGCCACTAAAGCCAAAATTAAAAATCAGTATACTACTCATAACATGCGTATTTAACCCAGAATTCCCTGCAAAAATAGATATGGCAAGTACTAGTTCTTTGACTAACACATGCTTTTGTTCTATTCAGTTATAAAATACATCTCATCTCATCTCATAGTCGTTTCCTCTTCTACTGTTGAGTGTAGAGGTTTTCTCAGGGTAAACATGTAATTAAATGTTAAAACCAACAGGTGATTAGCCTGTTGTGCCTGGTCTTGCCATCTAACGGCATGCATTGTACCGCTATGAAACCTTTGATCCTTCATGGTTCAATTCCAGCCTTTAAACAGCAGCTATAACTGCTGTTGAAAATGCTTAAACAAAAACAGAATTCACCAGAATCAAGACTTCATTAATAGCTAGAACAAAATATATATATGCCACAGTTATACTCATCTTTAGCTAAAGATAGGAACTACCGATGAGTGTAACTGTGGCACTGACAAAATGGCTGCTGAATATCTGCTTCTAAGATGCCCAACATATGAGGAACATAGAAAGCGCATATGGCCGACACCAGTACCCTTTGTGGACAAACTCTACGGAGATGCAAATAGCCTCAAGCTGACTACTGCTTTCTTGGAAAAACATTCAAGTAGGCGTCTGAGAGTGTATGAATATATTTCACAGCATTTAAAAACTCTCAGATATTGCGGCCTAGCTGTAAACTACGACACAGCATATTTATTGCTCAAAACTAACGGCTAGCATTGTAAGAGAGAGATATGGCTGAGAGCGAACACAAACAACATACCCTATGTGCTCCCTCCATGGTGGACACGTACACACATGAGTAGGTCAAGTTACGGTCGTTGTTGAATGTCACTTCGCACTGCAGGAAATCATAAGAATTCTCAAATGATTTAAATAATAAAGCAACAAAAAATATTAATCCACACGTACTGTAGCTAAATGGTTAAAGATACATAATGATGAACTACATTTGACAATTTTACTCAATCTGTTAGAAGGTTGATTGTGACAGCAGAAAAAGTCATCAGAGAAAACAAAATGAGATAGAACATGGATTAAGAGAAAAAAGAGAGAGAAAATCAGAAAAGAGAAACAGTATATAAGAAGCTGTAAAGAATTCACTGATATATAGATGAAGCATCAGAGACAGAGGAGATGATTAGATTTATTCATTCAACCTTCAGCTCTCCAAGGAGTATAAAGGAAAAAAGGGTAAAGGTTCCTGTTACACGCTCATTGAGGCATATTGGGAATATGGTGTTAGGCCCATATTTTCTCGACCATCGGCACACTAGGGGTGATGTGGTCAGCATCATGCCGGCCGCCTTAACCTTCCCAGAAGTTGCTCTGGTACCCAACTAGGGCTGGGTCGACCCAGGAGCCGTTTGCGGCCTAAAAAAATCCCACCTCAACTGGGGATCGAACCATAGACCACTGAGCTAGGAAGCCAGTGCACTAACCATTATGCTACTGCGGCTCTCTCAAGAAGTATAGGTCTTCAACAAACTCATGCCAAAGCCTCCTGCTCATGTCATCAAGGTCTTTCTGTGTCTTCCTCATCCATTTCATTTGTCTCAGGTTAAAACGTCTTTCCGTATATTTTTTGTGGCCTCCCTCCACCACTCTAACACTGGGGGTCCCAGAAACAAGGACTGCCCTGTAATACTATCCTCAATGCTTGTCCTATCCAGCGTCGAAGATTGTATGAAGTCTCAAATTTTAAGACAAAGAATTCAAAGGCAGAGGACCTCAGAAAGATTCAGAGAGAGGGATTCAGGCCTCCTGAATAATATTTATAACTTCCTTGTAATGACAGAGCTTAAGGACCCTTTATTCTGCGTATAAAAAATAGAAAACATGCTAGAAGGAGCTGATAGTAAACCATAAATTTTACAATAAATAACCAAAAGGCCTTAAATAATAATGTTAATTACTTAATTATAATGGCCGAAAATGGTTATGCCACGATGGACAACTGAACTCACTGGCACATTCTGTCCTTTGGGGTTAATCACAAGAACCTCCACTTCGCCCTTGCCAGCACTGAAAGTCTCCACAGTGAATCGGGCAGGGGCCCCAACCTGGTTACCAGTGGGCTCCAGACCGGGTCCATATGCCCTGACACGGGAAGGGTTGACGCGGGGTCTGACAGGAGCGCCTGGTTTGAGCTTGGCGTTCGGGAACTGGGACAGATAAGTCATCATACTAAGATCGTCCACTTTTGGATTGGTCATCTCCTCGGGTCTGATCAACTGTCGACGAGAAAACAAAAAGGGGGGTAATCAATGTATTAGTATTAGATAAAAGAGATCATAGAGACTCACAAGAAGATGACAAATTGAATTGTTTTACATTATGCACCCTGAAACGAAGCAGATATCACAGAGGTGATATCAGCCATGTTAAGAATGATGAGTCTGTGATTCACAGATTATAACAGTCAACATGGCGTAGGAAGTACAAGATCACTGTGTGTGTTGTTGGTAAATGTAGATCATACATACAACTTACGACACCCTCACCATCAATCACAAAATAAACACACGCACACAGAAAGAGAGAGAACGACACAAAAAAGGAGGGGGGGGAAACTAATTTACAAAGTTGTGATCACCGTTTGGCTGAAATCAATGACTCAAAATGTTTTTGTAAATTTTGTCTTCTCTTCAGGTAACCGCACAACAGTGTCGTTTCCCATACTGTAAATATTTTACCCCCCGAAAATGTGTTTGGCCATGAGATGTAACTGCTCACTGTGTCTGCTTTTACACGCGACCGTACATTTTTCATAATGCATGTGCAACTGCACTGGATAATATATTTCGTCTATGTACCCATGTGCTGCTACGACCCAACCCACATTCTCCACCACCCCCCCCCCCCCCCCCGTTCCTCCTAATATCACTTCGACAATTATGTCTATGAATGTATGCAACTGCATGTTAATCCGCCCAAACAAACAAGTATGCATTTCATAACAACACCGCCTGCTTGCGAGTCTGCATCATCAATAACATACTACAACAAGGTAACCTACCATCGGCTACATGAACACACATTTAAATTTACTTAAGCCAAAGTTCCGTATAGGTCAGATGTGTTCATCGTTTCTTTTACACAGCTGGGGTTTTTCAACACATTAGACCACTAATTTTCAGCCGATGGTTCACGGGCCCGCTACAGAAGTAAGAGCAGAGGCGTCATAAATTTTTAAGCGATGCAACATCTGAATGTGTGACATCTGATGGCCTACTTCTTAGACTCTGTATTTTAGTTCATCTATTTCTTCGCACCTATATGTTAGTTAGTCCGTTTCTCCGTAGGCATATATATATATATATATATATATATATATATTATATATATATTATATATATATATATATATGTATATGTATGTATGTATGTATGTATATGTATGTATGTATGTATGTATGTATGTATATATATATGTGTGTGTGTGTGTATGTGTGAGTGTGTGTGTGTTTTTTTTTTAAGTCACCTTCTCCGTATCTTTATTTTACTTAGCCCATTTATCTCAACCTGTATTTTAGTTATTCCCTTTTCTCTACACCTGTATTTAGGTTAGTCCATTTCTCTGTATCTGTACTCAAGTTAGTCCATTTCACCCTACCTGAAGGCAAAAACCTCAAGGAAAGAAATGGGGAGAGGACCTGCGGAATTACAGGCACTTCTCGTGGAGCTTGGGACGCGCTAAACTGGACAATTGTTCCCGTGAACGCATTCTGCTCGACCATACAACTGTCTAAAAACGTGTCATGACCAAGACGCCTCTTCTGGGCCTAGGAACTCAATTACAATAGCTTTTAAGTTTGTCCGACAGTCTAGACAGTGTCTCTTAATAAAAACAATGCACGTTCTAAATCTATGCTAAGTTTTCATTGTCCCTCTCTCCTAGCTCATAAATTGCAAACACAACATTCTGATGTCCCTGGTCTTAAAAATCTGTTATTATAACACCAAAAAGAGCAAATGCTAAGGATTAGTTTCAGGCCAAAAAAGGGAGAAGCCAAATTCAAAGTTACGTCAAGACAACGTATGACGTAAAAAACAATTTTATTTTTTTTAAAAGGAAACAAATAACGGCACCAAAAAATGTAAAGAAAAATGCCATACAGAACACCCAAGAGTCGAATATAACAGCAGCATACTACTCCTTACCAAAGATAATCAAGTGATAATTTTCAGACTGAGAACTGGCCACTGTAGGCTCAACTACTATCTGTTTAGTCAATTAAAAATCGGACATACAGACACTGTCGTGTCCATGTGGGGAAAACAGCAGAACATGTCCACCAAGAATGTCGGCTCCAGAGCAGGAACAGCCTGACAGAATGGTCTTCCCCCCCCCCCCCCCCCGAGGAAGAGGGCGTTTGACGATGAGAGAAGCCCTAGACCAGGGGACCAAAGCCTTTTTTTAAAACCGTGGGCAAATTTTAGATTTATAAAGAGTGTAGTGGACACCAACCACATATTGTGACACATATTTTTAAAAATTCATTTTAGCAACACAATATACGAAATACTTATATAAGGGTGCGTAAACGGATATAATGATATAGGAAATATTCAGGATTTTTTTTTAAAAATGTATCTTCAAATTATTTGAGTGAAACGTACAATTAGTGTGATCTTTGGCACTGCATTCACTGGCCAACTGTCCATAGTTAGGAGTGCCAATCGGAAAAATATTTGAAATTAGACCACTAACTGGGACCCAAAGACGCAGCAATAGAGAATGCAGTCAGCGACTCATAGCTTGGCTGCTTGCGTCAGGGTCAGCGAACCAGAGCTGACCAAGACCCTACTCCACCTCCACGTGGTGGTCCTGGAAACAGGCTGCATCACTGCAGTCTGGCTGAGAGAGTAGGGATCGAAGAGGGAAGGCAAAAACGGTCCCAAAAAATGCCGCGCTGAAGTCGGATGTGCCGGCCGAAAAGCGCAGATATCGCAGCTCCGCTGTAAACAGACACAACGCAACCAACGTCCTTTTCAGGACGAACGAGGAAGAAGAAGAGGAAGAAGAAGACCACTAACTGTAAATACCTCATAATTTTAGTAGAGGTAAGATGTCATTTCTGACCAAGCAAGCAACATTATATTTTTTTATTCTTTCATTCCCAAATCATCCGTGGGCACACAAATAAGCTTTTGTGGGCACCGCGTTGAGTACCCCTGCCCTAGACTATAGGTATGCAACCCAAGAGCTGTTGGGATCTACTAAGATACCCTCAGCACTCCAAAGATTTACCTTGACAAAATCACGTCTATTTTCAGGTGTCAAGAGTATTCTGATTGCGGAATAAGTACAGCTTATGTGTAACTTTAATCTCCCCCGGACGACACAGTTCTTGCAATTCCAATCGAAAGAGCGGTGGACGATCCAGAATAAATTATATTTCATCGAATGTTAACCTCACTTCTAAAATAAGATTGCTTTCTCATAAAATGCAGTTTATGATTAAAATTAATTTTAGGACGCTAGCTTGTGGGTTTTCACCACGAACGTGGACAAAATGCACCTTAAACATATCACGCTTATGAATGCCGGCGGAAGTGGGCTAGACCAAAATTTCCCTAGCTTGTAAATTCTTTTATTTATTCCTCCCCTCCTCCCCCGTCGCCTAAAGATCTACCAAATCATTCATTATGATCTACCAGTAGAACAAGATCGATCAGTTGCCGACCTCTGCCCTAGAAAGACCAGCCAACTTAATAAGAGAAATAGGTATGGCTACATGCGAGCGAAGAATGATGACGTTACAAGCACGTAGCATTATAATTATAATCTTTAAATCTGATATTCTCATTACTACAAGCTAACTTCTAGAAAATACGCCAGCAAATATCATATTCCCAGATAAGTTACAGACACACAACGACCCATACTGGATTATGCTGCCTTGAATTATCCGTGTATGCAGTTAGGTTGATTTATGATGTCAAACTTCGTAGTGTAGTGAAATGTTACTTGACTAGAGATAATAGATGGTACTCTGCCCCTGCCTTCCGTCACACGTGTATGTGGTTAAACTCTACTAGCATTTGAATCTAAACCTCGAGCATAACATGAATACTATCAAATATGCAGTCGACACGAGTTTTAATAGCAGAAAAAGGTCGCAGTTAGCAGATAAAGCCAACAGCATTGCCAACGGTTTATACAGAAAAACAAATAAATAACTGTTATTTTAAAAAGAAAAACAATGAAAGATAGGGAAAAATTCAAACAGATAGCTAGAAAGAAATCATAGAGTTTAAATTATATAAACTGTTATTTGAGGGGGAGGGGGTGGTGGGGTGGGGGGGGGGGGCGGCAGACCTGGGGGACAAGAAATTAACGAGCCATCTAGTACAGAGTGGTATAAACATCGCCCGCATAATTATGCGTATCTACGCCGAAAGTGAGTGTTTGGACATGTATGATGTAAGTGAGCACACGTCATGTTAAGCCTTGTTCAGCTGGTACGGCGTAGTTTACTCACTGGCTCCCGGTTAGCACAGGTAAACCAGCACACCAGCTTAGCAACTGGTAGGGAAAGGTGTCACTGGGACCCGAGTAGCCAAAGATCTTTAACAATGCAGTCTGGGATGTCACTTCGTGCTTCCTGACCCTGAATGTTGGATTTACATTGTGTCAACGTCCTCTCGACTTCACACAAAAGGGAGAAATTTATGCTGCACAAGTTGGCTAAATGTTAGTTTAGGATATCTTCCGATCTGGCTTATTTTTTCAGTCTGGTCACGCATGGAAAACTTCTTCCATCAGTTTGGGATCCCCTGATTCTATTTCTTTATTTTTTTCTTGGTCAGCGCTAAGCTTTAGTACATAATTTTTTTTTTACATACCTCCATCGACCTCATCATGTAAACAAATTGCTACAGAATCAACCCCCGAATCAGCACGTGAATGCTTGGGTGCAAGCTTGCTGCAAAGCGACTAGCATGAGCACATACATGCTGTAGTGCAAGTCTTGTGTAAGTCTTCTACAAGGGAGCTAGCTACAGTGGTGGTCCAATGCCTCACAGACAGCGAGTAGGGAACTGATGAATGATATTCTTGATCGTCTTCAGCCATTACTTCTCTTGACAATCCAACTCTTAACGGCTTCGTCGTTGTTTGTTGTTGTTGTTTTCTTCTACTATGTTGCTGTGATACCCTGTTCAACCTGAAATTTGGTTATAATTGGGGTATATAGGGTGTTATCGTCTTCACTGGTATCTCGTTCGTAGTCCTGGAGGTGACTGGTCCTGAAAAGGACCACTTGCTGGCTGTCTGGATTCCTCTTTGTCCGTTTGTGGTGCCGTGTCGCTCTCATGGTGTTTTTTAGGCTTCTTCGTCTTTGGTCTAGCAACGTTATCTATTCTGTATACATTCTCCTCTTCCCCACCCCGTAATTTTTATTTCATTCACACGATCAAACCACCTCGTTATATATGAATGTCACCGACGATTTATTCAGTATAGGTCAGACTACACAAGACAAAGACCTTAATACTGTGTCTAGTAAATGATAGATTGTAATGCACATTTATAACAAAAAAAAAAAAAAAAAGAGAGAGAACGATAATGAAATTTGATACTGCGAAGTAAATCGCAGAGCAGACACGTATGTTCGATGTCTCAGATTTCGCTACTAACACCTCCCCCTTTTTTGCACCTTTCTACTGTATAATTGCGTAGGTGTATTCTCCAACAGTTGATCATGTACTGTCTGTGTGTCGTTTACATCAGCTATCTATATCCTATTATTCTGTTAATGGCTGCCATCTACAATACTCAGTCATTTCTGCGATGTGTCTTAAAGTATTCTTTTTTAAATTTTAGCAGATAAACAGCATTTGTTTTGTGTCAAAAAATAATTAAAATTAAGCTTATAAAATGAGCGACGATGACGACACACATGCCACCGCGTTCAAAAGTGAAGCCATGGTATCAGCAGGCTTTTTGTGAGGAATGGCTAACAGACAGCGAACTGAAGGATTGGATAAAGCCGGACTCTGACAATCGCTATGCTGCGATTTGTACGGTCTGTTCCTGTACATTAACTAATGTCAGCAAAACAGCTTTATTGACACATAAAAGCACATGAAAAACTTCGAAGGCAAAAGCAAAACTCTGAACATTAACAAGTTTTTCATCAAACCAAAAGAGCCCTGTCTCCAAGACAAAATTGCTCCACAATCAAGATTCCACGTTGTCAATTCATGCATATGATCTTGACAAAGGAGAAGTTGTCGACATGGATGCCCTGTCGCTGACAAAAGACAATTTTCAACAGTAACAAGTTAAACTAACATTTTATATTTGATTTGATGAACATGTTGTTAATGTAAAAACTGTAAGTATGTTACTGTTAAATTATCTCATTCTCAAGAGTTCATATATTGGGGTGTTAATAAAATCATTTTTATATAATTGTGAATTTTTGGTAATAAAAAATAAAATAAAAATGAAGAAATAAATAAAAATTGGTAGCACACAGCTTATTTGTGCTAAAGTTGCACTAATAGATTGTGTAAGCATCGTCTATCCCGTGTATTTGGGGCATAAAATAATCTGAGTATTTCTGGGGGTTTTTTTAAAAGAAGAAAATCTGGGTTTATCTCTAGAACTTGAGTGGCAACCTTGGCCCCGACCACAGCAGTGGACCAAACACATCTTGCACACTCAACTGAATACCTAATTGCCACTGACTAAACTAAAAATACGCGCATTTAATATTAATCGTCTGTGACTAAACCAAACAAGCAAAAAAGCACACCCGCGTTGTGCTGAAACGTAGCTTTGGATCAAAGTGGGTGGCGGCGTTTGCCAACGTGCAAAAATGCTGGCGAGGTCGCTGTTTTGCGCGGTCCCGCCTTGGGACATTTTAAATTTATGTTTTTGCTATCCGTCTATGTGTTGTGCACACTTTCTACACGCGTTCTCGTATATAATACACTGCCAAAATAAACTAGTGTGCACAAGCTAGCAAAATACCATGTGACTTCTCTGTTTCCGTCTCAAGTTTCAAAATCTTCACGATTAATCATCATTCGCGTTGGTGTAAGACTGACGTAAAATATATATATATATACGGAAACAGAACAGATAGCCGCACAGATAGACCAATCGACAGGCAGACTGACAAATAACAAAAAAGCTAAGTAATGAAAGTAAGTACGACAGACTGACCAAGAGGCAGAAGGACAGAGACATTTGAATAAACAGACCGATACACAGACAGCTAGGTAGGTAGATGGGCAGTCAGTTAAGAACAGGCAGATTGACAAGAGGATCGACTTGGACACAGAGAGAGAGAGAGAGAGACTGTGTGTGTGTGTGTGTATATATATATATAATAAGAACAGGCGGAGAAAGAAAAGACTGACTGACAGCTAGACAAAGAAAGATAAAGTAGGTAGGTGTGTAAAGACAGAGATGGACGAACGGGAAATGCGCAGATCTATTCAATTTTGGATAAGACAACCCTATGTCATAGCCTCACATACCACGCCCCTGGCATATGCGTGGGAGTGCAGCGAAGGAGATGCCTGTCACATCTTCTTCATTCGCCCTCACACGTCAATTTGAATATGTTCAAAGAATGCTGTGGTCAGCTTGCGGCTGTTGACATCTCCGTCGAACTTTTCTATGAATGGCACTTGTGATGGCCATATACGCTTTCTCTGTTCCTCAGATGTTGGGCGCTTTTGAAGGAGACACTCAGCAGTCATTATATCAGTGCCACAGTTACACTCTGAAATCAGACCTCTCTAGAAGAAGTGTTATGGCCTATACAATCATACAGACGCACATTATGTGTACTCATCTAAGACACAGACTGCAGCTGCCCCGTGTAGTTGCCGGGGATCCCCGATGAGACATAGAAAGAATAAGGCTACTCCACCCTCAGCATGTCGTACAAGGCGACAAATATGAGGTTGTGCGTGGAGCTGGCAACCTCACCATGTAAAACAAATTGCCCCATAAACTACCACAACAAGAGCATGAGAATGCTTGGTGCAGGCTTCGTGCAAGGGAAGCGTCTCCAGTGGTGGCTCCATGCTCTACAAGGAGCGCAAAGGAAGATGATGACTGATCGCAGCTGCATATTCTAACTTGCCTGAAGTTATTTTGCTCCTGCAATCCTCATCATAAAGCAAAACCCAAAACGATCCCTGCCTACCTGTGTACATTCCCCATCGCAGTGTCATCAAGTTTAGTTGGTCGATGTGACAACGCTTCATTCTTGCTCTTGCACTAATTTAGACCCTGCTTTATAATTATGTTATGTGTGAGGACAGAAGTTGCAGTACAACAATTTAACTCCACTATTTCATAACATGTCTGGATAAGTAAGCATAACAAATGTTGGTCTTTTAACTCTTTCAGTACCAGGTAGTTTTTAGGTTATACCAAAATGGATGCTGATGTTTTCCCCCTCAGGCGACGTTCAAAAACAAATAGTAAACGTATACTAACTATAACCCACAAAAGCCAGCTCCAAACCTCAGAAATGAGGTATCCGAGGAAGATAGTTGAAGTGACAAGAAGAGACATGGTACGCAACCAGAAGATACATCGTGACCTCAAAACTCAGCCCCTGCAGATCCAAGTGGAACAGTCCCAGTTACGATGGTTTGGCCATGTCTGCAGAATGGAAGAAGATCGGCTGCCACGATAAATATAGGAAACCAAGAGCCAGAGATCCAGACTTCCAGAGATCCAGACCTCCAGGACGACCCAGAGATCCAGACCTCCAGGACGACCCAGAGTTCGCTGGGAGGACAAAATGAGACAATCTCTGAGGAACTGAGGACTAGATTGGAACCACGTCAAGAGGAAGACAGCCGACAGGATAGTATGGCGCTCTTTCTGACAAATCTCTACTCCCCAGGGTAAAAAAGGAACGACTAAGTAAGTAAGTAAGTAAACGTATACTTTTATGAGAAAAGATCCCATTATATATTGTTTAAACATCGTTCATTTTCGCTCCACATTCAGCATAGAGGCAGAGCGAAGAACACATGGAGAACAGAGCTGGAAACATAAATGAATTGATGAGTTCTATTTGTGTAACAAAGTTAGCACTGTGATCTATCTGTGGAACAAAGTTAGCACTGTGATCTATCTGTGGAACAAAGTTAGCACTGTGATCTATCTGTGGAACACACTGAACAATGTGATCTGAATTTGGAACAACTAGACAACTGTAATAATATGTGAAGCAAGAGGAAACAAGACAATGGAATTCTGTAGTTTCAAGTAATACATTTAAAAGTAATGATTCTGATCCTTACTACAGCGGGGCTGGAGAAAGTGGACGGAGAGAAGAAGGAAGAAACAGCAAATCTTCTCTTATCATTTACATTTTACCTGTTCTTCTATTCCTTTTCTTATACTGCTTTTGTATGTCACCGCTTCCTCCTATTTCTTCACTCTCACTCCCATTACTTCTACCACAACCTCAATTTTATTTATTATTTCTGCAAGAACTGGTGTAAAGTTAATTCTTTCACGTAGGAATGAATGCCGAATTGATGGCCGCCATTCCTGGATACTTCATCTTCGTACACTATATCAGACGTCAACTTAAACAAGTTTAAAGGAAGTAGTGAGGTCATCTTCAGGTTGTTGGTACCTCCACAAAGTGTGTTCAGGAATGGTACTGGTAACTGCCGTATGCGCTTTCTCTGTTTTTCATATGTTGGGCTCCTTTGCCGGTAGCTGTGTCTAAATATAACTTTTTACGACAAAATTTTAAGGGGAGAGAAAGGTTGCTTCAAAAATCAAGCACATTTTTTTTAGAAACACAAGTAGAGACGGACAGACTAACAGATAACCATCCATACTTGACTGAAGCATGACTGAAATGACTTTAGTGTAGAAATTTGAAATTTAAAGTACAACTAGGCAGTGATTGGCCACAGACAATCATATCATTAGCGCTCAGACGCGAAAGTGGGGTCATTCTTCAATAATTGTTCAGTGTTAGACACAGATTTTAAAGTGTGGAGTTTTCCCATATGAAAGACAGTGAATAAATTTAGGGACGCCATACTATAGCCAGCAGCTCAGCTGAGTTTTGCTAGCAATTCTGTGTTATGTATTCATAATCTGGTAAGATTGAAATTATTTCTTTATATATTTTGAATATTGTTTCATGTTCGAGTGATTTGATACTGCCATATCAAAATCTAGCCTTACAAACAAGTAGGGATTTTGCTCTAGACCCCCCGCCCAAGTCAGGGTCTAGGGACCAACAAGGTACATAAACTACAGCAAGGATTATGCAAAATATATCAAGCGTTGAAACAGATTACCTATCTTCTTTTAGGGCCGACAACTAATAATTATTTTTCAGAATCTATAGTCTGGGAGGATCTATCGGATGTAAACCCACCATGGTAACTGTGCTGTTTGGTCAGAGAGATCTGACCTGTCTGTATGATGTGGTTGTTGTGTCAGTGTGGTGTCCAGACGTGGGTATAGAATAGATTTTGACACATAGCCCATACTTTGATTGCAGAGCTGTGAGTTTTCTATCGACAACAAAGCAGAGTCTATTCGGTGGGTGACTTTACTCGAGTGTATCTGTGCAGTTCTTGTGACAGAGACCACCATTATTGCCCGCCAGCACGGAGAGGTGGGACCGCAAGTTTTCAGCACCAGAGCTACAAAAAGATGAGTGAGCCTCTGGTCTGCTGGACATTCACCAACTATTGGTAGTGACTAATATCCCCATAAAAATTCCCACCATTTTCTGGACATTGTGTAGTCAATATAGACAGGTGTGATGAGGCCACCCCAACAGCACAAACAGTAAATATCCTCCCAAAGAGATGACTACTCGAACTTTTTTTTTTTTTAATAAAACTAACTAGTCTAGTACTTAAATATGTACCCTCTTGCATTTATTATGTAACATTCCATGCATTTTTTTCATAAATTTTCAATCCTTTTTTTAAAACAAGTTCTGGTCAAAATAAAACTTGATCCAGAACAAATAAATGTAATATAATTATATCAAAAACTTTATACACGTGAGTTAGTTCAGTGTATTTTAACACTTGTTAATCTTATTAGTCTTCTTAAATGTCTGTGGGTGTATTTATAACTAACACACCACATTACACATCATTACCCTAGACACTTTACGTAGCCACATTCATTAAGAAAAAAAAAAATTAAGTGTGAGGTCGTAGTGGTAGCAAGAAAGGCCTTCTGATAATTCTCAACTACATTTTATCTCAGGAGCCTTCACAGCTGGCCTCATACAAGTTACATGTAGTAATAACACCATCATACAATACCATCAATACCACTACATAAATTGGGGTCTTGTCCAGGGATAATTAGCCCAACAGTAAAATTAGGATCTCCTGGTGGGAGAAATAAAAGTAGGGAAATAAATTGTAAAATTTCCTTTAAAATTAAAAGTGTCCCTGCAGATAAAAGTTGGTGAATCTTCACAGCCAGTAATAATTAATTAGTTAACTGGTTAGTTAGAATTAGTTAGACTATAGTCATATAGTAATTAGAAGTACTTAGTGTATTTACTGGTTAGAGATTTATCTTGTATATTATTATATTGTCCAAAAAGTATGGCAGAGCTAGCAAAGTTTAGATCAGCTGCTGTGCTCACTGCGAAGGAGATGGGGATGGATGGTCAAATTTTAATTCAATACGTAACGACTGAATGTGATAAATATATTGAAAGGGAAGATAGAAAGGTAGCTGAAGAGAAGAGGTTACAAATTGAGGCTGATAGAGAAATTAAGAGGCTGCAGATTGAGGCAGAAGAAAAACGACAGCAAAGGGAGGCAGAAGAAAAACGACAGCAAAGGGAGGCAGAAGAAAAAAGGTTGACTGCCGAAAGGGAGGCAGAAGATAGAAGGTTGCAGAGGGAGCACGAATTACGACTAAGGGAGCTGGAATTACAAGGCCCGGCCCCTGAAAATGGTGCCAGCCCTTTTGCCTCAGATGCTACGCCCAGTATGGGAGCCTCAAACTCAGCTATGGGGTTTCATTTAGACCATTTTGTTGAGAAAGACGATGACATAGAGGGGTACCTAGGACGTTTTGAGTTATTAGCTACTACATATGGGTTAGAGAGAGAGAGAGGTGGAGTTTAAAGCTATCACAGGGATTGAGGGGTGCTTCTTATGAAGTATTTGCCAAAATGAACAGGGAAGACCAAGACAATTATGACATGTTAAAGCAGGCTTTGTTATTAAGGTACGAGAAGAATGGTGAATTTTATCGTAAGAGATTTAGAAATGCCAAACTGTTGTCTGGGGAGACATACCACCAATTCTCTGCCAGACTAGAAACCTATTTGGAGAAATGGACGGCTCTGGGGAAGACCCAAGATCTTAAAGAAATGATCATGATTGAGCAATTGAGAGAGTCCATGGCTCCAGACATGAGAAAATTTCTCATGGAACAAGGTGCAGAGAAGTTGGGGGAAATTTTAAATGTTGCTGAGAGGTATCAGGCAGCTCAGGCAGAGGTAAGTGGTGCTAAGAAGAAGCACATAGACAATTTTAAAGCTCCACAGCAATTTAATAAATTTGATAATAGAGAGCAGGGAAATAAGGGTAGGACAAACTTTGAGCGGCAAAGAAATGACTATCGCGACAGAAACTCACAGTTCAATGACCAAAAGTTCAATGAAAGAAAACCGTTGAACCAAGGAAAAAGATGGTGCAAATGGTGCAAGAAGGATAACCATAACACCGAATTTTGTAGAAGGAAACCTTCAAACATTGCTGCAATGAAGTCGGGGACGCAAAGAGTAAAGGTTAATCCTAAGGGACAACAGGAACCTTATCACCCCCCAGTTTGTGAGGATGTTATTTGTAATGGGGTCACCATAAGGTGCCTTTATGATACAGGTTTGGATTATGATTCAGTTGTGAAGTCTAGCCTAGTGGACCCAAGTCAGTATACCACAGAAACAGTGGAAATACAAGGGGCGACTAAGGACATACCACTCATGACACTTCCCATCGCAAGGATAACGGTGAAAACTCGCTATGTGGAAGGAGAAATCAGAGCAGCAGTGATAGATGAACCAATCTACCCTCTGATATTGGGGTGTAGATACGTCTTCTTGGGGAATCCCGAGAAACCTGTGATCATGGCGACAGTGCAGACCAGGTCACAGAAGAAGGAGGAAGAAGGTGAACCTATAAATGCTCATCCAGAGGAGATGAGGAAGGCGCAGGCTGAGGATAGGACACTCCAGCCATGTTTTAAAAAATTACCCAAATGCCACACACCTCCGAGCAAGGGGGAATATTTCATGAAGAACAAACTCTTATACAGGAAGGCCGGAACTGGAACAAATGGTCACAACCAGCTGGTTCTTCCCATTTCATATAGAGATAAAGTGATGGAACTCGGACATGCGATTCCCTTCAGTGGTCACATGGGGATCAGCGCCACAGGACAGCGTATAGCTTGTCATTACTTCTGGCCAGGGATAACGGAGGATATAAAAAGATATGTCAAATCCTGCCCAGAATGTCAAAGGGTAGCTCCAAAGCACTGGACTGCTCCTGCAACTCTAGGGGAAATGCCCATAGTGGGAACACCTTTTGAGAGGGTTGCAGTGGATATTGTAGGACCTCTCACTCGGACCAAGAGGAGGAACAGTTACATCCTTACTCTGGTGGACACTTGTTCTATGTGGGGAGAGGCGGTAGCCCTGCCATCAATTGATTCAAAACATGTAGCAGAGGCACTACTTACAATATTTACCCGATTAGGATTCCCGCATCAAATCTTGACGGATAATGGTTCTCAGTTCAAGGGGAAACTAACGGAAGAAGTTTTTAAGCTATTTCAAGCCAGGCACTTTCATTGTAGTCCGTACCATCCACAAGGGAACGGCCAGGTAGAGAGGTTCAATGGGACTCTCATTTCTATCCTGAGAAAGCTGGCACACGAAAAACCGGATCTGTGGGATCAATTCCTGCCCGCCGCATTGTTTGCGTACCGGGAGGTACCACATAGTTCAACCGGGATGGCTCCCGCAACTCTGCTATTTGGGAGGCCAATAAAAGGGCCTTTAGAAGCTCTATTAAGGACCTGGACAGATGAGAAGGCGGAAGAGACTGTTACCTCATCGTATCAATACGTGAACGAACTGACCACTCGTTTGAAAGCTGGATGGAAACTGGCAAATGATAATTTGAAACAAGCCAGGAAGAAACATGCAGCATATTTTAATAGGAAGGCAAAGGACAGGGAACTGGCAGTCGGAGAGAAGGTGCTGCTTTTACTACCCGGAAGCCAGAATAAATTACAAATTGGTTGGCAAGGTCCATATACGGTTCTAGAGAAGGTGTCTAGAACAAACTATAAAATTGACAAAAAGGGGAAGGAAAAAGTTTATCATGTAAACCTGTTAAAGAAGTATCTGGACAGACCACTCCAGGAAAGCACCCCCTTATTGACCTTAGCTATTGCAACCCAGATGCAAAAGGAACCACTCACCTCACATGAATACCCATTACATCCTTGTGAAACCGCAGCACAGGTAAAAGTCAGTAAGCACCTGACTAAAAACCAGAGGGAGAGAGTTCAAAAGGTTCTGGAGGAACATACAGATGTATTAACAGATAAACCAGGCCATACAAATTTGCTACAGTATGACATGAAACTGGTAGACTCAAACCCAATCTGTATGAGAGCCTATTCTATTCCGTTCGCGAAGGAGAAGGCATTAAAGGAAGAAATAGATTATTTATTGAAGGAGGGGATTATTTCGCACAGTGAATCATCTTTTAGTTCTAGTGTCGTTTTGTTGAGAAAACCGTCTGGGGAACACAGACTGTGCATAGATTACAGGAAACTGAATGCTGTCACAGAAGGACAAGTGGATCCATTACCAGACACAAAACAGTTATTTGCCAGACTGAACAAGGCAAAATACTTTTCAAAGGTGGATCTTAGTAAAGGCTATTACCAGATCCCAGTGAAGCCTGAAGTGAGACCTTATTTGGCTTTTAGCACTTCGGATGGACATTATGAATTCAATATGCTACCATTCGGACTGAAAAATGCTCCGAGTGTGTTTTCAAGGATGATGCGAAAATTGTTGGACCCCCTGAATAACCCATGTATCACGAATTTCATGGATGATATACTCGTCGCCACAGAGACATTTGAAGAACACATTGAAGCTCTGGAGATGTTGTTTGATAGACTTCGGGAGGCGAACTTAACTGCTAGGCCAACAAAATGTTGTATTGGATGCAAAGAGTTGGAATTCTTGGGGCACACTGTATATCAGGGTAATATGACCCCTGATCCTAAGAACTTGGAAAAACTGCAGAGAGCACCTAGGCCGCAAACCAAAAAGGACGTGCGATCATTCGTGTCGTTATGCGGATTTTATCAGAAATACATCAAAAATTTTAACGCCATTTGTGCTCCTCTGACTGATCTGACTCGCAAGGGACTTCCAGATAAAATTATTTGGACTGCACAATGTGAATTAGCGTTCCAAGAGTTAAAGGAAAAACTCACTAGCAAGCCTATTCTCAAACTGCCTGATTTGACACAGGACTTTGTCTTAAGAACCGATGCAAGTAATGTAGGACTTGGAGGGGCTTTGTTGCAAAGATCATCTTCACCTGATGGGGAACTTAAACCAGTCGCTTATGCAAGCCGCAAATTGAATAAGGCGGAACAAGGATACTCCACAAGCGAAAAAGAATGTTTAGCATTAATCTGGGCAATAAAGAAGTTTCAAATCTATCTGTATGGTAGGACATTTGTGGTGGAGACGGATCATCAGCCTCTCGTGTTCTTGTCTCAGGCTAAGCATGAAAACGCAAGATTGCTGAGGTGGTCTTTATTGCTTCAACCTTATCAGTTTAGTATCCAATATATCCCAGGCAAATTGAATGTCGGTGCAGATTTCCTCAGTCGGCACCCCTGTGATCAAAATTAGAGTAATGGCAGACGTGAGGAGCAATTTTACCTATGTGTATCACTGGTTTTGGAACTTGCCATAGGCATGTTTTCAAGTGGGGAGATGTGTAGTGAAATTGACCGAGATACAACGGTAAAATACTCCAAAGATAACATTTAAGGATAAAAAACATAATGCGTAAGCTGCTGATGTACATGATCGCCTAGACCGCGGGTCATCATCCTCTATAAATTTTGCCTTGCTAGACAGGAGGGGAACGGAGGATCAAAAAGGAAAAAATATGACTGGAAAGATTGCGTAGCAAGGCTAAGGAGACGCAATTGGGGGGGATGGAGGAAAGTAAAAAAATTCACGTCCCCCAAATTGACACGAGGTACGGAATGGACGCTTTTGCGATACTAAGATTTTGATTTGAATTGAGCGGCAGAACGCGGATGGTAGGAAAATTACAAAAATTTAAAAAGTAATTTTTCTTAATATTAATGTTAGGAATATATAAAAATTAGCTGGCCGGATGGCCTATTCTGAGCAGTGAACTAATATGTTCTTAAATTTACAAACGGATAGATAATATTGAAGATAATGACAAAAGACAGTGTAGTTCACATCATCGCTAGACTATATTGAATCTAAAAGTGTCACAATTTGCACACAAAAACACGACCTTGGGAACAGGTGTTCAAAGTTACTTATTATGGAGGAGAGGGTTTTGAGCGGTAGCTGTGTCTAAATATAACTTTTTACGACAAAATTTTAAGGGGAGAGAAAGGTTGCTTCAAAAATCAAGCACATTTTTTTTTAGAAACACAAGTAGAGACGGACAGACTAACAGATAACCATCCATACTTGACTGAAGCATGACTGAAATGACTTTAGTGTAGAAATTTGAAATTTAAAGTACAACTAGGCAGTGATTGGCCACAGACAATCATATCATTAGCGCTCAGACGCGAAAGTGGGGTCATTCTTCAATAATTGTTCAGTGTTAGACACAGATTTTAAAGTGTGGAGTTTTCCCATATGAAAGACAGTGAATAAATTTAGGGACGCCATACTATAGCCAGCAGCTCAGCTGAGTTTTGCTAGCAATTCTGTGTTATGTATTCATAATCTGGTAAGATTGAAATTATTTCTTTATATATTTTGAATATTGTTTCATGTTCGAGTGATTTGATACTGCCATATCAAATCTAGCCTTACAAACAAGTAGGGATTTTGCTCTAGACCCCCCGCCCAAGTCAGGGTCTAGGGACCAACAAGGTACATAAACTACAGCAAGGATTATGCAAGATATATCAAGCGTTGAAACAGATTACCTATCTTCTTTTAGGGCCGACAACTAATAATTATTTTTCAGAATCTATAGTCTGGGAGGATCTATCGGATGTAAACCCACCATGGTAACTGTGCTGTTTGGTCAGAGAGATCTGACCTGTCTGTATAATGTGGTTGTTGTGTCAGTGTGGTGTCCAGACGTGGGTATAGAATAGATTTTGACACATAGCCCATACTTTGATTGCAGAGCTGTGAGTTTTCTATCGACAACAAAGCAGAGTCTATTCGGTGGGTGACTGTACTCGAGTGTATCTGTGCAGTTCTTGTGACAGAGACCACCATTATTGCCCGCCAGCACGGAGAGGTGGGACCGCAAGTTTTCAGCACCAGAGCTACAAAAAGATGAGTGAGCCTCTGGTCTGCTGGACATTCACCAACTATTGGTAGTGACTAATATCCCCGTAAAAATTCCCACCATTTTCTGGACATTGTGTAGTCAATATAGACAGGTGTGATGAGGCCACCCCAACAGCACAAACAGTAAATATCCTCCCAAAGAGATGACTACTCGAACTTTTTTAATAAAACTAACTAGTCTAGTACTTAAATAGGTACGCTCTTGCATTTATTATGTAACATTCCATGCATTTTTTTTCATAAATTTTCAATCCTTCTTTTAAAACAAGTTCTGGTCACATAAAACTTGATCCAGAACCAATAAATGTAATATAATTATATCAAAAAACTTTATACACGTGAGTTAGTTCAGTGTATTTTAACACTTGTTAATCTTATTAGTCTTCTTAAATGTCTGTGGGTGTATTTATAACTAACACACCACATTACACATCATTACCCTAGACACTTTACGTAGCCACATTCATTAAGAAAAAAAAAATTAAGTGTGAGGTCGTAGTGGTAGCAAGACAGGCCTTCTGACAATTCTCAACTACATTTTATCTCAGGAGCCTTCACAGCTGGCCTCATACAATGTACATGTAGTAATAACACCATCATACAATACCATCAATACCACTACAGCGGCACACCTATCTGACCCCGCACCTAAACAAACAATTACAGTGACATTTGCTAAACTAAATACACTAATTTGTGGGTTCTTTAGAATAAAGAAAACTCTCAATTACAATTTCTTTTAATTGTTTAAAACAATTTTGAAGTACTGTATATCTATTTTTGTTCAAAGCAGTTAACAGCTCCAATTATTATTCAATGAATGTAAGCTGTAAAATCAGTTTTATATTACATGATCACTAAAACTATACTTCATGTGGTAAATTTATAAAATTTTTGCGGCACATTTTGATAAGCGCGGCGGCACACCGCTGGGGAAACACTGCTCTAGCTTGTTGAATAGATTGTATTTCAATGTGGCCTGTGCTGAGTCTAATGTGACTAAATAAGTAATGCGGCAACTAGGATATCGGCCAGTGTGACTCCTGGGTCCTAACCATTGCTTTCACTGTGCGCCATCGTCAAAACTTGATATTTTCTTATTCTTTCTATCCCACTACCTTCTCTTTCATTACCTTCTTCTTCAAGTGCCATGCAAAGTGGCGTAGGAGATCATGCCTCTCCACAACTTCCTGTCTCCAGTACAATTTATCAATTTTGCTGTTGACTTCTTTCCACGCCACAATGTCAAACTGTCCAGTATTTGCTCTCTGTGTCTTCCCCTATCTCTTTTTCCTTCAATCTTACCTGTTGTTACGATATATTCCAGTTTTCCTCTTCTCATAACATGCCAAAAAAAAAGTAAATTGTTTCTTTCTAACTTGTGAAATAAGTTTCCTTTGTGCTTTGGCCTCTTCCAGGACATCCTCATTATTTCATGACTTATGTATTAGTTTTCTCTCGCTATCTGCTTCCTTTTATCCTTTATTCTGTATTTCTTCTCAATCATTTTTAAAAATTCTTTCTACCATAACTTTCTTATATTTCTCATACTTTCTTGTACTATTTTCCATCACTACCTTGTTATATGTCGGCGTCTGTGGCCTAATGGATATGAACGCAGTTTCATAATCCAGATATACCAGGTTCGAAACCAGCTGCAGGCGGTTTGGTAGCAGATCGCTTTGTGTGGATTTTTAACAATGGTATAAGCGCCGTACCGTTCAGAAAGCAATGGCAAACTACTGAATGAAAAAATTGCCAAGAAAAATCACAAAACAGCCAATAAAAGCTGGGGTTGATTGCCACGTCCTGTAAAGGATAAGCAACTAACCTTGTTATATTCCTTATTTATCATTGAGCGTCCGACTGAGTGGTTAGAGCGCTGGTCTCTCGCGGCAAAAATGCCGGGTTCGATTCGCGGTATCGACACGCTCCAGTCTACCCAGCTGTAAATTGGTACCTGAGTTTTCTTTTGAGCTGCGGAAGGAAAAGGCAGCGAGGAAGGGAACTGGTCACCTCACCTCTCGATGCTGGACGTAGTATAGTGAAGACTCTAACACTCTACTCCACTACGGCAGTATCTGCTATGGAACTTTAAAAAATACATCATTAATTTCCTTTAACCATACGGCCTTCCCTTCTTTATGATGCAGGATAGACCTAAATGTCTTTTATTTTTGGACAATGCGCCCTAATATAACCGACTAGGTTGAACCGGACGCGCCTCGCCAAAACGAGGCAAAATTTTATTTTAAAAAATAAAAAAACCTTTATGATTATTGTCACGTTCTGCCTTACTTCCCCTCCACTACGACACTAACATAAACTCATCTTAATATCCTCTCTTCTGTTTGCTACATGTAAACAGTACAACCCAGAACGGGCAACAATCGGGGCTTTTCTTTCCCAGTTGCTAACTTGTGGGGAATCCCAACAGTCGCTCCAAGGTAAACAAACTGCCTTTACCTAATATATAGGCCGGCGCCGACCATCAGGTTGTTGTAATGGGTAAGGGAGATGGTTAGAGAGACAGACAGACAGATTTTTGCAAGGTTTCTATTACAGAAGCAGAATATTATAGAATTCTCTCTCACTCTCTCGCTCTCATGTATTTATGCTCTCAACATTTGTAAACAGAACTACTGATTGGGAAGCATACTATAACAACAACATCATCATCATCATCACCCCTATACGCTCTTTACGCGGCATGCCGCCTCAATGCAGCTGGTCCCCGTTACAGGAAGCCTGCACCAAGCAGTTACGTGCTTTTGCAGCGGTGAGACTTGAACAATTGAGAAATGTTATTTAAGCCTTTTTTTTTTTCTTGTCTCAGTTTCACGCCACTAAAATTGTACATGTTGTTTGAGTTTCTCCTGTGATGTTATCATAACAAATTGTTTTATTTCCAAAGAATTGTATTGTCTCCTTGTGATTGAAGAAACAGTAAATAATACCAAAATTATATCTACTTTGAGTCTGCATCTCGCTCTTAATGTCTATTTTTATTCTCTAGTCTAGAGAAAGACTGAGAAAGACAAGAGAAATGCAATTACATTTGCGCACATGCGCGCGCGCACATACACAATCGGCACAAACTATCAGTATTGTGTTCCATGTAGTTCCCATGGGGTGTCTGAAGAGACAACGACAGAGTATGGCTACTGCTCTTTCTGACATGTAGACTAACATGAGGCTGGCAACATCATCATGTGTAACAAGATGCTACAGAAACCACCGATACACGAGCATGTGAATACTTTGGTGCAGGATTCCTTCAAAGGGGTTAGGTGCAGCGATGGTACCATGCTTCATTATGAGCAATAAGAAAATGATGATAATGATAACGACGCGAGTTATGAACAACCATTTCAAAAGTACGACTCACTTTCCAAATGAGTGTTCATACATAACAATCGTGAGACACCCAACATACAGGGGGGGGGGGGGGGGGGGCGGGGGCCGCGCGCCAGAGATACCCAACATACAGGGGGCCAGAGATACCCAACATACAGGGGGCCAGAGATACCCAACATACAGGGGGCCAGAGATACCCAACATACAGGGGGCCAGAGACACCCAACATACAGGGGGCCAGAGACACCCAACATACAGGGGCTAGAGACACCGACAGTGCAGTGAGACATACAGATATATTACCTGAGGTACATCCAGCCACTTCTCTGCTGCGTCCATTGCCTCCTTGGCGTTGGAAGTATTCTTCTTCGGGTCCCAGTCCTCCCAGTCAGGGCAAAGACCTGCATAAGAAACGACATAAGTATGCAGTTAGAACACTTACAAGAGATCCAAGTTGTCAATGCAGAAGGGAGCAGCCTCGGGAATATAATGAAGATACATTCATTTCTGTGAAGTTTACTAGGGCAAATACAAAGTGACATGGTAGATACTGTATACAAGGAAAAAGAAAGTAGTCCCACAGGAGACACTGCGTAAGGGGAATGAAGTGTTAAAGACTTAACTATACTAGGTCCGGCTTTATGAAGTGGAGTGACCATTTCCTATCCCTCGCTGCCACTGCCTTTGACTTAAAGAGTATAGTCATGTACCGATTTACCGGTTGGTGGTTGACTGGAGCGTAAATCTACCAAGCACTGAACCCAGAACCTGGTAATTCGGTCACGACAGGCAAATGGTCTCTGTTAATCTGACGCTCGAATAATGCATAGAAAAGACAACTAACAGGACACAGAAGAATAGCAAAGAAAGATAGGTATATAGTAGGTAGATAGTATTTGACTTCAGGCAAATAAATAAACCGGCTTGGGCTGGAAAACAAAGAAGTGGGCTTTCGCGAACCACATCCGTCGTTAAAAAAAGTTACTAAGGACGGTTGTGCCTGGTACTAGAAACCTCATTATGCAAAATTAATTGCCCCTGAAACCAATATTGCAAAAGTGCTGGGGCTGTGCTGCAGACTTCTGCATGTGAACAAGCAGTTCCAGAAGAACTGAATAACGGAGATGACGAATAAGGGCGTATCTGAACTGCTAAAGACAGGAGATTCTGTTGCTATAATACACCAATAAACATTCAACGTGAAACAACCAACCACTAAGCGTGCTACTATTAAACAAGTAACTATCAATTCAGCAACATATACGCCAATTACTGTCTATCAACTAAGCATAAGTTCCAAATTTAAGGGGAAAAACCCGTTTCAAGGTAAAAGCACTCTCAACAAACTTATTAACTAACCAACCAGTTAACCATTTAAGAAATGCATGTATGAAATAGCTAAACACATAGCTCCAACATACATAATCTCAAACATCGTCAATATCTCCCTTTTCATTCCCGTGGAACTTGGAGCCACGAATGCAGCTGGCTTCTAGCAGGAAGCCACGATTCAAGCACATGCGCCTGCAGTGGTTGTTTCTGTGCCCGTTTATTTAGCAACTTCGTATCAGTCGCCTTGTACGACATGCATGTAGGAACAGTAGGCCCATTCTTTCTTTGTCTTCTCAGAGACCCCCCCCCCCCCCAGGCGCCCAGATGCAGTGGTGGTTTGAAAAGGAAAACGATGAATGATGAGAGTACCGTATAACACAATACACTTACCGGGTCCGACAGCGTCGACCAGAGCACCAATGGCCCTGCCATCGTTCCAGTCAGTGGTGAAATTGTGCACGGGCAAGTCTGGAACTTTCGACTGGATCCAGTTGAGCAGCCTCTGTTTGGGAGTGGGCGCCTTCTCCGAAGGAGTGGGCTCCTCTCCCTCCCACATGGGCATGGAGATGGAGTAATGGAGAATGAGGGTCCATATCAAGCCCAGGATAAGTTTCAGCTTTTTGTCAACGATGTCTGTGCTGTCTGAAAAACACAAATAAAGAGACGGTTATAGAAGCATCAAGCAAGTGTACTAAGAAGCATGAAGTCTCTGACTTACAGACCCACAAACAAAAAGCCATAATAACTGATTTGATTGTCTCATCTTTCAACTGCCAAAGGAGCATAGGCCATCACCAAACTTATGTCAAGTCTTCCTGTGCCGTTCCATCAGCTCACGGTATTTCCAATCATCATTTCTACATCTGTTTCTTTTACCATAGGTATTTCAGAACAAGAACCGCATTGTAATGCTATCAATAGGTTTCCTCAATGTGTGTCATATCCATCGCCAGTATCTTCTCATCTCTTGTTTCACTGGCGCGTCTGGTTCTTATCAGTTCCGCATTAGTGATCTTGACACATCAATTCAACACAGCACGCACCCATTTACGAAACTGTAGCTTCCTGGTTGTTTTTGCTGCTCTGATGTGATTACTGTTATCTACATGTCCGTGTGTAATTGGCAGACAAGCATATAAACTGGGAACAGTAATTACTGGTTGGACAGAATTTTCACATCTGTGAGTTTTTGTTTTTGTTTCTGAACAGAAAAATGTTTCAAGTTGGGAAGAATTTGGTATATGTATTCTTTATGAAAGCCCCCATGTACTACCTGGAGTCTCTGAGGCGACAAAGAACAAATAAGACTAATGTTTCCTCAGGCATGCCGTGCAACTAATATGAGGTGTTGTATGCGATTAGCCAACTTTTCATGTACATCAAAGTGATGCTGAAACCATCGCGGCAAGAGCACATGAACAGCTTTGGTGCAGACTTCCTGCAAGGAGACCAGCTGCAGTGATAACTCGAAACTGCGCTGAAAAAAATGATGATGATGTCTCTTTATGACAGTGTAAGAAGGAAAGTGATCTACAATCTATACAGCGATGGTCGGAAACGTTTATGAAAGTATAAGAAGGAACGTGATCTACAATCTATACAGCGATGGTCGGAAACGTTTATGAAAGTATAAGAAGGAACGTGATCTACAATCTATACAGCGATGGTCGGAAACGTTTATGAAAGTATAAGAAGGAAAGTGATCTACAATCTATACAGCGATGGTCGGAAACGTTTATGAAAGTATAAGAAGGAACGTGATCTACAATCTATACAGCGATGGTCGGAAACGTTTATGAAGTATAAGAAGGAACGTGATCTACAATCTATACAGCGATGGTCGGAAACGTTTATGAAAGTATAAGAAGGAAAGTGATCTACAATCTATACAGCGATGGTCGGAAACGTTTATGAAAGTATAAGAAGGAACGTGATCTACAATCTATACAGCGATGGTCGGAAACGTTTATGAAAGTATAAGAAGGAAAGTGATCTACAATCTATACAGCAATGGTCGGAAACGCTGATTATGAAATTAGATGTATACTCGGCTTGTTATAATATATGATGAGACTACAAGGTTATGTGTTCTGTACGACAATGATCACGAGGGCGAGTTGTTCAAGTTTACAAGACAAGAATAAGTAATGTATTTGAATACTTGTGCAAGTGCACAATTTCATATAAATAATGAATAATGTATAAAGCGACTGTCAAAAAGCTACAGATTTTGATAAATGGGTGATTGTGTAGGGTTGAAATGGTATGACAAGGTCACCAAAGTGGAACTGATGACAAGAATCAGAAAAGCACCAGTGGAACACGAGATGAGAAGAAGACGCTGGAAATGGATAGGACACATATTCATTAAACCTGTTCATAGCATATCAAGGTAGTCCTTGTTCAGAATCCCCAGGGTGAGAGAGGCAGAGGTAGACAAAGAAACACATGACCATCAGAACTGTAGATAGAAACGATCAAGACACGGAAAGAACTTGATCCGACTGCACGCGACAGGAGGATGTAGCGTGTGTTTGCTGAAGGCCTATACTCCTTGTGGAGTTAAAGTGTATTGACTGATTGATTGATTGATGAAGCAACCAAAAGGCAGCGTTTGGATAAACAAACCTAGCTAAGAGATTTACAAACACCGGTACTCATGCGTATCCCTTAATCTCGGTTAATCATGCTTTTATAAAGTGGATACAGTTTTTATACTATTACAATGCCGATACACATTTTCACCCCCACAGAACAATAATGTTAAGATTTCGATATCAATAGTAAGTTTGACAGCAGTAATCCAAGCCACTGAGTGGGAAGGAAAATGCAAGTCATATATATATTTAACACAGTGCTTCTCAAACTGCAGTCCGTCGACCAGGAAAGCTGTGTGTGCGAAGTCCGAAACTGCCGTTATTAATTTTTCATAACGACTTCATATCTGGACATGCGATTGTTTGGCGACCTAATTGTCAGTGGCTTTTAATTTATCTAGTTTAAAACGTTACTGGCGGATGATTTTGGCAAGACACAGTGTGTGGAATCAGTGGAACCTCTTCATAAGTTCACGGTATCAAAAGGGATAAGAAATAATGTCTGCAAGATTAAGCCTCGTAAATCTATAGCGTAAAACTTTTTACGACCTAACCACAACCTACATTTTAGAACGAGAAGCAAACACGGGCGCCCTTCTTTGGCAGGTTAGATAGCAAAGATAAGAACGTTCAGCCGGGACGAAAGATTATTCGGAACCTAGAGCAGAACTACTAGATAAATCTAATGAAAACAGGTTTCAGTTACCTTATTATAGGCAGTAGAATTGGGCGAAAAGCTTGAAACGACAGCAGAGAGGCTAGGACAGTCGTAGCGGTAATTTCAGAAAGTTTTGTAGGAATATTAAGACTTCTGGTCTTCAAAAATAACAAGAACTACAAACTATTACAAACAGTGTGTCAAAACGAGCAAGTAACCCAACAAAACATGATAGGAGAAATAATCATGTGCTTTTTTTCTGCTGCATGTCTTCACGACGGCATTAATTCTCCTGTTGTCATTTCATTCTTTTCCATTTTCATTGGATCTGTGTTGTCAAACTTATCATAACTTACGGTCGATGCGCCAAAAAACAGAAGGGCCTACGTGCTCTTTTAAACGGTGTTCATTTCTGATTTCGCTTTGCAATGCGTGCTTCTCCGATGTTTTGTGTGTGGCACGTTGTTTTACACGTTGACGTTGTCGACGCCACGCACAACCACATATTAGTCGCCTTGTACGACATGCCTGAGGGTGAAGTAGACATATTCTTTCTTAGTCTCTTTAGAGGACCACCACCACCACCCCACCCCATCGAAACTACACGAGGGATCAATATATATTGGTTTAGGGAAAACTGTGAGTTTACGAGTCTGTTGCAATGACGAGTCAGCCGGATGAGTGTTTCCATGAAAAAAGCTACCTCTTCGGCAAAGTGACTCCAGCTTTAAAGAAACTCGTGTACAGCGATAGACTGCTCCAAAAAAAAAAGCCAATTTTAATCTTGCAAACTTTCGTGATTAAATACGGATTCCCATCAAACACATCATTTTGTCAAACACCCGTCTGTAATAATATATCCCCGTGCGGTTTTCTGAGATCTGTGAGATGATACAAAATAGGACCACCTCTCTTACCGTCCGATTCGTAAAAGACAACTTTGGTGAGAGTGCATGGGAGTGTCCAACCTCAACATGCTAAATAAACAGCTACCGAACAAAACCGCCGCAATTCCTGATGAAGTACCTTGGCGCAATCTTCCTGCATGGGGAGATTGTGCATGCGGCTAGCAACCTCAACATGCGAAACTGACTGCTACGGAAACTGTCACAGCAACCGCACATGAAGTGCCTTGGCGCAGACTCGCTGCATGTGGCCCAAATAACTGACTGTTACGGAAACCACCACGGCAACCGAGCATGAAGTGCTTGGCGCAGACTTGCTGCATGTGGCCCAACTGCAGTGTTGGCCACACGTTCCTATCGTGCGAATAAGATACCTGATTCCACTCACTCAATAATAAATTAGCCCATGGAAGCCGCGTATAAAGCTAGTCCATCGATCTTTTAATTTAGTAGAAACTTCACTCTCATACCGATCTCTCTCACGCAATCTCTCTCTCTCCCGCAATCTCTCTCTCTCTCTCTCTCTCTCATCTTTCTCTGTTCAACACATGCAAACACAATTTACTTTCAGTGCACTGGCTAGACAAGACATGGCTCCGTTTATTAATAGATTTATCGCTTCATGGTTTGTTTCAACACCGCTATTGACAGCTACTGGAAATAAATTTCCACTGTGGAGATCAACCTCCATACTTTAACTTCCCACAGAAAGGGTGTCAACAAGCGATCTACGTCTCTCCACTGTGGTAGTTTTATCTGCATTCTGTAGTTTCGTGGGGAAATTGTATTTTCATCTACAATTCCTTCATTGTACACTATTTCTCCCGGCGCGGCCTGCTGAAACAATAAACAAAGCTGGAAAAATGCCATGCATTTGGGAGAATTGAAGACAAGGCTGGTCAAATTTCCCAAGGCGGGGTTCATTCTGTATAAAGATGACGGTGAGGATGATGAAATGAATGGAGCGGAGTCATAACATAAAAGTCTAATACATAACAAAACAGTCTAATATAAGAGCCAAAAGGGAATAACTAGTTAAATAAGATAAATATACTTTGGAAGATGTATGCAGGAAGCCATGTTCAAAATTACTTATGTGTTTTGCTTTCTCATTCTAAGAAAGACTACAAGAATTCATCAGCATAGGACAACCAACATGGTAAACAGGACAAATGTACACACTAATATAAGAAAGCAAGCTACAATATGTATTCCTGTATTATACATGCAAGGAACTAGGTCACTTTATATTACTAGAACTGTTCGTTTGGTTAAGTAAATAGCCAGAACACCGAGATTGACTGTGTAAACTGGGTCTTAAGACTTGGAAACAAGACCAGTGAAAGCAACTACAACTCCCTGGCTGCCGTTATTCTCGAGTTAGGTATGTGTTAGACACTACAGTTTGGGGGATATTATAAGCGGCCTGACATGTCTCATGTTCCAGCACAACCGAGAGATGCTAAGAGATGGAATGTGGCCGCAGAATTGTTGCTACAGGATCTGTGAGAGTGCAGTTAGCCAAGACAGAGTTAATTAACAAGAATTAGAAAGCATCGTAACAGAAGAGAATCGCAGTTTTTGGAAATTCTTTCTTCGTTCACATTCATGCTCTACATGGAACATTAGACCACCAAACGCAGTTGGCGTTGGACCAGCATGAAGCCGCGCCAAAACACGTCATGGGCTCTTACAGTGTTTTTAATTTTTTTTTATTTTTAGCAGTTTGTTTTACACCAAAACGTTGCCAGCCCCTAGGCACTGGCCGACACTAATCGTCTCTTATGCCATGACTGTGGAAGCAATGGTTAGGGGCGGACTAAGCACTGGGCATTTCGGACACTGCCCGAGGGTCCACAGCAGTAAAGGGATTCACGTTCCCCTACCTACTCTGGTCTTCTTCTTCGTTCGCTCAAATAACCACATCTATCTCTCTTATAAAGCTGGCAATCTGCCTCAGGGTTCTCTCACCACCATACAGTTTCTCCCTCAACTGGGATTGTTGTTGTTGTTTAACTAGGGCTACTGAGCTTCTCGCTCTTTAGCAGCCAATACCAAGTTGAAGACTCCTTGGTATTATCTACACTGTAGATCTAGGCTTTTCCTGTGGCTTTTCTGCCATTCCGAAACTTGTTGAGTTGAAGTCATGAGCTTCAGTTTCTCCAGCTTGGCTTGCATTTAAAGGATCGTCATATCTGGTCCCAAGCTAAAAGTAAGAAGTGCGTGGTATACTGTGTATTCCCCGCCATCCAAGGGGGCTCTCCAACTATGCAGAGCTAAAATACCGTACATTGGTTCTGGGCTCTCCCAAGGAACTGTCACGTCCTGCACAGAGCCACTTCTCAGCTTCCCCTCCCTGCCTATCACTGGGTCCATAGTGAGATCCTTCTGCATGCAGTCAACCAAGTCAAAGCCAAAGAATTATGCCTGGGGCTCAAGTGACTTCTCCAAGCTTAGTGTGCAATGCTGGGTTCTCAACAAGTTTCACCACAAGGAGAATCCTTGGGACTGTGTGGATATAATTAGCCTCATAGACACAGGTTCATTTCTACATACATATATTGTAGCATTGTGCATAGCTAGCTGGTGGTCATATAAGAATGACCCCAGATATGCCTCCATGCATAAAACCTCAACTGGGATGGAGTAGGCCATTCTGCCACCCTGCTCCTCTAAAAGAACCGACAGTTTTGACATACATGTTCTACTGTCTGTTTTTCCTCCCCACACGGACACATACCTGTCTGTCCAACTTTCAGTTTGTTGAACAGATGGTATCTGAGTCTGCAATGGCCGGGTCTCAGTCTGAAAATTATCACTTGATGTCTTCTTGGTAATGTATCTGGTCTAATCCATGTGGACTCGATAATCAGGGGGCCAATGATCTCTTTTGCCCCATCACCGTCAATCCGCCCCTGGCAGTGGCCCTTTCCTTTCTATGTCTGTACAGAGATTACTGAAAACCGCATGGGATTGAGAAACTGTACAGTTATTATACAATAAGATACGGCAGGTATATTATACAATAAAACGTAATGATGTGAGAGGTAGACTGCCATTTAAAACTACAGGTGTAATATGACTAAGTAATATTACAAAATATACAAGGTCAACTAGACCCAGACAACTAACAGACGCAAAACGGAAGTAAAGGCAAAACTTAGCAAACAGGGGTCGCCATTATTGGGTTTTTTTTTCGAATTATGCTAAGATAACCCCGAGTTATCTCCAGCCTACCCAGATGTAAATGGGTGCCTGACTCTGAGTAGGGAAGGAAAAGGCAGTGAGGAAGGGAACTGGTTACCCCACCTCTCGGTTCTGGACCTAATATGATGACGTCTCTAACACTTCACTCCCCTATGGCAGTATCTGCTAGGGGACTACCATTTTAACCTTTTAACCCCGTGTAGTTCCGGGGGACGGGGTGGCTCTGATGGGACAACGAAAAAGTAGGACTACTGCTACTTCATGTAGTAAAAGGTGACCAATATGAGGTTATGCGTGAGACTAGCACACTCACCATGTCAAACATATTGCTACAGACAATAACTGCTGCAAGAGCACACATATGATTTGGAGCCAGCTTCCTGCAAGATGACTAGCCAGCTACACTGTCCATATAAGGAAATAAGAAAATAATCTAAGATACCAAATATGCCGAAATATTAATAGCAACATCTACAGGTACGGCTCGGATCGTGGCGGAGTTAGACGGTCTGGTTATGCCCTAAATATCAAGGTTGTTATAAACAGATGATGGCTAGATTTATACGAAAAGTAGACTCGCCCACGTGGTGTAGTGATAAGAGAAGTGAATGAGAACACGTTTCACGCCGTAGATTTTAGTGCGATGGCCGACGACACACAAGATCGACCAAAGCAAACAGCCATCGATTTTATGCAGCAAACGACAGGACAGACTTCAAAATGTGACATATGCCTTCTTCATTTAGCCACCGCTACTTACTAGGACTACACGAGAATACACGCTTAAAACAAACCAATGGCTTCTTTAATTTGGGACAAGACAGCTCACATTTGACGAATGGTTACATTTAGATTGAACTGGGCGTGTCTCGCAAAAGCTATAAGTTAAAGATAATAAGAATGACTGTGCAGTAAAACATAGCAGGGCAGAAGCGCACGCAAGCCGATCAAACGACAAGGGGGATTTGAAAAGAGTGAAACAAGAGCACGAGTATACTTAAAACAGTATGAAGAAGAAAAAAAACACTTCCTAAAATGTATGTCTCAATGTTGATGTTCTTTATCAAATGAGTGCGAATGATGGAAAAGGCCGACAAACACCACTGCAGTATGAGGTGAGCAGATGTCGCTGGCAAGGAATAGGACATACATTAGGAAAACCAGCTGATAACATTACAGGGCATATCCAGTTCTGGAACTCCTAGGGTACTAGACACAGAGAGAGACTAAACACATACGGAGAAGAGAACTTGCGACGAACATGAAAATGATTAAGAGGACGTGGAGAAAAAACTTGGATGGATGACACAGGACAGGAAAGCTTGGCGTGTTATTCTTGAAAATGTACTGATAATGAATATATGAATGTGACAAAGGTGAATAATAACATCAAAAGAAGTTAAACTATACTATGGCGCACCAACTGAGGATTGATTAGGGACTTCCCATGGATTTAAAATAAGTAGCGGGTCTGTGTCACTGACAAATCATCCAGACTCCGGTTGGGGAGGGGAAGGGCCAAACGTAATTTTACCAGTGATTACAGGAGAAGCTAACCCCTTTCAGTAAATCACAGGAGAGTCCCAAACCGGTTATCTACTCCAGTATATGTCAATATACTGCTGTAAAACTGGTAAGGAAATAAATATATAAATTAAAAAAATAAAATAGTCGACATATTTTACAAAACCTGCGCGATTTCCCCACACACAACTTTCGGTCGTTATTATTATTATTATTATTAGTTCTGTGTTTCGAAAAAAAAAAAAACAGAAAAGAAAGAGAAGACAATTTCGTGACACACACCTCATTACCCCTCCCCTCATACAGGCTGAGAACCTCTGATCTACTCAAGACGACCATGTTGAAAATGGCTGCCAGCCATGTTCTGTTCAAACCTGTTTGACAATTCTCCACATCGTGTCCAATCCCATCTAGTTAAAGAACATTAACATGGTATAATCAACACTGGAAGTTTGGCAGTAAAATCCCAAGCTGCCTTGTTAAATATACGTTTACATATACTGTACTAGTAACGGACACTGCTGGGGTGACATTGATGGCATAGGCAGCACCTGCTTTATGAATGTTTACACAGTTGAAGACATGACGGGTAGTTCAGGTTGTTCAAATCTATTTCCCAGGCCACAGTGTCCCACACAAAAAAAAAAACTCTTGACGATTCATTTTCTTCAAGCTATTCGTTTTTTTTTCTTTTACTTCACAAACGGAGAGCATTTTTTTTTAATATGCCAAACTTTGTAGATGTATCGAGAAGTTTGGTCATATTGTCTCGCTGTCCCTGAGTGTGTGTTTAAAACTTCACAATGAATCATCATTATCCTTTGAGTTCTCCGTGCAGCATGGTGCCATCACTTCTGCTTTTCTTCTTGCAGGAAGTCTGCACTTAACATTCGATGTCACTACAGCCGCGGTTTCTGTAGCAATTTGTTTAACATGATGAGGTTGCCATCTCCATACACAACCTCATATTAATCGCCATGTACGACATGCCTGATGGTGCAGTAGTCCTATTCAATCTCTGCCTCTTCAGTGACCCCCGGGGATTACACGGGGCCACAATAAATAAACAGTACAAATAATCCTTGTCTAATATACACTCTTCTTTAAACATGTTTTTTTTTTTTTTAACTCTGAGAATTTCCTTTCGCCTGACTGGTTCTTTTTGTCTCCCATGTCCTTCTTTCCGCTGCTTCACCCCTTTCGCTTGCAACATTTTTATACACTTAAAAAAAAAAAAAAACCACACATACACTAAACTTCCAGCAACATTTCAAATAATGATAAATACGACAGAAGACAGGAAACACGAACAACTTAGGTAAATAGAAGTGAGAAGGTTTGTCATAAGAGCAACTACTTGACACGGTCAAAACAGGTCGTAAGTACACAAGACTGTCAGGATGAGATAAGAAGTGAGCATGTCTGACAATTATCAACTGCTTTAAGTTGTCTGTAATATTTCAATTAAGGCGTCTTTAAATATCTTCTTCTCTCCCCCCCTTTCCCCCAACAACAACAACAACGAGCAGAGTTAAGCAACCTCGTATATTATATTTTTAAAAATTTACAAATATTTTCCAGCAATTTTTGTCACCGGGGGGGGGGGGGGGGGGGGGGGTGTGGGGGTGTGTGTGTGTGTGTGTGTGTGTGTGTGTGTGTGTGTGTGTGTGTGTGTGTGTGTGTGTGTGTGTGTGTGTGTGTGTGTGTGTGTGTGTGTGTGTGTGTGTGTGTGTGTGTGTGTGTGTGTGTGTGTGTGTGTGTGTGTGTGTGTGTGTGTGTGTGTGTGTGTGTGTGTGTGTGTGTGTGTGTGTGTGTGTGTGTGTGTGTGTGTGTGTGTGTGTGTGTGTGTGTGTGTGTGTGTGTGTGTGTGTGTGTGTGTGTGTGTGTGTGTGTGTGTGTGTGTGTGTGTGTGTGTGTGTGTGTGTGTGTGTGTGTGTGTGTGTGTGTGTGTGTGTGTGTGTGTGTGTGTGTGTGTGTGTGTGTGTGTGTGTGTGTGTGTGTGTGTGTGTGTGTGTGTGTGTGTGTGTGTGTGTGTGTGTGTGTGTGTGTGTGTGTGTGTGTGTGTGTGTGTGTGTGTGTGTGTGTGTGTGTGTGTGTGTGTGTGTGTGTGTGTGTGTGTGTGTGTGTGTGTGTGTGTGTGTGTGTGTGTGTGTGTGTGTGTGTGTGTGTGTGTGTGTGTGTGTGTGTGTGTGTGTGTGTGTGTGTGTGTGTGTGTGTGTGAATTTTACTGACTTAAAAAAAAAAAAAGATCTTAGCAAGTAAAGTTCAATTTAAAGAAACCGTTGAGATAAGAAATGCCGATCGGCATAGATGCCTCTTTTACCATTCCACTTCTTACTGGCTACAGGCTGGATTTTGAAAACGTCAACCACCAGAAATAGGATTCAGGGAACTCGTAGAAAACAACTTTTACGATCTACAGATTATATCCCTAAACCATAACCAGAAGCACGACAAAATGAGAATACGCGATGACAGCTCACAGCTACTGTGTCCAAAAATGCAGAGAAAAGACAAGGCCTGAGAGAATAAATGTAGCAAATAACAAGTCAGTGGGAGATACAGCCCTACAATATATGGACTCATATACTGGTGGCAACATAGACAAAGTTGGCTAGAAAGAGCTTTGATATCAATATAAGAATACAAAAGACAAGAAGAGCTTTCATGAAAATTGTGAAACATAGGGAAATAATTTTTTTTTTTTAAATCAAGTCCAGCACAACAATAAGAACCTTCAACTCAGCTGTCGTGTATGTCTATGAAACAGGACCTAAGACGCGTCAACAGTGAGGAATGCAGTCAGCGACCCATAGCTAGACTGCTTGCGTCAGGGTCAGCGAACCAGAGCTGACCAAGACCCTACTCCACCTCCAAGTGGTGGTCCTGGAAACAGGCTGCATCACTGCAGTCTGGCTGAGTGAGTAGGGATCGAAGAGGGAAGGCTAACCCGGTCCCAAAAATGCCGCGCTGAAGTCGGATGTGTCGGCCGAAAGGCGCAAATATCGCAGCTTCGCTGTCAACGGACACAACGCAACCAACGTCCTTTTCAGGACGAACGAAGAAGAAGTATGTCTATAAAACAAGGAGGACAACTAAAAACCCAACCAGAATATTACAGAGTAAAGTAAAGGATCCCGTTTACACGCCCATTGATCCATATTGGGAATATGGTGTTAGGCTCATATTTTCTTGACCATACGGCACACTACCGGGTGACGTAGTCAAGTATGACGCCGGCCGCAGAAAGATGCAGACTCTCAGAAATAGGTGCCTGCACAGAGCAGTGGGCTTAAACTGGTATGACAAGATGCGGGGACTTGATAAAAAGAACCAGATAAATATCAAAGGTATAAGAGGTGAGAAAAAAGACGTTGCCGCTGGAAAAGACGCACAAGGAGGACAACCCACAAGACAGCCCTTGTTCTGGAATACTCATGGTAAAAGAAATAGCGGAAAACCACATACACATACACAAATCCACGCACACAAGGAGAAAGGTACTGGAGACAGGCTTATAAAGGACAATGAAAACATGGAAATACTTGAACGGACAGCACAGAAAGGGAAGGATTGGCGTGATATTTTTGAAGGCCTATGTTCTATAGGGAGTTAAAGGATAAAGAACGAATGAACATACACCGCATACATTATAACTAGAGGCCACACCCGAATGAATGCCGGTGAGGGGCGGCTACTCTTTATGTTCCTTCGCTGAGTTCAATGAACGTTTAATTCTATACCAGGCACTGTATGTTCCAGATTCTTTCGTCTTTATATTCAATAAGGCAAGACGTGCACACACCGTTTGAATTATGGTGGGATTGAAGCTATTAGTGTAGATAGTCCCGCTCTGGTAAATTTGTATGCTTAAAGGATGATGAGTCACCTGATACACTGCTTAGTTATTTCACTACGCTTAAACCATCACCAGGATTTCCGACCCGTGACCCCGAACACGGGGGTTCATTTTCTATCAACAAGTAACAAGGTCACGCACAGTAAGAACATCCGACTGCGTACGTGCGTTGGCAGTTATTTGCCAGCTTACTTCTTACTATCAGTTTACATTTAAGTTACTAAGTGTGCGTTATGAGTGAGGAAGTAAAGAAGCAATTGTTAAAAAAAGGCAAAAAGAAATGTCTCGTATCGTGCGAAATCTTGCACAGTCTCATTCCTAGGTGATAAGCAGTAACTTCATAGACCCCTATAAATTTCAATCAATTAAATAAAATATTTATGTATTATTAGTAGACACCTGTTGCAGATATATGTAATATATAATAAGTGTTTACTAAAACTTAAGAAATGATACAAAAAATCCACATCTCAGCAGCCACTGAATCATTTTCTAACAACTTCAAAGCTAAGACGAAAGCACTCAAAGCTGCAAAAACCATTGCTGGAAAACATGAATACTACAAAGGCCCAGACAGTAATCCCGAATGATGCCCTATCAATCATAACTTCCCTAACGAAAATAAAAGCAACACAACTAGGCAACATGTCTTACTAGCTTACTTACTACCTGGGGGTATAGAGGTTTTCCAGAGAGAGACATACTACCCTATCGGGGCAACATGTCAAAAGCATTAATTATAATCGGTCATAGATTTTTTTTTTTTAAGTGATTACAAAGCGAATCCACTCTATTTGCGAGATAAATGGAAACCAGAAAAAAAACACTATTCGGTATATTAATAATGGACAAACAGATGTGTATGTCAATGTGGGGAACAAAAACAAACAGTAACCTTACATTAAGTTCTCCAAATATGCCGGCCCCATGAAAGAACCAGACTGATACTAACTACAATCTTCGTCAAATCCCATGACAGGGAAACAATGCTACAATAAGAGAATCCTGAAACAGTGTTCATTATGTGAGAAAACTACGTGTTTATACACGAGCGCACGATGAAAAAGCACGTTAACTCAACAAAAGGAAGAACGAAAAATTAACAAACTTTACTTTCTCACAGTCAGCTATTCTAAGGTCCTAAGTCAAAGTCTGCAAGGGGCGTGTGGCGTGGAAACGTGGATAATTCCTAACGAAACAAAGGGGGTGGGGTGGTGTGAAGTCGGTAACTGTGCACAGTAGGCCTACCTATTTAAATATCTTTAAATAACACTCAGTCAAGACAAGTACTTGTACACTTTAGGCACGGGAAGGGTGAGGAAGAAAGTGACATATGTCGCGTACTGAGTGGTGTGAAAGATATGGAGAATGACAAAAGAAAGAACAACAGATTTATGAGCTACCAGCGTAGCTTTCATTGCACCTGGTAACATGGAGATCAAGAGAAATCAAGTCCAACACATAATAAGAACCTTTAACTCAAATGTCAAATCAGTCTTATTGTATAGGTACAGTGTTTCATAAATGGATGCTTGTGCCGAATAGAAGGATTGAAATGGAGCGACACGGTCACAAATGTGGAACTGATGGAAATAATCAGACAAATGACACTGGAAGAGGAGCTGAGAAGAAGACGCTGGCGATTGAATAGACACACACTGAGGATACATTTTGATAAAGTTACTAGGAAGATCTTGTTCTTGAATGTTCAAGGTAAGACAAGCAGAGGTAGAAAAAAAAACACACACACACACACGAAGAAGAGAGCTGGCGACATAACTGATAATAATGAGGAAGATACGGAAAGAAGATAAAGGATCGTGCCAGGAAGATTTAGTATGTGTTTGTTGGAGGCTTATGCTCCTTGGGGAGCTAACGGGTGTTGGTGAAGATGATGACTGCGTACATAAACTCATTATATAAGGGGATTGACATAAGTCTTGGGCCTGACCATGAAGGACGTGTCACAGAGAGCTGAAATTTTATTATAGTGTTTATTCCTTTTCAATACAGCCACCGTCTGAATTGACACACTTCTGCCATCTCTGCTTGACCTTGAAAAGACCTTGGGAGTAGAACACCCTATTTTTCAAACTAAACCAGTCATCGCATCCAGTATAACCTCTTCATCGCTGTCAAAATGATTTCCTTTTAGCTTTTTTTTTAAGATTTGGGAATAGAAAAAAGTCTGATGGAGCCAAATCTGGAGAATATGGTGGGTGTGGAAGAATTTCAATATTCAAATCGTTGGCTGCTAGCTGCACAAGCCGTGCTTTGTGAGAGGGCGCGTTGTCTTGAAGCAAAGGAAGATTTTGAGTGCGCGTTATCCCTCGTTTCCTGGTCACAACCTTTCTTAGTTTGGTGAGAAGATCTGCATAGTACTGTCCATTAACTGTGTTGCCACGAGGCAGATAATCTTTCAAAAGGACACCTTTGCCGTCCCAAAAAACAGTCAGCATCACTCTTCCTGCAGATTTCTGCGCTCTCGGCTTGACATGTGTTGGGGAGCCCGGGGTTTTCCATTGCATGCTGGCAATTTTGGATTCGGGGTCATAATGGTGTACCCAAGTCTCATCTACTGTCACCATGGTCTCCAAAAAATTTTTTGACTGACACTTTTTGAGCAACTGTTGACAGCACTTTACCCTCGTTTGCTTCTGTTCACGTGTCAACAGTCGCGGAACCCAGCGTGCACACACTTTTCTCATGTTCAGTCTGTTGTGTAAAATTCTATAAACTGTTCTTTCATTTAGTTTTACTCTACTAGCTATCTCCACAATTGTCATTTTTCGATCCTGGTCAATGATTTTCTTCACTCTTGTTGCATTTTCATCGTTGCACTCTGAGGCTGGTCTACCAGATCTTGGCAGATCAGCAACATTTGAGCGGCCGCACTTAAACTGTTGACACCAGTTTTTTTTTACCGAAGTATATGAAGGACAAGAATCACGAAACACTGGTTCCATTTCCCTGTGTATTTCTGTAGGTGTTTTTCCCTGAAACATCAGAAATTTTATCACAGCTCTGGCCTCCTTCTTTTCCATTGTTTTGTCAAATCTTTGGAGCAGCAGATCCGGTCAATAGGGTACATTGCGCCGTGCACCGTAGCGGAAAAACCCATTGAAGAAACAAACGCGTACTTCACACATTCAGTGCAAATATGATGAACTTTACATGTGCCAAGTTTCATCTTCCTCCTGTGACTCATTCATGGTCATGCCCAAGACTTATGTCAATCCACTTGTATAAAAGAAAGTACCGATTAATCTAAAATGAGTTTGTTGTAGAGGTAGGTAGACCATAATTCCTGTCGAATGGCAGTGGTTACAGCGTTTTCTTCTCGAGGCAAAGTTACCGGGTTAACAACCAGGTAGCATATCACTCCAGTTTTCTATTTCTCTTTTTTTTTTTTACTTATTGAGCATGGAGCAAGTCTACCCTGCTGTAAATGGGCACCGGACACTGCTTTCGAGTTAAGCAAAGCAAATTCAGCGAGGACGGGAACCGGTCACCATACAGCTGAGACCTATTTATAGTTAAGTCTCGAATTCTCCACTATGGATGTGTCGCTGTATGACTACTTTTCACGATTAATCGTATTTTCCCCGCCAACGAATGCTACACCAACAAATGTTGCCGGCGTTAATGTTTACTTTAGCCCAGAAAAATTATTAATCGGCAAACACCGCATAAGTGCAGGTCAAATGAGAAGCAGGGAGAGGGAGGACAGCAGTGTTATTTGTCCGGGGGTGTTCGCTGCTGAGGAGCGACCTCAAACGCTGGTTTATTCAATGGAAAATTTGTTCATTGTTCGACAAACGATTGAAAGGTTCAGTGGACTTAAAATTTCAGTTACTGTGACCTCACTGTGGTGTTTTTTTAAAAATTCAAAATGGCCTGTATCTTTCCTGGACACAGGGTGGGCCAGAAGGAGCAGCCTACACTACCAGTGGGAAGGGCTGGATGGAGGTCCCGCAGTTTCTAGACCGTCAAAGCAGTCAGTGGCCATCACGCCTGGTGGCGTCTTGTAGGGCAGCAACAAACTGATTCCACTTTGTTCGGTCGGCGGCCACACCTCGCACAGTGCCCCAACTTTGGTTCATTCCTTGCATCTCGGCTTCCACAGTTCTCCAAAAAGTTGTTTTTGGTCGTCATCTCTTTCGCATAGTTGCTCGTGTAATGTCACCTGTTCCCCTCCGAGGACGTTGCCAACCCAACCCAACTCCAGCGATGATGGTGTGTATGTCCTCCTGGTTACTCCGAATGAGCCATCTGGTGTCACCTGCTTAATGCCACAAGTGTTGATTTTAAAGCGTTTTGTTTTTTTTGCAGCACAAAATTTTTTTTAGTAAAATATGTTCAGGTGCTTTTAAAATTAAAGTGTGTTTTTTCCCAATGCAGGAATGATATTCCCAAAGGACTGATATTATGTGCAAGACAAAATGATTACATACGGAAATGTAGCAAAAAAGTATTAGGTAGTGCAAACATGGGCGCTTAATGCCCCCTTTACCCTAATTTTGCCGCACCGGGAAAGCGCTCTAACTGCTTAGCCAATCAGACGTTCTTTACTCATACAAGAGCTAGAAAGTGACAACAAGAAAAACCTCAAATAATGAAACAATTGTGCCGTCTATTAACAAGTTATTTTAATCTCTATGACACTCATTCTTTCATACAGGCCAAGTTTACATACAATGGCACGTGTAAACCGACCAGCATTCACATCTGAACCATGTTAATCAAGCTATGTTAGTAAAATACATACATATTAAAAAGGTTGCTTGCTTGGGAGGAGGATATATTTAAAAAAAAACCTAATAGCAGTGGAATACTTTGTGTAACGAGAGAAAAAAACCAAGCAAAGCACATAGCAGGTGCATTCCGTTGTGTTCTAATTTTATACGGATAAATAAAAGTACATATAAATTATGTTTGAGATTTTATAACCGAATAAATAAATCGTAAAAAGCACTTTATAAACCTGTCACGGGACGCGAGTAAGTCTGCATTTTAATTCTTAAAACCAGACATCGTCTTCATCAATCGTGGTAATCCGACCAATTTCGCATGGACTGTTTACATAACAATAGACAGTGGGTCAACAGATTATTGAGGTAATCGCTTCAACGTCTCGGTTGTGTTTTCACAAAGGCAGGAAGGTACAAGCAATATTATTGTGGCTAGCCGTAGAATGTAATGTTTACAGAACACTGAGACAGCACGCAACAACATTCACCTGAAATGTTTTCACAACACGCGGACATTGCACCAACAGACTATCGGAATAATTGATACTAAGTTGCGGATATGTTTACACAGGGCCAGTGTTAACCAAGTTGTGACTAAGGGAGACTTAAAGTCTGCACAAGGGCAACATGAAAGCAGTATGAATACGAAATTATAACGAGAAGAACAACACTGTACGTGCCCCAAAAGACGAACGCAGACAAGTTGTCTCGGATAAGCAAAATATGAGAGCGACCATAGCAAAATAATACAGGAAATTTTACACAGTTTGAGGACGGAATGTCTGACTTTAGGAAAACAAACGAAATTTCACATGACACAGGAAGCGAACCCGAAAAAAAATCGCCCTAGGCGATTCAGACGATATATAACCCAACTAGATTCATTGCTTGGCATTGGTAAGAGAAACCATTCCGCCAACCAAAACGTGGGTTCTAGATTTCACAAGAAAGAATCAAGACATTGTGTCAGTGAAATTCGTATAGGGATACCAAGTGGTAGAGACAGGGACCATTTGAGATACTCATCCTTAGTCTACTACGTGGTTGGCGTTAATCACAGGACAAGCTTTAGAGTAGGGCCGACCGAGATACTGCGACGACACGCATCTCACACGTAATTAACGGCAACAACCTACCAATACTCCACGGGGGTCAGAAAGGAATTTACCAGGCGGTGAAGGGTCTTTCTATCATCGACTACCCACCCAAAAAGAAAGCAGAAAATACCCAGAAGGATTGCTGCATTTCTAAATAGCTGTCCACGTGAAATTTAATGATCTGAAGTGGCAGTCGCCAACGGATGATTTTTACAACAAGTGCCTTTGAGAAATTTAATGATCTGAAGTGGCAGTCGCCAACGGATGATTTTTTACAACAAGTGCCTTTGAGAAACTATGATCAAAAGCTGCAAGAGCAGACGTACAATTGATGCACCAACAAATACGAATATACAACATATTTCCATCATCGTCACCACATAAGCAAAATACCAAGACAACAAAAGGACATCTGCATAACAGACGAAGTCTCACCCGCCTAACATTGTGTTCAACCTCACCCATGAATAAGACACCTCGGACGCTCCGGACAATGTCAACACAGGCATTGTGAAAGACAAAAATACAAGCCGTGGACACCTGGCGAAATCGAGTGAACCGTCCAATGTTATTGTAGGCAGACAAAGACTTGTCCATTGTGTTCAAACAACCAGAGTTTATTGACAGTTAGCAAGAGACCAAGAAACACAAGATATCCTTTTTGTTAGTATTTAGGAGTTACTTAAATTCATCATCATCACATAGGGTAGACTTTAGATTCATTTGTGTATTTTGCATTAACTAATATCTTTCTTCCCAGGGATAGTTAATGTTATTTCTAGTTGCATTTGTATCAGTGTAATTGAATGTTGTTATATTTCAGAACATTAATAAATGTTGTAGTTGTGTTTACCAACACACGTTATCACATATATAGAGAAGGAACGAAAGTGTGCGAAAGAGACATACTGTTCTTCTTCTCTTTCTCTTCTGTTCACTCAGTGTAATAGGGGAGTGGGGGCTCGTTAGTATATAGAGGGGGAGATAGAGTGGTAGGAGGTATATGTCACGAGATCCAGAATCACTGGGGCTATATGCTGGGAATTCATCCCAAAGTCTTATATTCACCTTCTCCACTCCTGCTGCTCATCTTCAACCGGGTGCCAGGCGAATCTGAGCCATTGACAAAGCCGGCACCTCACAGATAACTCTCTTTGGTTACCCTCACAGGGGTAACTTTGTGACATAATTGTGGGCTGCAGTCCGGAATATACCTTGGGACTTGCCCTAGACTAAAACATTAAATAATTCTTTTTTGCAAATTTTGTATAAACCTATTCACTGTCTTCTATACTGTTCCTTATTCTACTTAGGTAGAGGGAAAGAACACAGAATAGAGTATTAGATAACTAGATATTCATATTAGATATTAAGATTAGATATTCATAGTATATTAAGAAAGACATTGACACATGTTAGAAGATTACACCGTATTAATTTATATGCACTTTATTACTGCATCTGGTTACCAATATTGATTTGTTGTCATCATTATAAATTTACCTGGATTTTTGGTAGTACCACGTGGGACTCGATCAAAAGGCATTGTTGAAGTCGGACGCTTTGAACGAGCGACCCGACATTGTGTATTCCTTTTGTTCACAAGTGGACAATAGCGACTAAGCCACTGAGACGAAACATTTTAGTATTGTTTTCTTGGTAGGCAGGCAGTTGATGGTCAGAAATATTTGACTGGTATTCTTAGCAAGCCTTAGAATTGTATTGCCAAGGTTTTCTTTACTATTGTCATTTACCTGTACGGCTGTAAAGGTTATAGCGAAGCATACGGGAAATTTGTTTTGGTTCTCCCTTTGGCCAAGGGCACAAATTTTTTCTTCGCCCTATATTTTTTTTCTCTCACATAATTTTGAGTAGCGATAGGCAGATTGAATTCTAGCTTGATCATGGCAGATTTGAGGCAAATTCGCGCTGCGATTATCCAGGAAGCAACTAGTTTAAAACTAGAAAAAGGAGAACTTATGGAATATGTGGAAAAAATGTTAACGGCGCACAAAGAAGAGAGAAAAGACAAACTTGCAGAGCAAGAGAGAAAAGATAAACTAGCAGCAGAAGTAGAGCAAAGAAGATTGACATTAGCAGCGGAGAAGGAGGAGAGAGAAGCCAAGAAATTAGAAGCTGAGAGAGAGAGAGGCCGAGTATAGGAGATTCAAGGCAGAGTTAGAGAGAAATAAGGCAGAGAGAGAGCACGAACTTCGGATGAAGAGGTTGCTTAAAGCATTTGAACTATCCACAAGAGTTGAACCAGAAATATGTATTTCGGCCCATGAAGTGGCAGACGAGCTATCATATCGCCTAGAGGACACACCATCTTCGCCTTGCATTACGACATATGCAAAGAAATCTGCAGGAGAAACTGATTACGAGAAGGGCGCAGTTGACCGGTATCAGGGGAAGAAAGACAACTTGCTTTGCAATCCACATAGACAGGAAACTCAACACAACTCCTTTTCTCAGAACCAGAGGCAAGGGGAAAAATGGTGCCGGTATTGTCGCATGAAAAATCACTACACCAGTGAGTGCCGAAACCGCCCTCCTCTCCATCGCTTGGCGTATATAGAAACCCGAACAATGAAGGACAAAGAGTCCCGGAGAAAAGAGGGGGAAAAATCACACCCGGCGGTAGTTAATTCAATGGATTCCAGACACCGATGCAGAGATAACGGAAAGTTATTAAAAGGCACAGAAGAACCCACTCTAATTGCGAGCGGTACCTTCGATGGATCTTGCAAGGGGACTTCGAATAAAACAATTTCACCTGGCATCACAGGGAAGAAGAAAACAGGCACTTGTCTCCTGACATCAGGAGAACAATTATTACCTTACTCCACCGGCCCTTCTACGTGGAAAGAAGCGACCGGACAGGAACGGGCATTCGCTATTATCCACGGAAATAGACAGTTGCACACATCGCCTAAGTCTGCCTTTACCCAAGACGAGGAAAAGTCAGATCCTACCACTTTTAAAACTTACGGAGAGAAATGTGTGCCTTTAGAAGGTATAACAACACATACGATTATCGGGACAGGGTGGACGACGGACACGGAGGCACCCCCCGACTCTCTTCAAAAGGAGGTAGAAGAGGATTATGAGGAGAAAAGTGTGGTAGAGCCGGCGGGGATACAGCAGCTCAACACCCATGGGACTCCGATTCTATATGTAGGCGAGACAAAAACTAAGCGGATAGAGAGAAGGAAAGACACCAGGCGACACAAGAGGAAACAGCTTGGTGTACGCGCTTTATGCAAGGCACAGCGCAGATGCGCGAAATTTACAACACACTGTACCCGATATAAATGGACAGATGGGTTGCACCGTATCTTGAATTATGACCATTCCACGGGCAAGATACACAAGATACGTAATAAGGACAAACAAGGGCCAACTTTGATCCGTCGTCGGATTCAAAGATTGGTTAGCAGAAGAAAGAAGTGGGGAAACATTTTTTATTTCGACAGAGCGAAGAAAGACACACTGAGAGTTAGTGTCAATAAGAATGGACCACTCAAAAGAAAGAAGAGGTTTAAACCTGGCAACGAATATTACAAGGACCCTAATGCAAAGGGGCGGAAAAGGAAAAGTGATATTGTAGGGACGGCGACTAGCGCCCGGATTCCCTCGGAACACAACGTTGTCAATAGAGAAAGAGCGGAAGAGGTATTCGATTCCAGGCTGGAATTCGATTCGAAAATCAGTTCAAGACTGGTTAGATCAGAACAATTGACTGATGGAACTGTGGAAATTCAGGTCACAGGTAACGGCGATCCTCCAATGATGGCGGCTATCGCCCGGACTCCCATTGAAGGCAGATATGTCAAGGGAGAACTACGAACGGCAGTTTTAAATGATCATACATACGAAGTCATTTTAGGCTACAAATATGTGAGTTTAGGAGACACTCGTCAATCAAGAGTCACAGCTGCAGTGCAGACAAGTGACCAAGCGAAGGAGAAGAGACAAGGAGACGAGGTTCACTTCCATCCGCAAGAGCTGAGACAAGCTCAAATGAACGATAAATCGGTAGAACCGTGTTTTAAGAAGAGACTGAAGGGAGACAATCCACCAGAACCAGGAGACTGCTTTAAACAGCAAGGACAACTCCTTAGGAAAGTAGAAAAGCGCGGATATGAGTATAAGCAACTGGTAGTACCAGCACGATATAGATTTTATATCTTAGGTATGGGACATGCTAGTGAATCTAGTGGTCAGGTCAGACAATACATCACTACGCAAAGAATCACCCACCATTATTATTGGCAGGGAATCGCAGGGGACATGGATCAATTTATCCGATCAGGTCCTGAATGCCAGAGAGGGGCATCAAATCATGGGAAAAGTGAGGAAGCCACTGTTAAGGGAAACAGACTACGTATGAAGAAGAGGAGGCGTCAACATGACGGAGAATATAATACGACTGGTCCTAAGTGTGAGCTAGAGATAGGCAAACAAGTTTTACTGTTTATGCATAGTAAACAGAACAGGTTACTGATTGGATGGCACGGGCCATACGCAATGGTCGAGAAGGCATCTCGAACCAATGATAAGATTCCAATGGAGAATCAGCTGGAAATATATAATATTATTCTGCTAAAGAGATACTTAGCCAGACACATAACTGAAGCGGCCAACTTCAGGACACGAGCAGCCACACAGCATTTGAATAAAGGAAATCCGAACTCAGCACTGCAGCCCAATGCGGCTAGACAGTCATCTGCAGGTGTGCAGAAAATCACAACACACTCTACGAACGTAGTCGAGCAGGGGCGACAACTCTTGACTACGGTCACGATATTGAAACAGGAAAGGGAGCAGCTCTTTATAGCTGATGCAGGAGAAGCAACTGAGGAAGATTGCGAGAAGAACGATTTGAACGAGGAGAAGGATGGTGGAAACGAGGAAGATGAGGAGGATAGTGATAGCGAGGAGATAACATCAGCCGACAATAGGGAATGTAAAATGCATCCTGACTCGCAGGAGTCTTCCCAAGCTAAGACTTCGTGTGGGGGACATATGTCACGGGACGCGAGTAAGTCTGCATTTTAATTCTTAAAACCAGACATCGTCTTCATCAATCGTGGTAATCCGACCAATTTCGCATGGACTGTTTACATAACAATAGACAGTGGGTCAACAGATTATTGAGGTAATCGCTTCAACGTCTCGGTTGTGTTTTCACAAAGGCAGGAAGGTACAAGCAATATTATTGTGGCTAGCCGTAGAATGTAATGTTTACAGAACACTGAGACAGCACGCAACAACATTCACCTGAAATGTTTTTCACAACACGCGGACATTGCACCAACAGACTATCGGAATAATTGATACTAAGTTGCGGATATGTTTACACAGGGCCAGTGTTAACCAAGTATTGTTGTGACTAAGGGAGACTTAAAGTCTGCACAAGGGCAACATGAAAGCAGTATGAATACGAAATTATAACGAGAAGAACAACACTGTACGTGCCCCAAAAGACGAACGCAGACAAGTTGTCTCGGATAAGCAAAATATGAGAGCGACCATAGCAAAATAATACAGGAAATTGTACACAGTTTGAGGACGGAATGTCTGACTTTAGGAAAACAAACGAAATTTCACATGACACAGGAAGCGAACCCGAAAAAAATCGCCCTAGGCGATTCAGACGATATATAACCCAACTAGATTCATTGCTTGGCATTGGTAAGAGAAACCATTCCGCCAACCAAAACGTGGGTTCTAGATTTTACAAGAAAGAATCAAGACATTGTGTCAGTGAAATTCGTATAGGGATACCAAGTGGTAGAGACAGGGACCATTTGAGATACTCATCCTTAGTCTACTACGTGGTTGGCGTTAATCACAGGACAAGCTTTTAGAGTAGGGCCGACCGAGATACTGCGACGACGACACCATCTCACACGTAATTAACGGCAACAACCTACCAATACTCCACGGGGGTCAGAAAGGAATTTACCAGGCGGTGAAGGGTCTTTCTATCATCGACTACCCACCCAAAAAGAAAGCAGAAAATACCCAGAAGGATTGCTGCATTTCTAAATAGCTGTCCACGTGAAATTTAATGATCTTGAAGTGGCAGTCGCCAACGGATGATTTTTACAACAATTGCCTTTGAGAAATTTAATGATCTTAAGTGGCAATCGCCAACGGATGATTTTTACAAACAAGTGCCTTTGAGAAACTATGATCAAAAGCTGCAAGAGCAGACGTACAATTGATGCACCAACAAATACGAATATACAACATATTTCCATCATCGTCACCACATAAGCAAAATACCAAGACAACAAAAGGACATCTGCATAACAGACGAAGTCTCACCCGCCTAACATTGTGTTCAACCTCACCCATGAATAAGACACCTCGGACGCTCCGGACAATGTCAACACAGGCATTGTGAAAGACAAAAATACAAGCCGTGGACACCTGGCGAAATCGAGTGAACCGTCCAATGTTATTGTAGGCAGACAAAGACTTGTCCATTGTGTTCAAACAACCAGAGTTTATTGACAGTTAGCAAGAGACCAAGAAACACAAGATATCCTTTTTGTTAGTATTTAGGAGTTACTTAAATTCATCATCATCACATAGGGTAGACTTTAGATTCATTTGTGTATTTTGCATTAACTAATATCTTTCTTCCCAGGGATAGTTAATGTTATTTCTAGTTGCATTTGTATCAGTGTAATTGAATGTTGTTATATTTCAGAACATTAATAAATGTTGTAGTTGTGTTTACCAACACACGTTATCACATATATAGAGAAGGAACGAAAGTGTGCGAAAGAGACATACTGTTCTTCTTCTCTTTCTCTTCTGTTCACTCAGTGTAATAGGGGAGTGGGGGCTCGTTAGTATATAGAGGGGGAGATAGAGTGGTAGGAGGTATATGTCACGAGATCCAGAATCACTGGGGCTATATGCTGGGAATTCATCCCAAAGTCTTATATTCACCTTCTCCACTCCTGCTGCTCATCTTCAACCGGGTGCCAGGCGAATCTGAGCCATTGACAAAGCCGGCACCTCACAGATAACTCTCTTTGGTTACCCTCACAGGGGTAACTTTGTGACAAAACCTTCCAAGTTTTTCTTTCACAGCCACCAACCGTAACCCACTCGTATAAATTATGTCCATGTTCGAAAGCCATTGAGGTTTTTCGAAGCTGTATATTAACCAATGGGACAGACCACATACACTCTTAGGGGGGCCAAAAAACAAAATTTTTTCTACAGTATTATTTAATAACCTCATGCAAAGGAAACACTTACGCCTACCGTCAGTACAATACAGGGAATATTTACTCTTTGGTATGACGTGAAATTACGATCCTATGACGAATATTATTAGATGGCAGCTATTCTATTCACACTTCGTTTATACATAAAGAAAATTCTTTAAAAAAAAAAAAAAAAAATGCAAGAGATATACAGCGGTTACTTCGACGTTCTAATAGAGGATTGAACAAGACTAACTGCACCCACTGGCTTGTCGTACACGGCGACTAAGATGAGGTCGTACAAGGGGCGGGCAACCGTATCATGTCAAACAAATCGCCATAACAATCACCGCTGCAACAGCATGTGACTAGTTCGTGCAGACTTCCTGCGGGACCAGAGGCAGTGGTGGCTCCCTGCTCCATTAGCAGCGCAAAGGGAAATAATGATGATGAATAAGTGCCCAGCTTGAACGAACCTGTAACATATTAATCAGCCTTTGTTTATCTACTATGAAATCTAAATATGTTTTATCTACAAGATTTAATGTATCCACCTTTTAGTGCGATTTTTGACAGGCCTATGGTGCTGGCTACTTAACATGAAAATCAACACTTGTGACCCCCGTGCTCCTGAGGAAGCAAACAAGGGACAAGATGAGGAAGAAGATACACAAAAACATGTACACATAACTTTGCCTAGTATCTAGTATGTCGCGAGATGACAGTGCTCATTTTTAGATAGAGGATTGCCTGTCCGTCTAACAATTTATCATCTGTAAGGGTTTCAGTAAGGTAATAAGTAAAGGTAATCCCATAGCAGATACAGCCGTAGGGGGAGTAAAGTTAGAGATTTTACTATGCTTGGTCTCTACTTTATGAGGTGGGTAGCCAGTTCCTTTCCTCGATGCCTTTGCCTTCCCTAACTGAAGAGTCAGGTACCAAATTACAGCTGAGTAGACTGAAGCATAATGCTGACCAGGATTCGAATCCCGGTAACGTTGCTTCGAAGAAGCATGCGCTAAACCCCTCTAGTACTGGTACTTAAATGTGACGGGCCAGCCCGTTATAAAGCATTATGCTGCTCGCGTAACAGCCATGTGCTAGCTTTAAATTCAATGATTAAGCTAGCACAGCGTGGTTATGAATGGTAATCTGTCGTTGATGACAAGGTCTTGACACGTGTAACCGTATATGAATATTTTACCATATAATCTATTTTAACACTGTCACTGAGGCATGAAAAAGTATGGAACTCGCCGCTAAACTAGAAGCACTGGAATGGATCGGCCACTAGAAATGAATATGCACCAGCATGGCTGAGCGCTGTCAAAGTTCTGACCAGGGTTGTGGAGTCGGCCACAATAATGTTCCGACTCCGACTCCTGAAATTTTAGAAGTCCGACTCTCTTCTCCGACCACAGTTGTTTTACTAGTCATATGGCATAAAATTCGGAGTCGGCGTCCGAGCACTCTTTACCGACTCCGACTCTACTAAAAAACAACCGACCCCACAGCCCTGGTTCTGACAGTATACAAACTAATAACTGGCTGACGTTTCGGGACTTGCAGGAGAGGGGCTGGCAATGAAGAGTTAGTGAGACCAAGAATAACTAACTTAAAATGTGTTACAAGTGCACAATGGGCACCTGTTTGTCCAACATTTTGATTACATGTTTTGCCCAGGAGCTTTGTGCTCTTTGGGTCCCCTCTACACCCTGTTTACGGGGTAGACGAGGTTCCGATTATGAGATGAATGTTACAAGTGCAGTGGTTCTCAACCATTTTACAACATGGACCCACATTTCACGGTAAAGCAGGCAACATATTCAATGAATATAGAAATTCTTCCATAGTAAGTACAGACATCCTAGTACTAGTGCAAATGTTAAGTATCTATGTCGTCTTATTATTTTGTTTACGGAGGTGAGGGTGTGGTAGTATGGACATATAATGAATGTCATTAATTGTTCTGAGCAAAGCTACATATTGGAAAAAAAATTATAACATCAAGCCTTTATAACAATGGTTCCCAACTTTCTCACATGAAGTAATCCTAAAATACTCTTCATCATGTGACGTATTCTTTCCAGAACGTTGTTTCCATTGCAGCTGCTCTGAACGCATCACGATTCTGGGCAAGTCCGACCTGCATCAGCCAAAGACTGAGGTTTCTTACGAAGATATTCTGAGCTCTCTGTGATGTCCTGGGTCCACCGTCGTCTAGGGCGACATCTTCCCCTTTTTCCAGGGACCATGCCTTCCATCACTATTTTTTCCAGACTGTTATGTCTTCTTATATGACCAAAAACTTCCAGCTTCCTTATTGCGATGGTATTTAGGAGCCAATTTTCCTCTACGTTTAGTGAGTGCAGTACTTCTCTGTTGGTCTTTTTTTCTGTCCAAGGTATTCTCAACATCCTTCTGTAGCATTTCATTTCGAATGATGTAACTTTTTTTACAACTGTTTTATTGAGTGTCCAAGTCTCGCAGCCGTATGTTGCTACTGGGAATATATATTCTCTGATCAGTTGTAACTTTTTTTCTTTGCTTGTGCCTTGCCATTGTTTTTTTTTTATCTGTATTTGTTTGTGTGAAGCAATTGCAAGTCTTCTTTTAATTTCTACTGCATAGTCGCCAGAGCTGTTATTGATTGATCCTAAGTATTCGAATTCATTAACACTTTCCAGTTCTTCGTTATCAATTTCAATTTCTGGTTTGGTCTTTACTTTGGTCTTCTTGGCGTTTATGTATAGATTTGATACGCCTAAAATACTAGTTAAAGGAAAAGGGAACTTGGGAACCTCACTTATGAAATTTACTATAAAAAATGTACACCTGCCTCGTGTAAGTTCCCTGTGGTCTATGAGGAGAGAGATTAAATAATATAACTACTGCTCCTCGGCACCTCATAAAATGCGATCAATACGAGGTTGTGCATGGACAAGCAAACGCATCATGAAAAAAAAAAATCCATATAAAACCCATCGCCACCAGATTATGATGTGCTATGCATTTTGTAGGCTTCATCAAAGGGGTGGCTCCATGCTCCAAAGAGGAGTGAAAAAGGAGAGAGTAATTTACAGTTCAAGAAAAGTAAAGGCGGAGAGAGTATATCATGTACTACTAAACCAATTAAATTACTTATAAAATAGTGTGTGTGTGTGTGAGAGTGAGAGAGCCGACACTGTAAAACAACTGAAGCATTTTTCCTGTTTCTTTTTAATTACTTCATATTTTCACAAACAGACTCGCGTTTCTTCCAGGGTTGTGGAGTCGGGCACAAAATTTTCCGACTCCGACATTTTAGAAGTCCAATTCCCGACTCTGGCTACAGTCATATGACATACCATTCGGAGTCCACACATTTTTTTTTACCGACTCCGACTCCACATCCCTGGTTTCTTCTTCTTTGTGTTTAATGTTTGCTAAACATAAGAAAGCTTGTGCATAAATGCCGCTAAGCATAGGGAGGAGAAATACTCCATCTAGCTTTAACAGTGTAGGTGTACGAAGACGACTTGCCATGTCTGCTGCAACCGGATTGGCAGCCTGGTGCAAACCCTTGGCCTCCCGCCTGACAAACGGATGTGTTAAACAATCCATTACCGTGGAACCAATACTGCTAATGTTGTATGAAGAATTCCCTGATATTTCGAGGGATATTTAATACTGTTCACGTATTTCAAAATGTTCATATTTGGAGAAAAAAAAAGTTCTTTATTACACGATACATTGCGGAACCCCTAGCGAAGCTCGGCGGAATCCTGGTTAAGAAATACTACCCGAGAGCTCAGAATATCTTCGTAAGAAACCTCAGTTTAAATTACCAGTCTTCCTTAATGGATGTGACAGCATAAATGATTTAGAATTACACCAGTACAATGAAGGAAGAACAATGGCTGATTGTATAGCAAGTGTCACAACAGGCTACAAATTGACGCTACCTGGACAGACGACTGTTCAGTTTTTACGTCATCTCTCCCTCCTCTCAGGTCAAAATTTAAAAAAAAGTATTACACGATAGTAAAATGAAACGAGATAGGCAGGATTAAGGACAGTTAGTGTTCTCCGTATATGGTCACGTTTTCTTTATGCCAGCACCGATAATCGTAAACATACCAATTATATATAATCACACTATAAATAACGCAACCTTCATCATCCAATTACCCCCCCCCCCCCCCCCAATCTAATTTAGCATCTCTGGCAATCTATCTATGCACTGCCCTATTTCCTTACAAATTTATGTGTCTTTCAAATAAAATGTTTTGAAGCTTTGGTTTTCGTAATATGTTTCAATGGGGCAAAGCTCAAATCACCCCACCCCTTCCTGCGCTCGAGCGCTGACTCTCCCAACACGCTTATCTACTTTTCGTGGATCCTGGGCCTGAGTTATTCACGAAGCTTTCTTATACGCCAATCGAAAAATCCAGACTTGTCTCTCAATCTGTATAAGCAAAGCTGGGATACTGCATGCTGCAAAAACACACACATATGCAAAACAAAATATCGCCTGAATGTTAATTGTTCTGCAACACATGCCCGTTATCTTACATACGATGAACCAATGCAGATGTTCTATGTAAATATACAGTCACACAGCAAACTCTGCCGTAGGGGATTGAGTACTGAATACTTCACTATACTAGGTCCAGCTTTATGGGGCGGGGGGTGACCAGTTTCTTCCCTCGCTGCATTTGCCTTCCCTTACTCTTGCAGTCCCTTTTTGATATTCTTCCACTAGAGTATTCTTATTTTCCCACTTTTGGCTTCATACAGAGCACGGGGCCACCACTGCAGCCGGCTCCTTTACAAGAACCCCTGCGCCAAAGCACTACATGTGCTCTTACAGTGATGATCTCTGCGTCAATTTGTTTGTCATGATGAGGTTGTCAGTCCCATGCAGAAGATCACCTTCATTGTGCCTTCAGTGTTTCTATTCTTTCTTTGCCCCGCCACATACCACAGGGAATACACGTAATTATTAAACTACCCGTTACTTCTGTCTTCCTCAGTCATTCTGTCTATTCTCCCCAGAGTATGCGAAAAGACGTGGTCTGCCTGTTTCTAAGTTTTATTATTATTAACTATTATTTTTTGTATGACTCAGCGATGGTAACCAAATAATATTTAGCTATACTGAGGAGGATGTTGATAGCTATCAGTCAATGTTCGCATTCAACAAACATACGTACATTCGCTTCCAACATGCGAATGATTGTCACATGATATACACTGGGCGTTACGACCACATGAATAGCATGTCATATGTTATATCTTGACAGCCCATGACTGTGCGTGGGAAAATACGACAGATGGACACATATACGAACATCTCACACTCTTAAAAAGAGGCTTTCAAATGGTGTGTCACGATGGACCACGGAATGTGTTTGCGAAATTTCGATAATGTCTCACTACAAAATGGATGAGAACAAATGTAATAGAGTACTGCAATAATGGTGTGTAATGGCAAGAAGGGTATATAGGAGTAAGTCGAGTAAGTTTACTCCGATTTTAAAACAATGTTCATGCTACTGACCTTCACCTGTTGCATGATTTTAAATTGTTCTACTCACATTTAAGGAGCAAGGTAAAGACTTACCCTATAAAGACGATGAAGCAGAAAATAAAGCTGGGCTATTGTGCTTGTTTTAAAAATGAAGTAAACGGAGATTTTCTTTTCAACGCTACGGACTTCTGCACATTCGTTTCATTGGGTGTATACAAAAATATCTAGGGAAAATCAAACAACCGAAACATCATAAAATATAATCATGTGCCTCATAAACTTCCTCCATTCAAAGTTTCTAACGCCCGAGTTGCGCGCGAATTTTTTTAGGGCAAATGTATGCTAAATAAATGGTAGAAAACTGGAAAAAAGATACGCTCGTCTGCTCAGTCAAGACAAATCAAAAACAGGCTGGTCAAGTCAGGGCACAGGTCCCGACATAAAGGTTGCCTGGAGGGTAGTATCTGCATGGCTGCATACGTTACAAATATTTCCTATACCGTCCCAACCCCCCGAAGGCGTGGGGCCAACTTTGAAGGGGAAAAAATGCGGTAACAGGCAGCTCACTCCAACACGTACGCCACTGTACTCTCTAGAGATATATTTCTGAAACGCTTGAATTCTTTACCATTCCCACTTTAAAACATAATCTGGCTACCATAGTTTATGTGAACCACTACTGCACAAATTGTGCCGGTTATGACTGCAGTTTTCAGGTAGTTAATTACCAACTACCCCCGAGTGCTGTCTACAGTCATTTCAAGTTGCAGCTGGAACCTCCCCGTGGTCTTGGCTTTCCTAACTTGTGCGAATAGTAAAGGTAATAACGATTGTAATAAATGCAAACGTTATTCTTTTTTATATCTCCCATTAAGCCTATCCTCAACTGAACACAAGATAGGCACGTACAGTTAGTTTTAGCCTCAAACCGGCCAGGCCCCCCACAAATTATGCAGCAAAACGCCACTTGTGATTCATAATAAAATGACAATAAAAACAGATGGAGCCATCACAACAGGGTGGGCAACAAAATGTCCTCGCATTCAAAAGCTTTCGACAACAGGGAGAACGCTGACACTGGGGTTCATATAAATGTCACTAGGCCACAGCATAATGGGACAAGTCATGACTGATAAACATAATAATACAAGGGGATTGACATAAGTCTTGGGCCTGAACATGAAGGACATGTCACAGAGAGCTGAAATTTTGTATAGTGTTTATTCCTTTTAAATATAGCCACCGTTTGAATTGACACACTTCTGCCATCTCTGCTTGACCTTGAAAAGACCTTGAGACTAGAACGCCCTATTTTTCAAATTAAACCAGTCATCACATGCCAGTATAACCTCTTCATCGCTGTCAAAATGATTTCCTTCATCTTATCTGATGCCCTTAATCGCATTAGTCCCGTTACTCGCCAGGTTGCACTCACTGCTAAACCTACTACTACATCTGACAGACTCAAACTTGTCTTAACTTTCCACCCTCACTGTTTGGCGGTGAAAAAAATTCTGTTCCGTCATCTGCCTATTCTCCACTCTGATCCTAATACTAGAGAGTTGTTTCGTGATACCCCTTTGTTGGCATATCGTAGGGATAAGAATTTTAGGGATATTCTTGTGCATAGTCGCTTGAGACAAACTAGTCCTTCTCACTTTGGTACTAAACCGTGCCAACGCCGCATATGTAAGACCTGTCCTTTTGTACTCCAAACGCAGTCAGTCTCCTTTCCGAACGGTAAATTTACCATTGGGGAGTCTTTCACGTGCGAATCCAGAAACCTGATTTATGCTATCATCTGCAAGAGGTGTGACATGACCTATATTGGTGAGACTGGCAGACGTTTGGCAGACAGGTTTCGTGAACACTTGAATGACATCCATTATGGCAAACATTTACCAGTGGCCCTTCACTTCAACAGCCCTGACTATTCGGGTAACTCTGACATTCATGTCACTGCCCTCCGTTCATGTATCGGCGACGACCGAACTCGCTTTTTGTTGGAGAATCGCCTCATTTTTCAAATGGGCGTTTTAGCTCCTGCTGGGATGAATGTCCAGCATCATTTTGCATAATTATGGTGGCTTCTGTCGTTATTTTTCTATCTATCCTTGTTTTTGCTTTGGTTCGTCTCGTTTCCTCAATTTTCTGTTCTTAGCCGTCACTAGCTCCTACGTCACTTCCGCATGACGCCTTAGTTTTTCAGCCATTTTGAATGTTTCCTTCCTCGACACAGCTAAGTGATTTTTCACGCATTTTATTAGTGTTGTTCATTCCTGTCTTCGTTTCGTTATTTACTTTCTTGTTTCGACATGTCTTTCTGGTTTCACGATTTTCTTGCATTATTACTGTTATCGTTTCACTCATCACCGTGGTTTCATCTGCTTGTATCGCTCATTTGACGTTTTCCTCATCATCACAGATCTTTGTAGTACCTATATGTAGTTCTTGTCCTTGTCACCTGTTCGTAACTGTGGCTGACGAAGGGTAAAACCCGAAACGTCCCTTGTCTCATGTGAACCGTTTACTTGTAAAACTGATTTCATACCATATTACTTTTTAATTTATATATTTGATTTCCTTTTAGCTGTTTTTTTTTAAATTTGGGAATAGAAAAAAGTCTGATGAAGCCAAATCTGGAGAATATGGTGGGTGTGGAAGAATTTCAATATTCAAATCGTTGGCTGCTAGCTGCACAAGCCATGCTTTGTGAGAGGGCGCGTTGTCTTGAAGCAAAGGAAGATTTTGAGTGCGCGTTATCCCTCGTTTCCTGGTCATAACCTTTCTTAGTTTTGTGAGAAGATCTGCATAGAAGTCCATGAACTGTGTTGCCACGAGGCAGATAATCTTTCAAAAGGACACCTTTGCCATCCCAAAAAAAACAGCCAGCATCACTTTTCCTGCAGATTTCTGCGCACTCGGCTTGACAGGTGTTCGGGAGCCCGGGGTTTTCCATTGCATGCTGGCAATTTTGGATTCGGGGTCATAATGGTGTACCCAAGTCTCATCTACTGTCACCATGGTCTCCAAAAATTTTTTGACTGACACTTTTTGAGCAACTGTTGACAGCAATTTACCCTCGTTTGCTTCTGTTCACGTGTCAACAGTCGCGGAACCCAGCGTGCACACACTTTTCTGATGTTCAGTCTGTTGTGTAAAATTCTATAAACTGTTCTTTCATTTAGTTTTACTCTACTAGCTATCTCCACAATTGTCATTTTTCGATCCTGGTCAATGATTTTCTTCGCTTTTGTTGCATTTTCATCGTTGCACTCTGAGGCTGGTCTACCAGATCTTGGCAGATCAGCAACATTTGAGCGGCAGCACTTAAACTGTTGACACCAGTTTTTTTTACCGAAGTATATGAAGGACAAGAATCACAAAACTCTGGTTCCATCTCCCTGTGTATTTCTGTAGGTGTTTTTCCCTGAAACATCAGAAATTTTACACTGGCCTCCTTCTTTTCCATTGTTTTGTCAAATCTTTGGAGCAGCAGATCCGGTCAATAGGGTACACTGCGCCTTGCACCGTAGCGGGAAAACCCATTGAAGAAACACACGCGTACTTCACACATTCAGTGCAAATATGATGAACTTTAAATGTGCCAAGTTTCATCTTCCTCCTGTGACTCCTTCATGGTCAGGCCCAAGACTTATGTCAATCCCCTTGTAAGTAACCCATCTTCTTCTTCCACGTTCGTCCTGAAAAGGACGTTGGTTGCGTTGTGTTCGTTTACAGCGAAACTGCGATATTTGCGCCTTTCGGCCGCCACATTCGACCTCAGCACGGCATTTTTTGGGACCAGGTTTGCCTTCCCCCTTCGATCCCTACTCTCTCAGCCAGACTGCAGTGATGCAGCCTGTTTCCAGGACCACCACTTGGAGGTGGAGTAGGGTCTTGGTTAGCTCTGGTTCGCTGACGCAAGCAGTCAAGCTATGAGTCGCTGACTGTATTCATCTCTCCTGCTGCGTCTTCGCTCCCTAGTAACCCATCTAATATTACCTAGCTGTCTTCCATGTCTAATCCTTACTAGCAAAGGCGGTCTGAGCACTGAGTAGTTCCGACACTGCCCGAGTGCGCACAGCAGTAAAGAGGTTCACGCTTCCCCAACCTTTCCACGTGGAATCTTCGTGGAATCTTTAACCAAGGGTCAATGACCCCGTTTGTCTCGGGACCTTGATCACAGCCAGTCCGCCCCTGCTTACTAGTACTTAGTTTTAAAATATAAACGTCTAGCTATTTTATCCTAATAATTATGTCACTGTAATCAAAAGCTACTGTGGCGGCAACATGTCATACACCGGAACAAATATTTTCAGATAGATCAGTGCTTCCCAACGTATGGCATGCGTAACCCGCGGGAGTTCGCGAGTTAAAGATGTTACATGGCAGCATTTTTTATTTTACTGTATCTGTACATATAGAACACAATTCACTAAAACTAAATATGTGAGAATGGTGTACTGTAGAAAAGCAAAAAAGTTTTTACATTTGTGTGTGTGTATATATATATATATATATATATATATATATATATATATATATATATATATATATATATATATATATATATATATATATATATATATATATATATACAGTACTTTGCAAAAAAAATGGCAGTCGTATTGCTCAGCTAAATAAGCTGAAATCTAATTAAATATGCATGTTCTGCCCCAAATTTGCACTCCACTTAAGTGAGCAAACACTACCAAAAGTAAAAAAAAATTAGCGTAGAGTACAGTCCCATGATAATAGAGCAGACGACAATTTCTAATGCTAGTGGCAGAAAATGGATACAAAGACAAAGTGTATGTTAATTTCACAGCTTTGGAATGAAGGAAATCAAACATGTTCCAACATTTCTAAAACCTTGAACATTCCTGAGCAGACTGTCTACAGAGTTGTGAGTAAATTAAAAGCAGGTAATGGAATCGAGCGAAAAGAAGGTAGTGGGGGGGTCAAGAATTTAGGACACAAAGGACCATCAGCGTCTCGCCAAAATCGTTCGGGCTGGGCCAATGAAGAGTGTAGACAACATACGGCAGCGCATGATCGATTTGGGAAACCCAGAGGTATCTAATGCTACTGTCAACCGGGAGCTACACAGGATGAATTACACAAAAAGCGGGTAATTTCGTCACCATTTCTCACAGAGACTCACAAACAGATGCACTTGAACTGGTGCCACGAACACCAAAATTTGTCATGGGACAATGTGATTTTTTCAGATGAATGTTCTGTTTGGTCTTATCCTGCTCAAATAAATATTTGGACGAAAGACTCTGTAACGCCTGTGTACCAGCGACCGAAACATACCCAGAAATTCCATCTTTGGGGAGGGGTGTCAGCAAGAGGAGCCACCCCACTGTGTGTTTTCACAGGAATTCTCACGAAAGAACGGTACATCGACATACTAGAGGGACACCTTCTGCCATTTATGCAGGTCATGTACCCCGATGGGTGCACATTTCAACATGACAATGACCCAAAGCATACAGCTCATACCACCAAAGCATGACTGTAAGAGAAGAATGTGATAGTGCTGAAGTGGCCCAGCAACAGTCCCGACCTAAACCCAATTGAAAACGTTTGGGCACTACTCTAGAATCATTTAAAAAAGAGTGGACTCAGAGACGTTGAACAATTGAAGAAGGTAGCTGAGTAATACTGGGACAGTCTGACTCATAATTTCCTACAAAAACACTTGTGGGAAGTATGCCTCGCCGCATCCAGACTTGCCTTGCTGGAGAAGGCAACATTATATTGTACTGAAACCACTGTTAATAGATAGGGGAGATACCAATCTTCCTCTGTACATACAGTTTTTATTATTATTTGCTTCTATGAGTGTGCTGCGTTGCAAAAATATGACTGCCATTTTTTTTGCAAAGTACTGTATATATATATATATATATATAATATATATATATATATATATATATATATATATATATATATATATATATATATAAGCAAGTATATATGAAACAGTATTATTAAAGCTATCCTTAAATTATCTTCGTTCGTGAGGGAGGTACGTTGGTAAGTCTAAACTATCATAAGGGGTACATGACTGCTGTAAGTTTGGGAAACACTGAACTAGATTATACAATTCCTTTAGAATGACTAACAACGGTAATTTTCAAGCTGTTTTAACAAGCCAGTTTTGCCTTCCAGGTCACATCGTTCACACGAAGCTGTTTTTCTTCCCCAGGACTGTGCGTATAGTAGGTAAATACCAATGAAATAAAAGATGCTAGCGCTGGATAGGACAGACAGATTGGAAACCAGTCCACAGCATTACAAGACAGTCCTTGTTTTGGAATATACAGGTTAACAGAAACAGAGGATGATCTAAAAATAACAGAAACAGAGGATGATCTAAAAAAGGAAAAGAGAAATTTGAGACATTCATGAATGGGATAAGGAAGACATAGAAAGAACTGTAACGGATGGCACAAGACTGGAAGGTTGGGGTGAATTAGTTAAAGGTGTTGTATGGAACTAAACGTGCAGTGATTGAAAAATAAAAACAAATAGCAGTGCCTCGATGTTGCGCGACAAACACATACAGAACTTGCTCATATATTTTTCAGCGTTCGGGTGTTCACTGTTTTTAACGGCCTCTCAATCCAGTTGACAATTCTCAAATCTGAATGAACATTCTGACCCACAAACCTGATATAGCTAACGTTAGGCTTACCATACGTCCCGGTTTGAGAAAAAAATATTATGGTAAGTCTAGCTAACGTGCCCAGTCATCATCATTTATCATATCGTTCCTTACCGAGCACGGAACCACTACTGCAGCTTGCCCCCTACATCACTGTGCACTGTGCACTGCACTGATTACATTAAGTTCCCACCTCCCAACGTTTTACTCAGCAGAAAACCACACATTCCATAAATAGAGTTGACTTTAAAATCCACCGGAAACCTCAAATCATCCAGTGCTTTCCCATTAAGTTCGCCCACGCCATCAGTTCAGGGGGGAAGTGCACGTAGACCAGGCCCATTCGAATAACGAGTTACTACTATGGCATTTTAGACAGATCAACAAACCTGATCCCCTCGATACAGACGCGTCAGACATAACCTTGACTTTAATGCAGAGCTTAATGAGCTAAGAAACCTTGCTTGATGCGTTCACTGCATTTTCCATTGTGTTGTGGGACAAGGTCAAAAACATAATTTCTGTTGTTTATTTGTTTTGAATTAGGGTTATGACACCCGCAACTCCGGAGACGTTTGCCGTTATTCGGCTTCGCAAAGGCGCACGTGTCGTAATTACGAAATGGTAAATGAAAGTTACGCAAACCTAATCAGCCTCGATCTCTGTCCATTTTTCGTGCCTGGTACATTTGACATGAACACAAATGTTAATGTAAAAACTCGTGTTGTGATTGGGAGTGCCAGCTGACTGCCCTGTCACATGCGGGTTGCAGTGTGAGGGGTACTAATCTAAGATAAGTGAGGCACAGACTTCATTCTGAGTACTCTTGGACGAAGAGGTCCAATTTTAAGTACTCTTGAAATGTGACACCCTTTGCAATGTACTTTTGGATGGAGAGGTCATATTCTAATGAGTACTCTTAGATGGTGATGTCATATTCTAATATGAGTACTCTTGGATGGTGATGCCACATTCTAATATGAGTACTCTTGTATGGTGATGCCATATTCTAATATGAGTACTCTTGGATGGTGATGTCATATTCTAATATGAGTACTCTTAGATGGTGATGCCATATTCTATCTAATATGAGTACTCTTGGATGGCGATTCCATATTATAATATGAGTACTCTTAGATGGTGATGCCATATTCTAATATGAGTGCTCTTGGATGGTAATGCCATATTCTAATATGAGTACTCTTGGATGGCGATTCCATATTCTAATATGAGTACTCTTAGATGGTGATGCCATATTCTAATATGAGTGCTCTTGGATGGTGATGCCATATTCTAATATGAGTACTCTTGGATGGTGATGTCATATTCTAATATGAGTACTCTTAGATGGTGATGTCATATTCTAATATTAGTACTCTTGGATGGTGATGCCATATTCTAATATGAGTACTCTTAGATGGTGATGCCATATTCTAATATGAGTACTCTTGGATGGTGATGCCATATTCTAATATGAGTGCTCTTGGATGGTGATGCCATATTCTAATATGAGTACTCTTGGATGGTGATGCCATATTCTAATATGAGTGCTCTTGGGTGGTGATGTCATATTCTAATATAATATGAGTACTCTTGGGTGGTGATGCCATATTCTAATATGAGCAGTCTTAGGTGATGATGTAATATTCTTATATGAGTTCTGTTGGATGATATGTCATACTGCAAATAATAATATGAGCAGTCTTAAATGATGATATATTATTCTAATAGCACCGTTGTTCCATCTGCTTGTATCGCTCATTTGGTGTGTTCCTCGTCATCATATATTTTTGTAGTCCCTATATGTAATTCTTGTCCTTGTCACCTGTTCGTAACTGTGGCTGACGAAGGGTAAAACCCGAAACGTCCCTTGTTTCCTGTGTACCGTTAACTTGTAAAACTGATTTCATACCATTTTATTTTTTAATTTATATATAATATTCTAATCTGAGTGCTCTTGGATAGTGATGTCATACTCTAATCTGAGTGCTCTTTGATGGTGATGTAATACTTTAATCTGAGTGCTCTTGGATGGTGATGTCATACTCTAATCTCAGTGCTCTTGGATGGTGATGTCATACTCTAATCTGAGTGCTCTTGAATGATGATGTAATATTCTAGTATGGGTGCTCTTTGATGGCTACAAGACGTACATTTACAAACACTAAGTGTGGTTCTGAATGTTTGAATTGTTTTAATATGAGTACTATTCATGTCCCTGAACGATCCTTACGGAGCATTCTGTCATCTCTGTATATGATCCATTAAAGAAAGCCTGCATCACGCATTCGCATAACCCTGCAGCTGTAGTGTCTGTGGCAATTTGTTGTACATGATGAAGTCGCCGGCGTCAAGAAAATCTCATATTAGTCGCTTTGCGCGACATTTCTGAGGGTGCAGGAGTCCTGATCTTTCTTTATATCTTCAGAGACCATCGGTTACTACAAGGGACATAAGTACTATTAGATCAAACAGAAACCAACTGCAATACAGGTGTATACAAGAAAAAAAAAAAAATAATCGGAAACATAAAACGGGACACAATATTCTCTCTCCCCGTCCTTCCCAAAAGGCGTATTATGAAATGAGGAAACTTGAAATACACTACAACAAAAGGTAAAACTGACGGGGAAAAACAGAAATAAATAAAGAGAGAAGGTATGGAGCAGTTTAACTTCATGGTATGAAAAAAGTTTAGCAACATTACCGATTTTAAAGAAAGCCAGGAAACTGTAGAGAGACATGACAAACTAGGTCAGGACTGTCTGAGAGTTATCTCTTCCCCCCCCCCCCCTTTCCCAGGAAATAAGGGTCATTAACCCCTAACCACCCATCCAACACAGATGGATGCTAAGGACAGTGGGCCCCCTACTGCTGTGGGCCTGCTCAGTCCGCCCTTTGCCCAGGTCGGTGGGCACATTATTTGAAAAAGACAGAAGAATATCTAAACATCGCATCTTCGTGCGTTCATAAAACAAGCGAGAATCATAACTTTAATTCTTTGTGTACTCCAATAAATGCACTTCAGAAAAAAAATTATATAAGCTTATACTTAACATTTTGCTGACTAAGCAACCGTTTGCCGACAAGAAGAGTTATAAGACAAAAATTAGACCCCATTAAATATTTTCCACGACCTGAATAGAATCGGGGGAAGGGAGGTGGACAACTTTTGTACTTATATGGATTTTCTCTTTTCTTCTTCCACTCGGACAAATAACAGGAGGGGGCGGCACTCTTTTTATGCGCCCCTGAGGTGACAGCCCTCAGCTGCTTTTTTTCCTGGTGTTCCTCTCGGCGTTTTCTCCTATCTTCTGCTTGCCGTGAGAGCTTCTTTTCGTCCAATCTGAGGTGGCGCCGTAGAGAGAGCACTGCCACTTGATGCGATCGGCAGCTTCATCTTCCCAGGTTACTGGATGTATATGTCCAGTGCCTTCATGTCTCTCTTGCACACACATCTGAACCTCAGCTGCGGTTGCCCACAGTTCTTTTGCCATCTGCCAAGTGTCCGTAGATGATATCTTTCGGGATGCAACCATCTTCTATACAGCGGGCCCAAGCCAGCGTTGTACGCATTCATTCATAACCCTCCACTCCCAAAGGAGCATAGGCCTTCAACAAACACATGCCAAGTCCTCCTGTTACGTGCCATCATCTCAAGTTCTTTCCACGTTTTCCTCATCTTTTTCACCTCTGTTTCCAGCTCTCTTCTCCATGTGCTTCTTGGTCTACCTCTGCCTCTCTTGCCCTGGGGGTTCCAGAACAAGGACTGTCTTGTAATGCTATCAACAGGTTTCCTCAGTGTGTGTCATATCCATCGCCATTGTCTTCTTCTCATCTCTTGTTTTACTGGCACGTGTCTAGTTCTTGTCCTCAGTTCCACGTTGGTAACCTTGCCATACCATTTTAACCCCTCTATTCTACGCAAGCACCCATTTATGAAAGTCTGTAGCTTTTTGGTTGTTGTCTTTGTTGTTCTCCATGTCTCTGAGCCATACAATAGGACTGGCTTCATATCTGAGTTGAAGATTCTTATTTTCGTGTTGGATCCTATTTCTCTTGATCTCCATATATTTCCCAATGCAATGAAAGCTCCTCTTGCTTTTTGTATTCTTAGTTTGATATCACTGTCTGTCCCTCCAACTTTGTCTATATTGCTGCCAAGATATGTGTACGATTTTACATCTTGATTGGTGTTTCTTCAAGTTCAACCCTGTTATCATTACCTGCATTTATTCTCATTATTTTTGTCTTTTCCCTGTGTATTTTCAGACCCATGCTTTGTGTTAAATATTGAGCAACTGAAAAGTTACTTCCCTTTTTTTTTTTTAATATTCTCACTTGTATCCATCCACTGGATATACATAAAACAAATGTCAAACAGGGGGGAATAACTTCCATTTCACAAATAAGTTTTTATTTAATCTTTTTTAACTCGCAGAAAGAAAATAAAATTTTAAATGGCATTAAAAAAATTGCTGCCCACTATGAAATCACGTGCTGAACAAACCGGATCTCGCGTTAAGTTGTAATACCAATATGGCATAGCATTGCATGTAATAAAATGGCAGTTTATTGTCTTTATTATGATGTAAGTTTCATACCAATTGGCTTGATAAGAGTGAAGAAATAACTATTTAAAATTGGGAAGTGACTTTTGAATCGCTCTGTATAACCACACACCAAGGTACAATGACACAACAACTGAATGACTGAGACAGATTGAGGAGAGAACGATTTTATAACTTGCATGCGTACACTATTGGACAAGTCTGATAAATGCCTACAGAATTAGCTTAATGAGAAAAACCGTATCCTAACAGACAAGGACAATAAAGCACGTCTTTCCCAAAGCAGCGTCACCAAAAGTGCAAACAGCCCACACATTTGCCGCGGCCGGGAAAACCCCACCAGTGACTGTCAGAGCTACATTAGCACGAGCAAACGTTGACTATCGGGATAAATTAAAGGTGGTACAATAGCAGATACTGCCGAAGGGGAGTGAGGTGTTACAGACTTCATGCTAGGTCCAGCTTTATGAGGTGGGGTGACCAGTTCCCTTCCTCGCCGCCTTTGCCTTCCCTACAGCCAGTCATGAATTCATTTACAGCTGGGTATACTGGTTTTTACGGATACTAAATCGTTACCACCCATCGCATGTAACTTCCGCTGAATATAACACAACTGCTCTTCTTCTTTATGTTATCTAATGTTTACGCGGGAAGTGTCACTGGCTGGTTCCCGACAATGTACGTATTGTAGTCTGGAATGCTGCTACTGTGTGCTTCTTCAAAATGTTTCTCAAATTATTTATCCATTTTCTAATGGGCCATTCTCTATTCCAGATAGCTTCCATTTCGATATTATAACCCTATGTAGTTCGTTGGCTGAATGGTGTGTTTGTGTGTGTGCGTATGTGTGAGCGAGTGTATGTATGTATATGAGTGAGTGTGTAAGTATGTGTGCATATATGTATGTACATAATATACATACACAGTAGCAAGGAGTTCAAACCTACTGAATCCACCGTTTCCCTCAAAGTACTCTCCTATGATGTCCCTGTCCTTATAACTTCTAACTAGGTCTTTTCAGCTGCTTTTCTCAGCATCTCATTGTCTAAGCCATTGTAGCTCTTTTTTGTGTATTAATGCTGTAACAGCAACTCGCATGCATTGCATTTTTACACAGCAATTGTTCAATTCGCCAGCATCTGTTCCCTAGATGGAACCATGGTAGAAACAACAGAAAAAAGTTAACAAAAACATTGCCAGCAGCTCCTGGGGTTGAATGTGGATGAATATGCCAAAGAAAAAAATGACAAGAACATGCCCAGCAAGGTCTCAATATTGAACAGATCGACCAATAAAATGTAAGGAAAGTACATGACCAATAACATTGCTTATACTCTTACGCTAGTTGATTTTATCATCGTTCGAGGTTATAAGGCGATCGTCATGGTGCTGTTAGTGTACTAGCAGTTATTTTCAGGCTCTGTCCTGCACAGCTGATTGAAACTAATACAGGCAGTCCTTTTCATCGCTTAGTATTTATCAACACTGCATTAGAGCTGAATTTTTTTTTTTTCATTTGAAATGGCAACTGCAGTCTAATATAACTGAAGAGCTTATTTATCGGTTGAAAGCAGTGTGCACCATGTGCCATACCACAAGACCGTGAACAAGAAGGTTAACACCGGGGGGGGGGTGGGGGGGGGGGGGGGTGGGGGGAAAGAGGCATCTCCAACAGTTCCCTAGGTTGAAAAGATAATGAAAGAAGGTAGTCCTGTACGTATATTCATGCTGTTGCTGTTATAGCCCCAGCAGCGTTTCGTCTCGCGCCCTTCGGCCCACTCACATATATAAAGTTGTACAATGCGAGTATTTAACATAAGCTCTTACAAACAACACACATAACAACATCTCCTACACTAACTGCACGTTTGGCCTTTCCCCCCGACTATAAGCCGCCTCTGCGTCTATCGTCCACAACAGTTGTGGGACAACAAGACGCTTTCAAAAATTCTGCACTAATCCTTGTGCAACTTTTGTTTTTCCTACGCCAGCTCGCCGGAAATGAAGGAACGGCCTCTATGGTTCACCGGGGCCAATATGAAAGCTTCTCGCAAGCCTATGCGTGTGAAGGTCTGCCCTTTGTAGTTCTGGATCAACGGTGCTTCTAGACCCTAGCACTGCGTGAAAACCATTATAACTACTAATTTATACCAAGGCAATATTTACTCTTGAGTTGCTGTTATATAGTGTGAGTTGACACTTATGAAAGCTGCTCTTATAGGTCATTATTTGTGGGTTTTTGTTCGTCTAGGGAAGCGAGGCTACTGCTGTGGTTGGCCAATTACGGCAATGATGAAGAGACATCAAAAGTAGTTGGACAGCTAAGTGTATGGACCTTTTCAGCGCTTCAAGTGAACAATATCTGCAGGAACAATCAGCATTCATACCCTTTGGTATTTGCTGTAGGAGAATGAGCACCTATGGGTTTGCCCAGAGTGCAATGATGCCGATTTTGAACCACAATAACACTAAGTGCAAATGACCATCAGCCAAAGCATTTCATGTGCCCATGCAGTGATGTCTTCTGAGGAAATATGTTTGAAAAAAGCCAGTTGCTAATTCCGAGCACAAAATTCCCTAAGTCGCATCCTACGAGATACCTAGACGGAGCAGTTATTATACTATTCAAATGCCTCCGGAGAGACCCCTGGATATCACACGGGGTGCAGACGGTAGCGGCGATGCGCTCAATAAATTTGTAAGGACTATTCCAAACTGAAATTACAAAGCTATGACTTAAAAAAAAAATTAATGGAAGATACAGATTCTGAATAAATTATTCAGTCAAACACATAATTGATCCGTTGCCATGAATAAGTTCTCTATGGGCATTCTAACTGTAATTAATAGCCAAACCGACAGTTAATTCAAGGTGCAAAGTTTAACGAAGTTGCTGAACTGGGCGTATGCATTATTCTACGCAGAAGAGAACCGGTGACAGACATGAAAGCGGTAAATGTGACATGGAGAGACCGTTCCGCTACTGAACTGAACGGACGGCACAGGACAGGAAGACCTGGCGTGGATTAGTTCAAGGCCTATGCTCCAATGGGAGCTGAATGGTAATGGAAGAATGAATGAATGCATAACTTAACGCTATATGAACTTTGCTTCATAAAATGTAAAGCAATTATTTTGAATCTAAGATGCAAGAAAGGAAAGACGAAACAAGGGATAATGCTGTGAACAACGTATACAGTCATTACTGTGTAAACGTAGTTTAATATTTACAGTCAAAAACTGCCTGTCATGAACTACCCTGAAAGAAACCCGCAATGCGCGCCTTTCTTATAATATTTAAAATAGCGTTTTTTGGTGTGTTTTTTTTTTCTGTGCCTCCGACGCAGATTTATTGGCCACCAAACCGCAACGAAAACTGGCTAGGCGAGAAATGTGTGGTTAATTATATAACGCGCCTACTAAAAACCGGCAGGGCGAGAAAATCTTGTCATTGAGGCACGAGGCAAAGAAAAGCAACCCAAATTGAAATGTGGTGTTTATGATGGCTGATTCTGAAATTCAGTCCGACATAATATTTGTGTATGTGTGGAATGAATGACTACAAAAACCACGCACATTATAAACTTACTACATGTGATGTTTGGTTAAGATAATCAAAGCAACGAGAAGTATGGCGCCCACCATCGTATGTATTTTCCTTTTCGCTTCAAAAGGAGAATGGAGCCACCATGTAGCTGGTTCTCTTTGCAGGAGGAAGGCTGCACCTGGTAGCTTCTGTAGCAATTTGTTTTATAGCCTATGGTGTCCATTTTTAAAAAAAAACCAAGACGTTTTATTTAAAATATAGGGGAAAAACGAACCCAGATATGAAAACTATGCCGGGTACAAAAAATTAACAACACAAAACAACCTGACTTGCATTGTGTAACAGACATTTGAATTTACAACAATAAACGTAACAAAGCTGACTATTACTGCGGTGGCAGAAATGTCAAGAAAAATCAGCAGCAGAAAAAGTGTAGTATATGTGATGGTTGACAATGACAGCTAAGCTGATTTAAAAAATTTAGTGTTTGAGATTTGTGACTATAAGGATCAAACTGACTAAATTTCGCATACTTCTGACCTACATACCCAAACTGACTAAAGTACTACCATTTTTATGACTATAAAACCAATCAGGACTAGACTTCTTGTAGCAAGGACACGCGAATACGATGAGCAGATGTGCATCTTCTTCCTTCGTCTTTTACTGTTGGCGTCTCTACATAGCTTGCCATGAAACTACATCGATGACTGTCTGTTGTTAAGTGCTTTCTTTGTCAGTTATACATCGTGCACTCCTGCAGCAGTTGCTAAGTAGTCATTGTATCAGTCAGTGACATAAGTATAAGCAATTTCTATATTTTGCTTAACTAGGTAGTACCGGTAATTGTTACAGACTAATAAATTATAGAGTGACCTCCCCTTGGACCGTAACATTTATATAATGTATTAGGCCAAGACAAACAGTACTATAATTACAAATCCCAGACCTAAGGGTCTTTTATATTTGTTCATGCGCCCTAATATAACCGACTAGGTTGAACGGGACGCGCCTCGCCAAAACGAGGCAAAAGTTTTACATTAAAAAAAAAAAACAAACAAACAGTACTAGGGCAGGTCACTATGTAATCTATTAGTCTAAAGGTACAGATTACTCAGGTATCTCAGTCGTGTACAAACTCTGTTGAGTCTGAAGATTATTACTTGTTTTTTTATACTGTGTTTACGAGCATAGTTCTTCTGGCTGTCTTACTAATTTGCATTCCACCCATTCCAATATCTGCTCCGGAAAAACCACACACATTACACTTGTAGTCCATCGGTTTGGGGTAGTTTTCCGAAACTCCACTGTTAATCTGCAAGCCTCTCTATTTCCAATGACGCAACATATTCTAGACTGCTGACGTAGCTTGCAGGGTGTTGCTATTACGCCACTTAGGGTTTGCATAAAGATGACAGAGACAAGTGACAATGTATTTCTTCGAACGACACAAGACACCTAAACAGGAAGTTGAATCTCTTGCACCTCAATGAGATCAGACTTGCAATACCAACAAGGCTATGAATTTTCTCGGATTACACGCCTATTAAAGCAAGGCAGAGCCTTAGTGTTCTGAAAGAAACATGTCGTTTTCCGCCCACAGTGGGATTATGGTCGTCCTGACAGTTGCACCAACAAAAACACATGCCGAATTTGGTCTCGGATTACATGCCTATTAAAGCAAGGCAGAGCCTTAATGTTCTGAAAGCAAACATGTCGTTTTCCGCCCACAGTGGGATTATGGTCGTCCTGACAGTTGCACCAACAAAAACACATGCCGAATTTGGTCTTCATCGACTGCATTCCTCGTGCGCGTCTTCACTGCACCTAATGTATAAGAAAGTGAAGACTTCCTCTTAAAAGAAAAAATAAAATAAAATATCCACTTTCATCGACTTCTCAAAAGATCTTGTGTATGTGAAAAGCGGAGAGGGGAAGGGAAACCACGTCAACAAAAAAAAACAGGGTAGGGTAAAGTAACGGATGCAACGCGCTTTAGGGAGGATTGGACGCCATGTATGCATAAACTTACACATGCAACACATCACGAGACATTACCAAGTAGCAGGTGTAATGCAGCGACCCTGCTAACAAACTTGCTGTTTCACTGAGCACATTCAAGCTAAGTGACTATGGGCATTCACAAAAATATGTCGTAGGCGTTTATGACAGAACACCGGTCCCATTTTAACGCACTTTGTACGTAAAGCCGTCCGGTTGCACAGCCATAAATCTAATGTTAAAAACACTACTCTGAACATATCCAAACCACCACATCATCATCATGGTATCTATAACAGCAGCAGCTACACAAAGACAGATGTTCACACTAAGCACCATGAACTTACAATCAAATTATATATATATATATATATATATATATATATATATATATATATATATATATATATATATATATATATATATATATATATATATATATATATATATAAAGTTGTAGGGAAGATAACACTGCCTGGAGTGAAAGAAAGTGCACGGTGCAATTTTTTTACTTGAATAATGTGTACTTCGGTGCAGGCATTTTGCATTAAGATGCAAGCGTCTATGAATCCACACTCACAGCAGTGCAGTCAAAGTTACACAGCTTTAAGTCCAGCTTTATAAAAATGCCCCTATGCAAGCAACTGTAGACAACTATGATACCCTACATACATATATTAGAGCACACACATTATATATACACACATAAATGGGCATCAAGAAGATGCAAAGCAAAAGGGGAAAAAACAAGTCGGTTTGAAAATACACACGGAAAATACAAAGATAGTTAGAATAAATGCAAGATATGATAATAAGGTCAAACACCATTACAAGATGTAGACTCTTACACATATCTTGGCAGCAATACAGACAAAGTTGGAGGGACAGATGATATAAAAATAAGAATACAAAAAGCAAGAGGATCTTTCACTGCATTGGGAAACATGGAAATCAAGAGAAATCAAATCGAACACAAAAATAAGAATCTTCAACTCAAATGTCAATGCAGTCCTATTGTATTGCTCTGAGACATGGAGAACAACAAAAACAGGTACAGACATTCATAAATGGGTGCTTGCACAGAACAGAAGGATTGAAATGATATGGCAAAGTCAACAATGTTGAACTGATAACAAGAACCAGACCAAGTGCCAGTGGAACAAGAGATGAAAAGATGACGCTGGCAATGGACAAGACTTACACTGATGAAATTGCTGATAGCATTACAAGGCAGTCCTTGTTCTGGAATCCCCAGGGAAAGAGAGACAGAGGTAGACTACACACACAAAAAACACATGGAGAAGAGAGCTGGAGACAGAAGTGAAAATGAAAAGGAAAACATGGAAAGAACTTGAGCTGATGGCATGTGACAAGAGGACTTGGCATGTGTTTGTTCAAGGCCTAATCACCTTGGGGAGCTAAAAAGTACTGAATTGAAGAAAAACATATTTTTCACATGGAATGAAAAGGGCTGCTGATGAGACTCATAATTCAAACTCAACAACCTTTGTTACATTTAAACAACATAAATTGATAATATAAAAACCAACTTTACAATATATAAATTAAGATTTTTACAGATTAAATTCATCTACTAAACTAACAAAACCCTGTGAAGTTCTCAGAAAGGGGGGGGGGGTCTCTCTGAGGAGACTTAAAAAAAAAACCTGCTCTCTCTGGTGTGTCGTAAGAGTTGAGTAATAAGAGGTTGTCCTTGTCATATGTTTGCTGAAGGCTTATGCTCCTTGGGGAGCTGAAAGGTGAAAGAAGAATCAGAGGTTGTGCATGGGGGCTCACAACTTCATCGTGTAAAACAAACTGTTACAGAGACCACCAGTGTTAGATGCATGTGAATGCTTTGACACAGGCTTCCTGCTAATAGTGGTGGCTCCACATGCATGAGCGAAACTAATAGAATAAATTTACATTCTGAGAAACATGTTTGTTTGTCTGAAGATGTAACTGTCCCTAAAAAGGGCAAGAGCACAACACTATTTATGAAATTTATAACAACAAAAAGGACAACATGAAATAGAGGAATGTTAGGGAAATATTATGAAACAAAAACTTCATATTGAGTAAAGAGAAAGTGATTGTAAGATGGAAATGGAAACACTGAAACTCAAGGAGCAAACCAACAGCCACACTGAACAGCTACATGTAATTATAAATTATTAGGAACCACAACTGAACAGAAAGTACTTACTAGTATTTGAAATGGAAACAGAAACATAAATACAAAGGTGTGATGTAAAAATACAGGAAAGCAAAACAAACTGAAAGAGCATTCCACAACCCCAGAACAGTTAATTCCAGACAACACAATAATCTTGTCACTGAAAAAAGAGCAATTTAGTCGTTATGGCCAATTGATATCACTAGAAGATACCAAATTCAGTTTACAGGTTCAAGTATCTCAAAGACCCTAAAGAGGAAAAGCACCATCATGATGAAGAATTCAGAACAATACATACAGCTCACACAATCAGGAAACATACCACACTATATAAAAAGTGTCCTGATATAACTGAAAGATTCATGTAGGCCTACATGGTTGAAAGTAACTCACTATGCGGAAAAATTGGGAACATCAACAACATCTTTATTTTTGATCATTTCCTACACTGGCATGTCACTATGTAATTCAGCTGCTAACAATCTGTTTCATAAACTGTTTTTTTTTTCCTAATAATTTTTAAATCTACATGCTCAAGTTTCACAATTAGGTTTAGCAATGCATGTGATCAATAACATATGCAGACAGTAAACATAATTTAAAATGCTGATGTCACACACTGCACAAACCATACAAGGGTGGAATAAGTACAAAATGATGTGCTACTTGGAGATGGAAAAAACTCACGGAATAAAACATTGCCACTTTCATTTTATTTCTTGACATGTCCTTGTTACATTACAGTTCATCTGACTGTTGCTTACATTTCATTTAATCCTGTCTTTATTAATTTTTGTCCCCCTAACATCACGCATGCTTTCTGTGCTTCTGTATGGTGCGGGGTGCTGGAGAGTTGCAGAGAGGGAGATGTCAAAATTGTCCTCTTTTCACACAACATGCCTAGGAAAAATTCTCCGAATCTTTTGGCCGAATGCCATCACCAACCGGGGTCTGCTTGCTCGGAGCGGGCAGGGGGATGTGCACACCGTCATAACTGGCGGGCGCTGGGGTTGGGTTGGCCATGTCCTCAGAAGAGACCCAGATGCCATCACAAGAACAGCTATGCTTTGGACCCCTGAAGGAAAACGAAAGAGAGGCCGACCAAAAACAACCTGGCGGAGGACTGTGGAGGCTGAGATGCAAAGAATGAACCAGAGTTGGGGCACTGTACGAAGGATGGCCACCGACCGAGCAAAGTGGAATCAATTTGTTGTTGCCCTACAAGACGCCACTAGGCGTGATGGCCACTGACTGCTTTGACGGTCGGCGGCTAAGGATCAAAGAAGAAGAAGAACATCACGCATGACTGCAGTGATGATTGAAAAGTTGTTTGATACCTATGTTCATTAATGTAATGTGCTGAAATCATGCATCTTCTTCTTCTTCCGTCCTTAGCCACCGACCGTCAAAGCAGTCAGTGGCCATTACGCCTAGTGGTGTCTTAGGGCAACAGCAGATAGGTTTTCTTTGCCATTGTTTCCCATCACGCCTATTGGCGTCTTTAGGGCAACGGCAAATCAATCCATTTGCTGTTGTTTCCGTAATCGAAGTGACTGGCAAACGGGTGATCAGCCCGTTGGTGAAATCATGCATCACTGCACTGATAATACAACAGTATGATAGTTTTGCTTAAAGTATTGTTGAGAAATAAAGAAATGGTAAAAAGTTTTAAAGCATTCAAGAAGTCTGTCAGTACCCATTATATAAATACATTTTATAGGTTAAATCACTGAAAAGACAAGAAAGAGATTGACCACTTTCAATGATATAAGATGAGGAGCATTAGCATATGTTATGACAATGGTAAAACTGATAGCGGGAGAAACAGTATTGTAACAATGGTAAAGCCAATGGTGGGAGAAACAGTATTGTGAAACCAGTAAAACTGATGGTGGGAGAAACAATAGGCCCTATAGTGAAATCAGTAAAACTGATTGTGGGAGAAGTATTGTGACAATGGCAAAACTGATGGTAGAAGAAACAGTATTGTGACAATGGTAAAAACTGATGGTAGGAGAAATAGTACTGTGGCATTGGAGTCAAATTGATGGTGAGAAACAGTATCATGACAGAGGTAAAACTGATGGAAGGAAAAACAGTATCATGACAGAGGTAAAACTGATGGTGGGAGAAACAGAGGACCATACAAATTAGTCTGAACCCAGACCTGGAATGTGTGTAGGCCTACACTGTAGGCTACTGTTTTTGGGATTTTGCTTCTAATATATTTTTTTAAAGAGTCGTTTACTCAATTGTTCTAGTTTTATCGTGGTTCCTCATATATTTTGCTACGTTAGAAATGGTCGAATAAATAGGCTACTGACTTAGGCCTATTAAACTGTCTTATTTTATAAAATTTGCACTACGATTCTTTTTAACGCGTTAACACTAACAGTCGGGACCTTGAACTAGTACAGAGAATGTAAGGGGAAAAGACTACACTGATGCGCGCGCAAAAAAAAAGGATAATTATTTATATCCAGTTGATTTGTAATTTTCATACTGAAGTGAATTTTTTTTAAAGCTGTAATAAAACATACTTTAACGTAACTTCGCGCGAATATCGCTAAAGGGGTAGGCTATATGACCTCCTTTCAGTGTTTTGCTTCATTCAGTGACCTCAGTTGACAACCTGTTGACATTGTGTGAAAGTAACTGGCTATATTTTAATGTCTTTGAAAATGATACATGAGTTAAAAAATAAATAAATAAATGGTCAACTTACCGATATTGACAATACGAATTCCTTCGTCCTGCTCCAAAAACTTGAGAACCATAGTAACATTCTCAAGTTTCTGCGTTCGGAAGTTTGGTCGTTTGTTGACATGCTTGAATTTCTTTCCTGACAACACCTCAATCAGGGAAACAAGTCGCAATCCATCACAGAAATCAGATTCTAAATCCGCCAGCTGCTTGTTGACGGTCTTCAGATGTTCGTTTGCCCATCTTGTAAATGTATTCTTCTGAATTACTTTCCACTGCGCGTCGTCTGCGAGTTCTCTTTCGGTCGAAGTCATCTCCTCGTCCTCGTCCCAATCGGGATCTTCCGTTTGCTTCATTGTGCTTCGGTATTTATTTCCCCTGATTTCAAGCCGGGCGGTGTAAACCTAGTTTTGTGGGCGTGAACAACAATCCCTTGAATAGACTAAACGTCCGTTCTATCGAAATCAGACTGTAAGAAAACAAAAGAAACAAGCCGTCAGATATAAGTGAAGTGTCTATTTATCAAAAACAGTCCCATGTGAATCTGGGAGTGTGTTTTAATTTAAGGCAAGTCGCAAATGACACATATAAACAAAATGGACGCACATATTGAGACACAGCAGTCTAAAGTGTCTTTAGACTAAGTAGTGTCAAGTACAACCTACTTGAGACAATGCAGGAAGGTCCAGGCCTGTAAATAGAGAGCATTGTTAAATATATCAATATACAAAGCTCACGAGAGAACCGAGCACATAAAAAGAACCATGACATTTGGTGGGAAAAAATATGTACGACGTGAAAAAAAAATCCTAGAGACCGTGTGATTTGAATGTTATAATGAAAGCATTGCCGTGACAGTTTCCGCAAAGTAATGTATGAAAATGCCAGTGCTACAACCAGCTAAAGCATATTCCGTTCCTTGACAAACATGCAGCATTTAATACATGCCGGAAAAAATGACTGTGGTCTTTCCTGCTTCAACACTTGCCTAAAGCAACCATTTCAATTAGGCTTTCGTTCTACAGAAGGAGAACGCTTTCTATATTGCTCTGCAAATTATAATATTAGCCAGACATAGAAAGATGTATGTAAAACGACAAACGGTTCTTAGAATAGGGCACGATCAGCAACTTGTGTAGAATATTATATAGATATGTATTTTAAACCAAACTTAAATAAATGTTAGCTCAGAACGGTCCACTTTTGGCTTCCTTCATTTGAACCAATCAATCAATCAATACCCTTTATCTCCCCAAGGAGCATAGGCCTTAAACAAACACATGACAAGTCTTCATATCACGTGTCGACCTCTACATCTCTCATCCTAGAGAATCAAGAACAAGAACTGCCTGGAAATGTTATCATCAGGTTTCCTCAATGTGTATCCAATACAATTCCATTGTCTTCTTCCCACCGGTTGTCTGTCTTGCTTCATACACGTCCTTACCATAAGACCTTCTGTCTTGTATGGCTGAGTTGTATCTTCTTCAATTGACTTTTCCTTATTTTTGTTGAAGTTTCTATAGCTTAATTTTTTTTTCAACCGGTGGCCGGTTCCATGCCCAATCCTCCTTTATTGCCTTCTACTACATGCATGGTAGATTACAGTATCACTAGTTTTTGTTCCCCTTCCGGATCCCGGTAAGACGAGGGCGTACTGCTTTCGTTTAATTCGGCATAAATAATGTATATTTCTACGTAGAACTGTTCGTGTAGTCACCGGAACTGCTATCTCTGTACAGTGAAATATAAAGAGTAACTAAGTCCATATAATCATTACCATTTTCCTTTTCGTTTCTTATGGAGAATAGAACCACCACTGCAGCTAGTCCCCTGGCAGGAAGCCTGCGCCAAGCATTCGCATGCTCTAGCAGCTGTGGTATCTGTAGCAATTTGTTATACATAATGAGGTGGTCAGCACAACCTCATATTAGTCGCTTTGTACCACAAGCCTGAGGCAACAGTACTCCTGTTCATTCTTTGTCTAATCAGTGACCCCTGTGACCTACACCAGGCAGTTCCATATATCATATACAAATTATATCAATCGGTGGTAAGAAACCTACAATACACTAGTTACTCTGTATTTGAAGCGAAAAGTTAAAAAAAAGAAGTACAGTACAAGAAGTTGATGATAAAGTATTGACAGAAAGTTTGGAAAAAAAAAACACACACACGTGTTTGCGAAATCAATCAATCAATACCCTTTAGCTCCCCAAGGAGCATAGGCCTTCAACAAACACATGCCAAGTGTTCCTGTCCTGTGCCATCCGCTCAAGTTCTTTCTGGGTTTTCCTCATCATTTTCACCTCTGTATCCAGTTCTCTTCTCCGTGTGTTTTTTGGTCTACCTCTGCCTCTCTTTCCCTGTGGATTCCTGAACAAGGACTGCCTTGTAATGCTATCAACAGGTTTCCTCAATGTGTGTCCTATTCATCGCTAGCGTCTTCTTCTCAACTCTTGTTTCACTGGCACTTGTCTGGTTCTTGTCATCAATTCCACATTTGTGACTTTGTCATACCATTTCAGTCCTTCTATTCTACGCAAGCACCCGTTGATAAAAGTCTGTAGCTTTTTGGTTGTTGTTTTTGTTGCTCTCCATGTCTCAGAGCCATACAACAGGACTGACTTGACATTTGATTCTTATTTTCGTGTTGGACTTGATTTTTCTTGATCTCCATATGTTTCCCAATGCAATGAAAGCTTCTCTTGCTGTTTGAATTCTTATTTTGATATCATTGTCTATTCCTCTAACTTTGTTTATATTACTGCCAAGATATGTGCAATATTCTACATCTTGTTGTTGTGTTTGCTTGTTGTGGTGTTTGCTTGTTGTGGTGTTTGCTTGTTGTGGTGTTTGCGAAATACCTAGAAGAAAAAAATCTTCCTCTCTTCCTCTTTCACATTTCAACTCCCAAAGGAACATAGACCTTCCAACAAACTTATGCCAAGCCTTCCTGTCACGTGTCATTAGCTCACGGTTTTCTCGTGTCTTCTTCATCCTCTTCACGTCTGTCTCGAGTTCTCGTTTCCATCTGTCCTTTGGTCTTCCTCTACCTTTCTTACGATGGGGATTCTACAATAGGGATTGAGGGGTAATGCTATCTACAGGTTTTCTCAATGTGTATCCTATCCATCTCCAGTGTCTTCTTCTCATCTCTTGTTCAACTGGCACTTTTCGGGTCCCAAAAATGCAGTGCGGAAGTCGGATGTATCGGCCGAAAGGCGCAAATACCGCAGCTTCGCTGTAAACGGACACAACGCAACCAACGTCCTTTTCAGGACGAACGAGGAAGAAGAAGAAGAAGGGTTCTTGTCATTAGTTCCACATCTGTGATCTTGTCATGCCACTGCAATCCTTCTATTCTACGCAAGAACCCATTTAGGAAAGTCTTTAGCTTTTTGAATGTTGTTCTCCGTGTTTCATAGCCATACAATAAGAGTGACTTGACATTTGAATTAAATATTCTGATTTTTATGTTGGACCTCAAAGAAGTATTAATGGTAATCTCTTAGAAACAAAATATCTCAAGAAGGCAGCAACAAAGTAAATCGAACAACTTTAAAACAAGTTAACAGATATAAGTACCTGGTGGCACTACTAATATTGGACAGAAATGACAACTCGGAAATAAAAACAGATAAGATCAAACGAAAAAAAACCCATCTAGAAACATGAAAAACATTCCATGCAACGAATGTTTGTTAGTGGCATTAAGATAATTTCTCAGTGTTCATATAACCGACTTTTTCATATGGAAGTAAATCATGGGCAGTCAGTAAATAAATAAAACAAATGAAGATCAAAGATTTATGATTCTACAAAAGAACGTAGGAACCCCATGGACAAGCTGAATAGGACGCACACTGACAAAACCTGTTAATATCATTACAAGGTAATCCTCTTTCTGGAATCCTCAGCATAGGACAAGTAGAGGGAGATCAAAAACACACAGAGAAGATAACTGGAGACATAAATGAAAGGGATAAATAAGGCACGGAAGACCTTTAGCGGATGGCACAGGACAGGAAGACTTAGCATGAGTTTGTTGAAATCCTTATGCTCCTCGGGGAGCTGACGGGTTATGAATGAATGAATAAATTAATTAATTAATATTCTAAAAGAGGCATACATATAAAGAAAGCTTACTACACACAAAAGAAAAAAAAAACCGGCCCACGTTTTTGTTTATGAGAATATTATTTTTTAGAAATGTGGCTGTTCAGTGAGCCGTAGGAGTAAAATCGGCCCTACTCTCTGGCTCGAGCGTCCGAAAGACAAAGTGGTTAGAGCGCAGGTTTCTAGCGGCAAGGGTGCTGAGTTGGATTCACGGTATCGACACGCTCCAGTCTACCCAGCTGTAAATTGGTACCTGATATTGATCTTGAGTTAGGGACGGAAACGACAGCGAAGAAGGGAACTGGTCACTCCACCTCTCGATGCTGGACCTAGTATGGTGAAGTCTATAACACTTCACTCCCCTACGGCAGTATCTGCTATGGGAATACCTTGACCTTTATTCTATGGCTCAGAAACATGGTTAAAAAAGGTAGTCAAAGCAGGTACTGTCGTAATGTAGTCAAGATGGGGTGATCCGTTCCCTTCTACGGTACTTTGCCTTCCCTAACTCATGATTCTTCTTGTTCTTCCTGAAAAGGACGTTGGTTGCGTTGTGTCTGTTTACACCGGAGCTGCGATATCTGCGCCTTTCAGCCGACACATCCGACTTCAGCACGGCATTTTTTGGGACCGGGTTTGCCTTCCCTCTTCGATCCCTACTCTCTGAGCCAGACTGCAGTGATGCAGCCTGTTTCCAGGACCACCACGTGGAGGTGGAGTAGGGTTTTAGTCAGCTCTGGTTCGCTGACCCTGACGCAAGCAGTCAAGCTATGGGTCGCTGACTGCATTCTCTATTGCTGCATCTTTGGGTCCCGCACTTATTTCAAACTCTACACACTCTGAAACCAGATATAATTTTATCAATATAGATCTTTAGGGAGCTTAGTGGGTCTAAAGTATATCTCCACAGTTTATGGGCTACCAACCATTGCGATAGAATGTAGACACCTATGCAGACACATATAGTTTGTATGTTGACTTACTATATAGAGATGATGATTACACAAGAAGTTCCTCTTCTTCGTCTTCTTCAACATCCTTATTCACTTAAATTGCATTGCCGACTGTAATTGGAAATAATGCCTAGCTGTGCCTTTCTGTCCTTAGTGAATGAATGAACGAGCAAAGACTATCAGTTTCGCTCCATGAGGAGCATGGACCTTCAACTCAATCGACCTTCATGCTCTTCCCTTGGGAATCGCTGCAGCAATCGATTTTATATGTTAAGCCCCATGTACATGCTGAAGTCGGATGTGTCGGCCGAAAGGCGCAGATATCGCAGCTGCGGTGTAAACAGACACAACGCAACCAACGTCCTTTTCAGGACGAACGAGGAAGAAGAAGAAGAAATAAGTGCAACCTTATTGTAATTTTATCTCTGCTAAACGATCTGCTTCCTGCAATTCCATCGACAGAGTGGCTAAGAGGTATGGCGTCCGCCTCGAATTCTAGAGGTACTGGGTTCGACTCCCAGTTGAGGGAATATAATTTATGGAAATTTCTTTCAAAACCAGTGGACCTAATGATGTCGTACACCCCTGGTCTCCTGGGTAGTGAGATCGGATGTCTTGCCTCCTCGGATAAGGGCGAAAAAATAGGAGGTCAAGTGTGCAAGTTGCGCACGTTAAAAATCCCACGGCAGTTGGAAATCGTAAAGCGTAAGCCTATCTGGCCGCTGCCCTGGCAAAATTTAGAAAATTAGAAACCTACCCACCACAAAAATATTTATAGAATGTGTGATTCCCGTATACACACATTGGGATTCTCGCCGGTGCTGCGGACTTCCGTGCACTGTGCTGAGATCCTCCTTGTGTGATCTAAGTGAGGAGATCGGAGCACTGATGGAGTTGTCCGTGTGCAATGAAGATAGTCCTTAAAACCAAACCAAACCATCGACACAGCCGGTGACAGTTCAGTTCAAACTAAATGATACTTTACTGAATGTTAACTTCACTTTAAACAAAAGATGTCTTCCTATCTTGTACAGGTCACTAAAAAAGTGAATTTTAGAAAAATCGCTTGTGAGTTCTCACTTTGAATGTTGCGAAAGTACCTTTAAACATGGTAACACCACCCTTTTAAGTGCCGGAAGGAAAGGGCTGGTCCGTTATTTACCTAGGTGAAAAATTCTTGTAACCTCCTTCGCCTCCTAGAGATATACCAAAAGCTTGTCTGTGACCTACCAGTAGATCAAGATCGACCCCTGTTCTATCGTAAATTATCTATCGTCGGTGCAGATCTTGAATAGTATTTTGTGTGCTTCATCGTATATTACTCCGCATATTTAATATATGTCCTTGGTGGCCCTCACGTAACACACGCCTCTGAGATCATGCACAAACAATGTGTGTCTGAATGCGACACTTTCTAAATTCTACGCCTATGTGACTGCGTTTATTAAAAAGTAGAACTAATCGAAGGCGTCTCCCGCATGGGATACAGTAATAAACGCAAACTCTCACTCGCTACAATTCCGGGAACCTGACAATGCACAGGTATCTCCACACACCGGGAAATAACTCAGACCGGTGAATGAAGCTAGAAGAAGGATAGTCATATTTATTTGTATTTGTTTTAAACCACACACCTTTGACTTCACGTGTAAGAATTTAGGAATGGCCACGATAAGTTAAGATTTGAATAAGAATCCACAATGCTGTTTTTGATGTTTTGAAGAGGTGATGGGTGGAGAGCGGGCACTTAACAGATGATCGTTATTGCCTCTTCTCGTTCCATCTTGGTCTACCCTGTTTAACCTGAAAATTGGTTATAATTGTGGTATTTAGTGTTATTTTATGTACTAATTTGGTATTCAATTTAAATAACTATTGTCTTTTGCAGTAAGAGCTGGCAATATCTTTGCATGCTAAGACCGCATGATGTGTGATATAGTCAGGAAACTCGTGTCACAAACAGGGGTTGGTGTCAGTCATCGTGGATGAGATTGATGCGTTACCAAAAATGCATGAAATTAGAAAATTACCGAAGAAATAACATGAATTTGATAGGCCACAACCTATTATATAAATTCTCACTGTGTACTAAAGATAGGAGTGTAGGAGAAACGTAACAGTCTATTCTGCAATGATTTCAAATTGTGATTTTATTTTCTCCCTTTAAGATGTTATTCTACTTGTGGCGAGGCACGCTGCTTTCAGTCATAAAAAGAAGTCCTTCAGTTATATCAGCGTGAAGTTTCCAGTAAACAAAAATTACATATATATATATATATATATATATATATATATATATATATATATATATATATATATATATATATATATATATATATATATATATATATATATATATATATATATATTGTCGAGGTAAGGCGGCTTGCGTACCCTGATTACCCCCAGAGCTATGCCAGCGGGAGTTTTACTCCTGGAAGGTTCTACCAGGCTGGACAGGTTTGCGCGGGCAGGGGTCAGACTAAAGCAGACACCCTGGTCCTCCAGGTTGGGGGTTTTAGCATAGGGCTGATACCCCTCTCTATGTAAAGAAAAAAATTGAAGTTACGGAAACAACAACGAATAAACAAACTTTGCTGCGGGACGGACATCCGGAGTCTGAGGCTCGTAACCAGAGTTGGGGCACTGTACGAAGGATGGCCGCCGACCGGGCAAAGTGGAATCAATTTGTTGTTGCCCTACAAGACACCACTAGACGTGATGGCCACTGACTGCTTTGACGGTCGGCGGTTAAGGATCAAAGAAGATATATATATATATATATATATATATATATATATATATATATATATATATATATATATATATATATATATATATATATATATATATATATATATATATGAGTCTGAACTTTAGTGATGCGCCGATAAAGTCCAAGCCCTGATAAGGACCGCCAGTGTCCATCAGCCAACCCTGCTAATTAATAAAGCGCCAGTCTTTGCTCTGGAATTCCAGACGACCCCAGGGTAACCAGGGTAAGAAGGGCAAAGTAGACATACAAACACTTGGAGAAGAGAACTTGAGCCAGAAACATGAACAGACTTTGGGTTGATTCCACGAGACAAGAGGACATGGCATACGTTTATTGGAGGCCTATGCTCTCTTGGGAGCCGAAGGGTACTGAATGAATGAAGCAACTGGTGCCATATGAGACTTGCTAGGGTTCCAGCACAGATAGGAACTGCTGAAAACAAATAAGCAGACCAGGCAGCTAAACGGGGTGTATGTGAAAGCAAACAATATAAGAGTAGGATTATTGAGATCTGAGACCGGCAGGAGAATCAAACGTACTATAGCAGAGGACTGGAAGATCACATGGAAACAAAGTCACAAAGGTTGACGTGCTCATACTCTTCTAGAAGAACCAATATAGAAAACAAAAGCAACGTAAGTTAAACAAAATGAACATGTGAAAACTCTCGACAACAAAATTATTATGCCGTAAATATTCAAGAAATAAACATTTTGTTGTAAATTGCTCCCACCAAGTACATTCAATTGTAAATAACATTCTGGTGTAAATAAAACACAACATGGAGAATGAAGTTACGAACATACAAATTATAGTTGAAAATTAGGTTAACCATATTAAACTCTCTGTCAAGATGGTCGAAAATTAGGTTGATCATTGTAGACTCTCTGTCAAGATGGTGGATGCGCGGTGGTGGCAAATGAAACTCACATGAAACCATTCCGCTCTCCTTCAGTAACTTGTAAAAAAAACAAAAAACGGGGGGGGGGGGGGAACTACACCATGAAGCCCCGAAATGGGCTGCTACCAAGCCACACTTTAGTTTTTTCAATGTTTACCCCTACATAGTTTTGTCGTCAAGACATGAAATGGGTGCTGCCAGGTAAATAAGAAGAAATACATGCTGTGCCCCTCCTTGGTCATGTCGATGATTCGCCTATGTGACTGTGCAACCAATGTTGTCAATGCAGAGGCGTCCGTCGACATACAAAGAAATAGCAGAAACATGTTTAAAATGTATTCGAGAAATTTTATTTGCATTCAAATAGTTTCTATAGAAAGACAAAAAAATGAGTCAGTCAGAGCTGTGCACCGTTTGAACGAACGTCTCGCGATTTTTGAAGAAAAGGTGCAGCACAATTTTTTTCACCTCTCCTAATATTTTCACAGGCCGAGATGTTTAGTGGACGAGAAAACCTAAGCTAAAGGATGGGTGTCTTATGGGTTAGGTCTAGCTCATGGTTCTCCTAGTGCAGGGATTCTTAACCCTTGGGGTTCCGCGAATAGATTCTAGGGGTCCGTGTACACAACATACAATTTACAATGTGAAATTTTAGATTATGCGTATATGTAAAAAAAAAAAATTTTTCTAAAACGGGGCCCGTAGCCTTCACAGGATAATCAAAGGGGTCCCTGTCACAAAGAAGGCTCAGAAACCCTGACCTAGTGGGAACTAAGCGGCATACGTGTTGTATGTAAAATGGGGAAAGAAAGGAAGTGAGGAAAAATAAAAGTGCTAGCCGATGAACGAGATAGAAGAGAGGGGTGTTAATTGTGTTATTGTTTGTTGACAAATATACTGAAAGATCTACCTCACTCAAACGAGAAAAAAGCTCTCAGGATTTGAAGTATACTTAATACTGTTACTTCATCCCTATTTTACCCCCGCAGTTAACCTGCACTTGTTTGTCCTGTCCTAGCCTAGACCAATATGGCTGGGCTAATCGAAATCCAAACTCTCAAGGAGCGAGAGGTTTGTATTATGTGCGTACTTTTCTATCATCATAATCATTGTCCCTTTTGGCTCTTCGCCGAGCATGAAACCATTCATGAAGCTGGCCCTCTTATAGGAAGTATGCACCAAAGTATTCATGTGCTTCTGCAGCTGTGGTTTCTTTCGTTATGTGTTTTACATGATGACGTTTCCAGCCCCACCCACGCACTCATATTAGTCGCCTCTTATGACATGAGCGAGCATTAATCGCATTCTTCCTTTGTCTCATATACAGAACCATAGAAACTACGCAGAGATAATTTCCTATAAACTTGGTTACAATTATCAAAATGTGATCGGTAAACTGTACTGGCTAACAAACGCAGTGGATACACCGCTTGCATAAGTTATAGACGGAGCGAAATATAAATTGAAATTGTTATACTAGGACCGTAAATCATTAAATAGGCCAACTAATGACAAAGCAATTATTTTCTTGTTTTGAATGTTGATTGGGAAAGGGGGGGGGGGTGTAATATAAACAAGCAGAGTTGAGTGCGTGAAATACAGCAGTCACGGTTATGCTAATAGCGTGTAGTCAGTGATGTCTCAGATAACAAGAAAAGAGAAGGACATGAAAATAACTTTGTGCTCGACAAGTATTAATAAACGTTTTTCTAATAAGATTACTGTTTTGTTGATGATTTCTATGGATTATAATTTTTTTTGTTTTTTTTTGTTTTGTTTAAATAAAGGTTAAACATAAGCACGGATGGCCAAGACAGGCGAGGGCTTGAAACCAAAGGTTGGGAGGGTGGAGATATGTGGTGCAAAAAAAAAGAAAAAAGATTTGAATGAGATGAATTTGTTGAAACTTATAATTCTGATAGCGACAAAGGTAGTCATATTGCAGATGCTACCGTAGGGAAGTGAAGTGTTAGAGACTTGACGTGGAGGTAGCCAGTTCACTTCTTGTAGCTTCCTTTGCTTTTTCTAACTCAATAGCAGAGTTAGTACCAATTGTTACAGCTGAGTAGACTGGTTTTTGAACCCGATCTCTTTGCCTCGAGCAGCAGACGCTCTAACTACTCTGCCACTCCGACGCTTCTAATTCTGATATTAAAATAAAAAGATATTCGGGTTATAATTATCTTGGTATTCTCCATGTAAGCAGCTGTCGGAGGTTTTATATAGTTTACATGATAACTTTGTCACAGACAAAGTCACAAATGTGAAATTGATGACAAGAACCAGACAAGTGCCAGTGGAACAAGAGTTGAGAAGAAGACGCTGGCGATGGATAGGACACACAATGAGGAGACCTGTTGATAGCATTACAAGGAAGTCCTTGTTCTGGAATCCACAGGGAAAGAGAGGCAGAGGTAGACCCAAAAAAAACACACAGAGAAGAGAGCTGGATACAGAGGTGAAAATGATGAGGAAAACATGGACAGAACTTGAGCGGATGGCACAGGACAGGAAGACTTGGCATGTGTTTGTTGAAGGCCTATTCTCCTTGGGGAGCTAAAGGTTATTGATTGATTGATTGACATGATAACTTACAAGAGAAAAGTCTATTATATCGATAGATGGGACAGGCAACCTCATCGTGTAAAAAAATTGCTACAAACAGCATCGCTGCTAGAGTTCATGAATGGTGTGTTAGCTTTCTGTGAGGGGACCGGTTGTGACACAGTGTGGTTCTATGCTCCATAGAGAGTGACAAAGAAAATGTTGACATGTAAAACACACTGGGTGGATGTACGCCTGCGCGTCCGAAAAGCGTTGGTTCACTTTGTACACAGCGCATATTTCTTTCTGTGCAGACCAGTGTTGCCACTCTCAATTTAAAAAAAAAAAAAAACCTAGATATCGGCGACTCGGGCTATTTTGGGCGATTTTTGTGCGATTTGTTTTGCGGTTTCGGGCGATTTAGGGCGAAATCTAGGTGGCATCCTTCAACAAATGAAGGATAATAAACACCTTGATGGGAATAATAAAAAAAGCCAAATCCAGGTGAATCCACCAAAGAGTGGCAACGCTGGTGTAGACTAATTTAGCTCAAATGCCTAAGTAGTGACGCATGCGGGTACTACCCAGGATTAAAGTGTGCTGACGTGTGTAAACTGGTCGCGCAAGTTTACAGAGGCAGAAAAGAAAATTACCCGTCGAAGCGGCGGAGGGCTATCACTTCAGGGGCGCATTCCCATAGTCAGTCATGACTGAAGTGGGCAAAGTCATGACTGAAGTGGGCAACTACTAGTACATGAGTGCGGCGCAAAGGTGGATGGGATTGTTTGACTAGTTCGAATTATTTAAAACAGTTTGGACTGTATTTCGCAGTAAAACTTTGAACTGCGTTTCTCAGAAAAACATACCTCATTTAATAACCTTTACCGTGTGCAAGCATTCACATAGCTCACTTAACACATCTGTTGATACACTCAAACAAATATTCATATACTCAGATAAACAGGGCTGGTTTTACCATTAGGTTAACTAGGCTATTACCTAGTGCGGCAAAATTTGGGAAGCGGCGAAATCGAGTGAAGCAAAAAAATTGGAATGACGAATAAAAAAATCGTAATTCCAACGAAAAAAGACGTATATTATTTTCTGTGGCCCTTCTGCACCATTGTAAATACGTGTCAAATAACTTGCGTGGTCAAATAACTTTAGCCTGTGGTAGCTCCAGAAATTTGATCCACATGATGAAGCGGCTAACACCGCGGACAACATCGCCTTGGTGTACTGATGGTTTCATTATGACTAACTGCTTATTTTCTGTCACTGATGGTTACACTAAGGCACACTGGTTTCCTTCTGTCACTGATGGCACTCTTTTTGACACGCTGTTTTCCTTCCATCTCTGAAGGTACTGTGACACTATGTTTCCCATTCGTCTTTAATGGCACTCTGTGACATACCATTTCCCTTTCATCTCTGAAGGTATTGTAACACAATTTTTCCCTTCTACGTTTTATGTTACACTCTGACCTTTTCTCTTTGTCTTTGGTAGCACACAGTGGCGCACCATTTTTCTTATTTCTTTGATGTTTCCTCACACTCCTGTCGGTGCTGTCATCTGTCCCATTTGTCATCAACCATTTCCTTCACAAATAATAACAGCTGGAAAACAAACAAACAAGATAGGGCGAAGTCCAAGGTAACCCAGCATGTGGAATAAACTTTACCCGTTTCGTATCATTCTGATAGCACAATCAGTCCATTCCGATATCGTGGGTGGGATAGCTATGATGCGAGATAACAATAAAGAGTTCGTGATAACTTCGTATGAACAAGATAAGGTAGTAACTTCGGATGGACAAGATAAGGTAGTGTTTTTAAATACTTCTTCCTTCTCCTGTTATGGGTCCCTTAATCACGGCGAGTACTGGGGCCTGTAGACCATATATTCACTCTCAGGAACATTATAGAGCAGTGCTCAGAATGGCAAAGACAGCTTTACATAAATTTTGTTGATTTTGAAAAGGCTTTTGACAGCATACATAGGGACAGTTTATGGAAAATACTGAGGGCTTATGGAATTCCAAGCTGCATAGTGTCAATCATAAAAAGCCTCTATGCCAACTTTACGTGTAGTGTTGGGCAGAGCAACCTAACCTTCGAGGTGAAGACAGGAGTACGACAGGGATGCCCCTTATCAACCACTCTTTTTTTTAACAGTCATAGACTGGGTGCTCAAGCAGGTGGGCTTGAACATCAATTCAAAGAAGTCTGAGGTCATGACGCTCAATGTGAGCAACCCTGAGCCCATATCAGTAAGGAATCAGCAACTGGTACAGACAGATACCTTCACATACCTAGGAAGCATAGTAACACCAGACGGTGGGGCAGGCAAAGACATCAACATCAGAATGAATAAGGCAAGAACAGCCTTCTTTAGCCTAAAATAACATCTGGAAGTCCTCCCAATACAGCACAAGCACAAAATTAAGATTATACCAGAGTTGCGTGCTTTCTGTGCTTCTCTATGGTGCGGAATGCTGGAGAGTCACAGAGAAGGAAATGTCAAAATTGTCCTCTTTTCACACAACATGCCTAAGAAAAATTCACCGAATCTTTTGGCCGAATACCATCACCAACCAAGATCTGCTTACTCGTAGCAAGCAAGAGGATATGCACACCATCATAGCTGGCAGACGCTGGAGCTGGGTTGGTCATGTCCTCAGAAGAGACCCCGATGCCATCACAAGAACAGCTATGCTTTGGACCCCTGAAGGAAAGCGAAAGAGAGGCCGACCAAAAACAACTTGGCGGAGGACTGTGGAGGCTGAGATGCAAAGAATGAACCAGAGTTGGGGCACTGTACGAAGGATGGCCACCGACCGAGCAAAGTGGAATCAATTTGTTGTTGCCCTACAAGACGCCACTAGGCGTGATGGCCACTGACTGCTTTGACGGTCGGTGGTTAAGGATCGAAGAAGAAGACTGGGGCCTGGCGTGCTGTCATATTAACAGCTACGCTATCTAATCGCTAGTATTTTTTGTCTTAATACGTTTGTACTAATGCACTCAATATGTACATTACGTAAACATGATATAAGTAAACATAGACATGCGAGATTAGATAATACAGTATTATAAAATATTGCATTTTATTATAAATACCGGACAGAATACGAAATGATGACGTCAGAAAATTTTGAGGTATTACTTCCTGCATCGAATACATAGAGAAACAGAAAGTAAATTGGTTCAGCCATTTTATGAGAATGGAACCCTGTCAGCTGCCAACACATGACCACTACAGTACAAGATCTGATGTTAGGGTACGAGTAATACCAAGAGGCAGAAAAAAATATAAAATATTTCAGAAATCATACAACAACACTGGCACAAGAACGGTCAATGTAACACACTTGGCTCAAGAACGGTCAATGTAACACACTTGGCTCAAGAATGGTCAATGTAACACACTTGGCTCAAGAATGGTCAATGTAACACACTTGGCTCAAGAATGGTCAATGTAACACACTTGGCTCAAGAACGGTCAATGTAACACACTTGGCTCAAGAACGGTCAATGTAACACACTTTGCTCAAGAATGGTCAATGTAACACACTTGGCTCAAGAATGGTCAATGTAACACACTGGCTCAAGAACGGTCAATGTATGTAACAAAACTTGGCTCAATTGAACGGTCAATGTAATCTAGGCGACTGCCCCTGACACACTAGAATTTGGCTCAAGAACGGTCAATGTAACACACTTGGCTCAAGAACGGTCAATGTAACACACTTGGCTCAAGAACGGTCAATGTAACACACTTGGCTCAAGAACGGTCAATGTAACACACTTGGCTCAAGAACGGTCAATGTAACACACTTGGCTCAAGAACGGCCAATGTAACACACTTGGCTCAAGAACGGTCAATGTAACACACTTGGCTCAAGAACGGTCAATGTAACACACACTTGGCTCAAGAACAGTCAATATAATGTAACACACTTGGCTCAAGAACGGTCAATGTAACACACTTGGCACAAGAACGGTGAATGTGACACACTTGGCTCAAGAACAGTCAATATAACACACTTGGCTCAAGAACGGTCAATGTAACACACTTGGCTCAAGAACGGTCAATGTAACACACTTGGCTCAAGAACGGTCAATGTAACACTTGGCTCAAGAACGTTCAAGGTAACACGCTTGGCCCAAGAACGGCCAAAGTAACACACTTGGCTCTAAAACGGTCAATGTAACAAACTTGGCTCAAGAAAGGTCAATGTAACACACTTGGCTCTAAAACGGTCAATGTAACAAACTTGGCTCAAGAACGGTCAATGTAACCCACTTGGCTCGAGAACGGTCAATGTAACACACTTGGCACAAGAACGGTCAATTTAACACACTTGGCTCAAGAACGGTCAATGTAACACACTTGGCTCAAGAACGGTCAATGTAACACACTTGGCTCAAGAACGGTCAATGTAACACACTTGGCTCAAGAACGGTCAATGTAACACACTTGGCTCAAGAACGGTCAATGTAACACACTTGGCACAAGAACGGTCAATGTGACACACTTGGCTCAAGAACGGTCAATGTAACACACTTGGCTCAAGAACGGTCAATGTAACACACTTGGCTCAAGAACGGTCAATGTAACACACTTGGCTCAAGAACGGTCAAGGTAACACGCTTGGCCCAAGAACGGTCAATGTAACACACTTGGCTCAAGAACGGTCAATGTAACAAACTTGGCTCAAGAACGGTCAATGTAACAAACATGGCTCAAGGCTAAATGGACAAACTTTAAAGACCTGCCGTGGCTCCCCACGACGACGCTCACAACAAGAGTGGTAAAAGCCATTAGTAGGATTTTACAGTGACAGAACAAATTAGGGTAGATAAGATAGACGTTACGATGCAAATTATGGGAAACATGTATGTGGACAAACCTATGTTCTGGTTGTTTTAATTAGAGGTTTTTTTTTAAACTAAAGGAAACCCACGGAGACTTAGACAAAACTACAGGCCCCGTAAATTAAACGGATGAAGATGTGAATAGACCTTGAGCTGATGTGTCTATAAATTGTAGATACCATATTCAGTTGCCGCCATTTGCTCATGGTATTATCCCTTCTCATCATTAATTGTATGTTGGTATAATGTTGTTTCTTCTCAATATTAGGGAGGATCCAGTTACATGCTCATTGAGGCATATTGGAATTATGGTGTTAGGCCCATATTTTCTTGACCATCGGCACACTAGGGGTGATGTGGTCAGCATCACGCCGGCCGCCTTAACCTTCCCAGAGTTGCTCTGGTACCCAATTCATGAGGCTGGGTCGACCCCGGAGCCGTTTGCGGTCTAAAAAACCCACCTGAACTGGGGTTCTCAATATTATGTTATGGTAAATATTGTTTTAGATCAGGGGCTCTTAACCTTTTTACGATTAAAGACCCTCAATGGATTGCCAAATATGTCCTCATACCCCCTTCGCCAGATTTATTTATATAAAAACGGCAAATCACAGATACATAAGCTGTTCAGAGATCGAGCCCCATACCCCCATCATTTGGTTCCTATACGCCCTCCGGGGTATGGATACCACCGGTTAAGAATCCCTGTTTTAGATTGTTATAATAGTCTTAGTGTTACGTGTAATGGGTATTTAGCATTTCGCCCAGGTAAGGCCCCAGTAGATCCCAGTGGGACTACTAATTAAATGTTACCCCCGCTTCCACCTACGTAAGCTTACAGAATACAAGAAGTTGGTTTGGGCTCTTCGAACTGGATTCCGTTCTTTTAAGAGGAGAAAGTACTCTGAAATGTCTAGTTGGCTAAGATTTGATTTCGATTTGGCTGGTTTCATGATAATATTCGTACCAATCTCTATAAATATGAGCCACAGAGGTAACTTTGGTAATAATGAAAGAACTCCCTGATTATCGAGACAGTTTGTCTGCGAAAATTATTAATGTGCTTCCAATGTTTGTGCTTTCAGGAGAGAATGTGTTTGACTCTTTTGTCTGAAATTCTAGAATTTGCCAGTTTCCATAGTTATGAATTGAGACTAAGGAGGATTGGCCGGGGGTAAAGGGATGTCCTAAGGTAACAAATGCATCTCTTAGACGCCGTAGTTGGCAGAGTTTCTTAGTGCAGTCTCCTGTTTATGTAAGCAGAAGAAGGGGGTTATTCTGACTTGCTGTGTTCGGTTCTATTAAGTGCTGTTGCAATTTATCGCAAGTTCCCTATCTCGTTTGATGTCTAGCACGTGTTTGCGTTTTGAGTATTGACGTCATCAGATTCCGCTTGTCTTAGCAAATATTTGCCTCTTTTGCAAATTTGTAACTTTTTTGTTTCCATAACACACGGCACCGGTTTGTTCAATTCTTACTTACGAGCAAGTAACTCTCCAAAACACCGCTCGGTGGAAGGGGGAGGGGGAGAAGGGGGATAATTACGCTGTTCTCTTTCTGCTGCATGTCCTAATGATGTCACTAATTCTACTGAGGCCATTTCATTCCTGTCAGTTCTATTTCAACTTTATTGAATCTTTGAAGTCAAAATTATTATGACTTATAGTCAAAGGTCAATGCACCACGAAATCAATTGAAAGGCCTGCGTGCTCTTTTAATGGGTGTTCAACTAAATTTTCACGGAGCAATGCTCACCATTTCCACATTTTACCGAAAAGCTGCCGAGATTTCTTTCATTGTTCGCTACAGCACATTTCACTTAGACACTGAGTAATATGGGGGCAGGGGTGCACTTAAAGTATTTGGTATCTGGGGCGGATCCTACCTTTAGCATTCTCCCCCCCCCCCCCCCCCCCCCCATCACAAAGTAACACACTTGCAAGTATATTTTTAACAGCATGTACTGTCATAACAGTGCACTCTTCTCCTGGCTGTCACCCGAGGTGGACCCCAGTGTTCGCAGCCCCCCTTAGTATGCCACTGATATGGGGATTCCTCGTGTCCCGTTTTCGTGTTTTAAAGAGCACGGGCTCACCACTGCTGTTGATCATCTTGCAGAAAGAAAGAACTTCACGTGTTTCTTGTAATTGGTGGTTCCTGATAGAACAGTATGTGGTAGATAGGAATCTACAATTGTTGTTCGTTGACTTTGAAAAGCATGTCGTACAGGGGCGTACTTAAAGTACTTGGCACCTGGGGCGGATCTTACTTTTGGCATCCCCACCCCCCAACCACCTAAGGAAACACTTTTATATTTTTAACATTACTTACTATGATAATAGTGTCCGATGGCACCCCCCACCCTTTTGCTGGCTGTCACCCTGGGTGGATCGCTCCCTAGCACTCCCTTAGTACGTTAGATGGGTGTGAAAAAAAATCGAAAAAAGGTGATTCGTCTTACGAGGACAAAAGAATAAGAAAATAGCCAACGTTACGGCCACAAGGCCTTCGTCAGGGAAAGGAAAGAAAGTGAAGGTTAGATAGGACACATAAGAACCTAAAAAAATATAAAAATTAAAATTAGGTATTTCCCTGAAGGTGTCAAGTCCTAACGCTTATAGGCGTGTGCCAGGAAAAGTACGTTACTGACGTAGTGTGAAGCGACTAATATAAAGTTGTGTATGGGCCTGGCAATCGTATAATGTACAACAAATTGCTAGAGAAATCGCTGCTGCTAGAGTACATGTGCCCAATGGGCTGATCACCCGTTGGCTTGTCACACCGATTACGGAAACAACGGCAGATGGATCTATTTGTTGTTGCCCTAAAGACGCCGCTAGGCGTGATGGGAAACTACAACAGAGAAAATCAATCTGCTGTTGCCCTTAAGACGCCACAAGGCGTGATGGCCTCTGACTGCTTGGTCGGTCTTTGGCTAAGGACGGAAGAAGAAGAAGAAGAGTACATGTACGTTTTTGTGAGGCTTCCTACAAGGAGGCCAGCTGTCGTGGGGGGCTCCATGCCCTATATGGAGCACATGGAGAACTGATGACGATTACGACGATCATTAACTTGTCTATCTCTTGATTTTTCTGTCCTTTGTTCTCTGCCCTTCACACTTCGATCCCCTCTCGCTTTTTAAAATTTTTATGATGTTTTTGTTATAGTCATTTTCTTTATCTTTCTTATTTGCTAGCCAATTTTTTCTGCTTAGTTCTCCAATAGAATGTCTGTCATTCCTACCATGTCTTGGATTCCACTTGTCGACTCTGTCTTGCAAGACTTCCTCAGAGTTCTTTGCAAATAATGCTCATATTGACACTTTCAGTGACGTATGTAGAGGTAGGGCTGGGCATTCTGTACCTCTGCATCGCCCTTATTTTTTCTAATATGTGTAAGGTGCAGTGGCGTGCTGGGGGGGAAAAAAAAAAGGGGGGGGGGGGGAAGAGCGGTCTGTCCCAGAAAACAGTCAGGAAAGCTGTTGCCATCGGACACTATTATGACATCATGTTACAGTTTAAAAATGTACTTGCAAACATCTTATTTGTTCATGTGTGCTTTTTACAAGGGGGGAAAAAAGAGGGGGGTGGTGTTCAAAGATAAGATTCGCTCGGGGTGCCAAATACTGAAAGTGCGCCCCTGGCTCAGAAGTTTTTATATGTTTCATTTATAATAATTAAATTATACACATTTTTTAAAAGGGTGTTTATTCACCATTGAAACAGTATGCTCATCATCGCTGTATAACGTAATATTTAAAAAAGGGGAAGGGCTTATTATATGTAGGGAAAGGGTTGGATTTTCTAATATTGAGAACTCGAATAGCCCACCCGCCCGGGAAAATATAAATTCAAATATAAATTCAAATACGCCACTGAATAAAATGCCATTATTATTTATGTCAGTTTCTAGCGATCTTGTTGTTTGTCTGCTGGTAGCAATGCAGTGTGAGTGATCTGTATAGGTCCGACTTTCATAAATGGGTGCTTGCGTAGAATATAATGATTGAAGTGAAATGACAAGATCACTAATGTAGAACTGATGACAAGATCACTAACGTAGAACTGATGACAAGATCACTAATGTGGAACTGATGACAAGATCACTAATGTAGAACTGATGACAAGATCACTAATGTAGAACTGATGACAAGATCACTAATATAGAACTGATGACAAGATCACTAATGTAGAACTGATGACAAGATCACTAATGTAGAACTGATGACAAGATCACTAATATAGAACTGATGACAAGATCACTAATGTGGAACTGATGACAAGATCACTAATGTAGAACTGATGACAAGATCACTAATGTAGAACTGATGACAAGAATCAGATACGTGCCAGTGGAACAAGAGATGAGAAGAAGACGCTGGCGATGAATAGGGCACAAATTGAGGAAATCAGTTGATAGCTTTAGCATGTAGTCCTTGTTCAAGAATTTCCAGAGTAAGAAATGTAGCCGGAGACCAAGGAACACACAGAGAAGAGAACTATAGGTACAGACATGAAGGGGACGAAGGAGGCATGGAAAGACCTGAAGCTGATGGCACGGGACATGAAGACTTTGTATAAGTTTGCTCTGTACTCCCTAGGGAGCTGACGGATGATGATGTCTAGGTCCGCGGCAGGCAACCCAGTAGCTACAGGGATCTGCTGTACCAACATTGTGATCTCTGAAGTTCTCATAGTCTGAGAATGTAATATAAATTATGTAGATGGGAGACAATCGTGACAAAGGGAAGAAAGAAGAATAATTCACAGCAGAGGAATAAATTTAGCATATTTATAAACTCTCTCTTGATACACCAGCAATCTATGGGCCGGATAGCTATGATGGTCGGAAGTTGCGTAGATAACATTTCATATCAGCAAATATGATAGCCGTAAACAAACAAGATAAGATAATGTTCGCAAATAACAGGATACTATTACGTTCAGAACTAAGGACAAGATAAACACGAGGTCAATATAACCTGACAAGATGATTCATTTATTCATTCATTTTCCTTTTCTTTGTCTCCCATGGAGCATGAAGTAATTACTGCAGCTGACCTCTTCCTGCAGGAGGCCTAAACCAATACAGTCGTGTACTCTTCCAGCAGTGGTTTCTGTAGCAATTTATGCCCAGCCTCATATTACAAAAGTAAAGGTGGTTTCATAGCAGAAAGTGCCGTAGGGGAGTAAAGTGTTAGAGACATAATCACACTAAACCAGATTTTTATGAGGTGGGGGTGACCAGTTCCCTTCCTAGCTGCCTTCACCTTTCCCAACTCACCAGATGAATCAGGTACCAGTTTACAGCAGGGTAGGCTGGAGCGTGGTGCTACCAGTCTTTAATCTCGCAAACAGTGACTATACTGCAAGAAGGAAGCATTATAACCACTTAGCCAATCAGACACTCAATCTCATTATTGGTCGCTTCTTATGAAATGCTTAGAAGAGCAGTAGTTTTATTCCGACACCCCCCCCCCCTCCCCGGGGAACTATATGTGGCGACGGTTCAAAAATGCTGTTATCGTCACCATCATCATTGTCCTTATTTCTCTTTATAGGGCATGAACCCACCACTACAGCTGGTCCACTTGCAGGAAGACTGCATAAAGCATTCACATGCTCTCGCAGCAGTGGCGTATTCTCTATGTGTGCTGTGCGTGCTGCGCACACCTATGCCCGAAGGAAAATAAAAATTTAATTTATTATTCTATAAAATATTTCTCTTCTAATGTTCTGCTTTCGGACCGCACGCTCCAGGATAACGGATTTTCCCGCATAGAATCTACGAGTATAATCTAGTTTCAGTTTCCCCAGACGCTTTTTATAGTGCAGTTTTTTATTGGTTGGTAGCAATCGCCCGAAGTTTCTCGGGTAATTCCGTCACAATGCGTGCGGCACGTTTCGGATTCACGTCTGAACACTGGTTTGATTGGATCGGAGTCATGGCCAGATACGTAAATACAATGCGAACATGCGTGCGGTGGTCCTGCAGCTCTCGAGTTGTAAAAATCGGTTGTGTCCGTCCAGTGTTTTTATTTTATTTTAATTTTTGTTAGTTGCCGGGAATGCAGATTATTACAGTGACAGTGAGTTTCAAGTTGTAAGTTAATTAGTATTTAGGAGATAGTTGACATATACCCCTAATAACTATCGTTGCGTAATTGAATATAGTTGGTTTTTAAATTAAGAGGGGAAGAAGTTAAATAGTAGGCGTACATATTCATTTTAAGTAGCAGCACGCCTAGCTCGCATTACCAGGATACGCCACTGTCTCGCAGTGGGTTTTTTCTGTAACAATTTGTTTAACGTGATGGGGTTGCCAGCCTCATACACAAACTGATCTTAGTCCCCTCTTATGACATGCTTGGTGGAGCATTAGGTGAATTCTTCCTTTGTCACCTCAGAGATCCCGGGGACAACTTAGGGCAACAAGATAAAATACCGATCAAAAATAATGGGGGAGATTCAGGTTGCCGAAGAGGGGTAACTTAAGCCGCAGAGACCAGAGTACAATCTTCAGGTTGAGAACAAGACAGGTACCGCTCAACAAGCATTTGCACGGAGTGACCTCACACCATGCACCATACTGCAACCAATGTAACAGACAGAAGGAAGAAACAGTAGAACACCACATCATGGAATGCCTGGCACTAGCAGACCTGCGGAAGCAATTGCTACCACCAAACCCCTCCATCACCAACACACTGTATGGAGATACAATGAAATTGAAAAAGACATGTACCTTTCACTACCTGAAACAATGAAAAAAAGAGTGAAAACTCGTAACCCAGGAGATTGAAAGTCAAAGTCAAAAATACTGTTTAGACAGATAATATCAATAGTGAACAGTGAAGCTGTGAACCAGGAGCAAAGTGAATGTAGTCCCATAGCTGACACTGCAGTAGAGAAGTGATGTGTTAGAGTCTCAGATTTATGGGTAGGGATGACCAGTTCCCTTCCTCGATGCCTTTGCCTTCCTAAACCAAGAGTCAGGTACCCATTTACAATAATTAATAAACATAAATTGGTATATTGCAGAGTCAGGTACGCATATACAGCTGGGTGGCCTGAGCGTGATGCTACAAGGTTTTGAACATCCAAGCAACCAAGTATATTGACCAAAAATGTCCAGCAAAGCTCTGGACACATGCATTTACTGATGGTTCAGCAAAAAACGCAGTTGAAAATGGGGGTGCTGGCTTCCTCATAAAATGAAAGAATAGAATTCCTTCTATGGCAATTACCACTGGGAAATACTGTAATAACTTCAATACTTAATCAGAAGCCCCGAAACTTCTTCTTCTTCTTCCATCCTTAGCCACCAACCGGCAAAGCAGTATGTGGCCAGTACGCCTAGTGGCGTCTTAGGGCAACAACAAATTGATCAATCTATCGCTGTTTCCACCACGCCTAGTGGCGTCTTTGTGGAACAGAAACAGACCAAACAATCTATCGTTGTTTCCGTAATCAGATTGGTTGGCAAGCAGGTGATCAGCCCACTGTGCAAAGTTTTTACGGGATGGGGTAAACAGCCCCATGCCCAACCCTCCTTAGTCGCTTTTTACGACATGCGTGGTAGGGTGCAGTGTTACTATTCTTTGCTCCCCTTTCGGGCCCCGGCAACACACGGGTGAAGCCCCGAAACAGGCAGCGGAAACTCTTATTGAAAGCAAAGCACATGCAGAAAAACAAATAGTAATCTTTACAGATGCCCTCTCAGTAACAACAACTCTGAAGAGCCACCATGCTAAGGGATTAAAAGATCTGATAAACTCTCCTGAAAGACTGGCCAAATGCTTCAACAAGTGCACAATCCAGTAGATACCAGCCCATTGCAACATACCAGGAAGTGAGGCGGCAGACACACTTTTTAACTCTTTCAGTCCCAAGCAAAAAAGTGGGTTTGGCCCAAGCAAAAATGGCCATACCAGTATGTTTTTATTGTTTTTGTTTGGAAATAATTTTTTTAAATGTTTATATTCATAAATAACAAAAGTCCATAATGAATGGCTATACTTTAAGAAAATAGGGTTTTTGAGTTGTCAAAATTAGAAAACAGCCCTAGAAAGGATCAAGAGATACGAAAGCCAGTATACTGTTGATTGGGCCAAATGGGTCTAGCGGGAAGTACAGTATACTGGCTCTTGGGGGTTAAAGAGTTAAGATATTCTTCTTGCTATTAGTACTTCACACATCATCTGTCATTAAGATCCACATCTGGTTTACACTAGAAACACTTGCGTCATACCCCAACTTCACGCTGTGTCTAATTGGAAATAAAATAAAAGTCACGTGTCTTCCTCAAACCACACCATAGCTGCTAGCACAAAAATACATTGTGACAACAGCAAATACTGAAGGACTAAGAGATAGAGGAAGACAAAGAGAGAGAGAAGATGTTGAACAATTAACATGAAGAAAAAGTAGGTTCAGGACGATAAAGAGATGAGATACTTGTGTAAGCTATCAGGTTCAAATCCTGATAGCGCCACGTTCCAGTCAACCAAGTCGTAAATGGGTATCTGATTTTGCTCTTGAGTTAGGGGAGGTAAATGCAGGAGGAAGGAAACTGATCACCCCATCTCATAAATGAACGAATGAACGAAATATTTATTTCATCAGGGTAAAGAAATAGACATAATTGCCTTTTTTACATTTCTGCCCTCCAATACAATTCTCAATATGTTTACAAATTAAAGTTAAAATATTAATAACTTCTATCACAATTAATCATAAAGCTAGATCTAGGACATTGAAGTATCTAACACGGGGACTTCCTTTAAATTGACATCACAAAAATCTTCATTCAATTAAACTAAGGGGAAAACATGCATAGTCTTTGATGCCTTTTCGGTTTTAATTTGTGAGTTGTTTAAAAGTTCTTATTGGTCTCATGTTGTTGAATGTAGCTTTTGGCCATCCATACACCACTGCTCTACTAGTTTCAACAGACGGACCAGATTATAAAAACAAGCATCCCACGGCACATAACTGACACGGTGCGCGGACCGTGCACCCAGAAATCAGATCTCCCATTCAAAGGTGGGTAAAGGCTTTGCGGATGCCATGAATTTCGTTCTATCTTTCCGTTATCTTAGCTGTCTTTAAATTTACAGAGGTCGGTCTCCATGGAGACAGGATGTAGGACGTTCATATGCCAGATTGCACAGATGTTTATGGATTCTCTGATAGTATGAGGAATTAGTTACATTTTTACCAGAAGATATACAGTTAAAGACACACAAAGAAACTAGGTCACCAAAAAGAGGGATGGTAAAGGAATTCAGAAGTGTTGTGATACAGTTAGATGGAGTGGAGAATGGTAGCTCAAATGTAGAAATGTAGTCTAAGCCAGGGAAAGATAGAAAATCTAGAATTGACGAAAATTGTTTCCCGTATTACTCAGTATCACCCTGCACCCCACCCCACCGAAATTATAATTTGACGGTGAAAAGGAATTCTCTGGAAATGGAAAGATCAAACTCTTCAAGCAAAGTACAAATGAAATTTCTAGACACGTGACACTTTGGTTATATTAGGACGCATGTCCAAACATGAAAGACCTTAAGGTGTGGTGAACTTTGCTATTTTTAAATTGCCAGACAAGATTGGACAGGAGTCCTTAGGACAACTATGCGGCAAAGAACGTGTCTTCTTATTGTGGTTGCTTCTGAAGCAATTTGTTATACATGATGAGGTCGGCAACCCTATGCACTGTCTCACATTAGTCGCATCATGCGACATTCCTGAAAGATTAGGCGTTATAATTTTTATCATTCGCCTTCTCGGCTTCACATATCATCATCATACCATCATCAATATCTGTCAGTTCCCCACGGAACATCCGTCTTCAACAAACACAGGATAAGCCCACATATCCTGTGCCATCCGCTCAAGATATTTTCACGATTTCTTTACCTCTTTCATATCTGTCTGCAGCTCTTCTCCGTGAGATTAAGGCCATATTTTCTACACGGTTCCAAAATGTGAAGCATGTTGGGTTTTTTTAATAATACAAAGTATCCCGTTCAACCCTTGATTGGTTTATAGTTAGGATATATAGTGTAGTAAATTGAATACACTAAAATCTGATTTCCGATATCTAAATATAGTATCTTCTTCCCCCCTCGACTCAGTCCAAAATAGAGTAAATCAAAACCAAAATTGTGTGAATGTATGTGTGTTGACTTACAATTTCCCAGAAAAAAAAAAAAAAAAAAAAAACCCAACAGAAATAAGAAACAAACAAATAGTAGCAAGTAAGTTTTTGTGTGAACATATGAGTAAAAAATTGTCGTGATTTTTTTCCTTATTTGTGTTTTATTTAGTCTTTATCATTCTGGGGCCTCGTGAAGTTCAAAGGGGCTCTCTGAGGAAACAAAGACTACAGCTCCTTTGTGCATGTCTTAAAAATAAAACTGATATGAGATTTTGCATGGGGCAACTTCATCATTTACAACAAATTGATACTGAAACTACCACTGACAGCGTGTGAAGACTTAGGGGACATTTTCCGCCACAGGTACCAGCTGTAGTGGTGGTGGTTTCATGCTTCATGAAGAGTGAAACGGGAAATTATGAAGACGATGATGATGATTATGTTGATCGCGCCCCATATGGTTTATTGGAGACTCTGAGGAGAGGGTGAAGAAATAGCACCGCTGCTAACACAGGCATGTCGTAATAGACGACTTGGTTTGGTTTTAAGCATCATCTTCACTGCACACGGACAACGCCATAAGTGCTACGATCTCCTCCTTTAGATCACACAAGGAGGTTCTCAACACAGTACACGAACTCCATAGCACTGGGGAGGATCCCAATGTGTGCACACTGGAATCACATATTTTATAAATATTTTTGTGGTGGGTAGGTTTCCTAATTTTTAATGTTGCCAGGGCAGCGGCTGTATGGCCTACTCTTTACGATTTCCAACTGCCGAGGGGTTTTAAACGTGCGCAACTTGCACATGGGACCTCCTATTTTTTCGCCTTTATCCGAGAAAAATAAGCATCCGATCTAACTACCCAGGAGATCAGGGGGCAGTATGACATCATCAGGAACCACTGATTCTGAAAAAAGTATCCATCACTTATATTCCCTGTACTTGGACACGAACACAGTACCTTTAGAATTAGAGGAGGACGCCATACCTCTGAGCCACTCCGACCCCTGATGACTATTGTAAGCTTGTATATATTCCGCCAGCCTCATAATGTAACACTAACTGCTACATTAACAATCACTGCGAGAGAATATGAAGCCCGGTGGCACAGATCACTGTCTGTCCGACCCTGCAATCAGCTGACTGATTAACATATAGGGGGCAAAGGTAGTCCCATAGCAGATATTGCCGTAGGGGAATGAAGTGTTAGAGACATCACTACACTAGGTTCTGCTTTATGAGGTGGGAGTGACCAGTTTCCCTCCTCACTGCCTTTGCCTTTCCCAGCTCACGATATCTTCAACAAATTGTTGTTACTGAAGTTTGTTAGCTCAATTTTTCTGCAAGACGAGGTAGCCCGTTTCGTCCTGTGCCCAACCCTTCAAAGTAACATCCTACGACATGCAGAAATGGACGTGAGAGAGGGTGCATCCGCCGTATGTACAACCAGCGTGCTACAGGCACAATTAGCATTCATACTCTTCGACATTTGCTGAGGGAGATTGAGCACCTATGGGTTTGCCTAGAGTGCAGTGAGGTCGATTCTGATTAACAATAACAATACGACATGCATGGTAGGGTACAGTATAACTATCTTTTGTTCCCCCTTCGTACCCCAGTAACACAGGGGCGTATTTAAATGAAATAGTGGGAAAGTAACTACAGGGAGCGAGTGGAAAAAATTTTCACTTTGTTGATCTGTTTATTTATGTATTTTCTTGTTGAACGAACATAATATTTCAGATTAATTCGAAGCTTATTTAAAGCTTACAAATCCAGGCCTGAGCCGACAAGTTCAAAAGGTGAAGCAGAAACCGTATAATGGCGGTGTAGCACTAGCATTGTCTACCTCACATTCTTCGCTCACGAGAATTTCGAAAACAATGGCTGGGAGCTAGGTGTTAGGTATGCAGACTTCTGGTTATGCTTACCTGCTCTGTACCGATTCCCCAGGGGAAAATAAGATGTTTCGGAAAT